>OY282560.1:257867367-257966706 GCA_958295665.1 Tipula vernalis
ATATATATATATATATATATATATATATATATATATATATATATATATATATATATATATATATATATATATATATATATATATATATATATATATATATATATATATATATATATATATATATATATATATAGCAACTATCGCAATATCTGATTGATGAAAATTAATAGACTTAGGTGTCGAGTTAGGGAGTAGGGATTATCGCATGATGCCACTGTTGGAGAACAATAGCCTTAAGTGTCGTGAATTGAATGGTGTAAATCACATTTGTCAACGGTTGGCAAGAATACCAAATTTGATGTTTTTTGTTATGTCGTATCGCTTTTGCTCGGTTCAGTAATTTATTGTTCAAATTAATCACATTAATGTCACAGCAATTGTCGCAAGATGCCATTAATGGCGAATAATAGCTTTAAGTGTCGTGAATTTCACAGTTTGTACAGCATTTCTCAACGATGGGGAGGAATACCAAATTTTAATTTTTTTGTTACGTCATATCGCCTTTGTTCGTTTGAGTATTTCATTGTTCCAACCAATAACATGAATATCACATATTAACATATTACATGAATGATAGCCTTAAGTGTCCTGAATCTAATGGTGTATACCACATTTCTCAATGGTGGGGAGGAGCACCAAAATTGATTTTTTTTTATTACGTCATATCGCTTCTGCTGGATCGAGTAATTTATTGTTCAAACCAATAACATGAATATCAAGGGATTGTCGCAAGATGCCGTTAGTGTAGAATAATAGCCTTAGGTGTCCTGAATCAAATGATGTGTTACGCTAAATGCTCCGATGCGTTAATTTGAATTCATTACGAATGTTGAATATCAATGCGGCCGTTGCGTTTGGCGCATCAGTTTTTTTTTGCAATTTGTGAGGTGGCAGTACCATTTTTTTTCTTTTTATTGTGTTAAGCCGTTTCCGGTTGGTGGAGTAGGAGAGAGGCGTCGGTGTATAAAAGAGGTAAATTTCGGCCGCACGAGATAGTCAGTTAATATTTTTGAGATCGGGTAGTCAGTTAATATTTTTGAAATCAGATAGTCAGTATTTTTGAGTGAGATAAGTGAGTTTAGTCAGCTTAATTATAAGAAAAATATATAAAATATAATTTTGAGTGATGTACGGTTTTTTTTTAATTAAGTTAGTCGGTCGATTGTTGGATATAAAATTTGAGTCACCATTTTAATGGTCAGTGATTGTAAAGTTTTGTTCGGTGAAAAGAAGAAAGAAATAATAATAAAACCATAATTCAATAAAATTTCTTCTTTTGATTTTGGCGGAAAACGAACGGGGGGAAAAAAAATAAACCCGAGAAAGACTAAAATTGGAATCAACTAACGGAAAGAATAAAAACGAAAATCCATTTTTTTTTTTGTTCTGGTCAAAAATAAAAATAATGAAACCAATGAATTCAATGAAATTAATATTTCATTTCGTATTTAATTATAAAATATTATAGTGCCTAAGTCTAGAAAAAAAAAAATACAGAAAATTTATTAAATACATGAATTAAAAGTATGAGTAACGAAAATTAAAATAAACTTAAAATAAAAGAGACCAATAATGATAATGAAAGTGAATGGACAGTTGTACAGTGGTACGTGTAAATATTGATAAAATAATTCCATTGATGGTAATGTTTCCATCACGTCATAATAATAATAAAAAAATAAACGGATAATTTTAACAGTGGTCATGAACAAATACTAGTGATCTGTGATGCTGGTGCGTGCTTTGCAAGGCTTTATTTTGGTGTTAAAGTAAAAACGCATAATAAAATACTAGATAAGTAGTACGTTAAAGGCTTAAAAAGAAATTTTTGTTTGGTGAAATTGTTTGAGTGCGCGCAATATTTTGGTTTTCAAAAGTGGTATGTTTGAACGATAACATAGATAATTACCACAAAATATATGGACCCAAAACGAAAACGAAAAACATGAAATAGTAATACGAGTGCTATAGTGAACAATTGTGCGTGTAATTAGTATATTGTATTACCTAAAATATTGTATTTTATGCACGCAGTATGATATAGTGAACAAGAAGAAAAACACTTTTCATTTTTCTTGGTATAACGGGGAAATGGTTATTAACAAAACAACAATAAAACAATAAAAAAAAAAAAAAATAAAAAAAAAAATAAAAATCCCGTAAAATCACACCATTTCGTGAAAAATGGAGTTTGCTCAGCTATCAACATACAGCATCTTCATCGCCCTTATGTGAAACGTGAATGCAAGTAAAATATAATTTTTTTTCCCTTTCTAATGTTTTGTTTTGATTTAAAGTAATCATTTTTACATATTTAGTTTTACAAGAAAATCATTTAAGTTAAGTTTTCTCTTCGAATAATTATTATGAAATCTGAATTTTAGAATAAGATTAGGTTAGCTAGGGAGTAGAACCATATGTTAGTTGTGTTTATAATTTCTGAGTTTGTACGAAATATAAATTTCAATTGTTCCGTTTAAAGTACTAAAATATGGACTTTATTTTTTTTTTCTAAGTTGATTCTAATTTTGAGAATGTTATAAGTTCGCAAGTTGTGTCATTGAGTGATGAGGTTAGTATAGGCTGCCAGATTCAGTAGGTAAGTATTCTCCGTCTGCTTTTCCCTCTTAATTTAATTCCTTTCGTTTTCCTAAAGCGGTCTACCAAAATTTGGTGCATCCTCCAAAAACCACCCACCCCAGCCCTGAGCTCTAGCCACGCTAAAGTGACCGCCTTGGAGGCTCTGCTCGAATAATTTCTCATTTCAGTTCCGGTAGATGTACAGAGGAGCAATAATTTTTATGTGTCATCCCACAACAATCTAAACCACGCCGGTAACAGATGTTTACCACATTTTTCAACGGTGGAGAGGAATACCAAATTTGATCTTTTTGTTACGTCTTATCGATTCTGCTCGTTTTATTTATTGTTCAAATCAATAACATGAATATCACAGGGATTGCCGCAAGATGCCATTAATGGCGAATAGTAGCATTAAGTACAGTGAATTCTATGCTGTATACCACATTTCTCAACGATGGGGAGGAATACCAAATTTGATTTTTTGGCTACGTCATATCGCTTTTGCTCGGTTGAGTAATTTTTTGTTCAAATCAATAACATGAATATCCCATTGGCTTGGCCGCTCCAAATAAATGGTTCATCGATCGAGGATCCCTATAAACCGGTTCGGCTGCATGAATGATTTATTGAATGTTTGTGTGTTGGTTAGAGAACGAAACGTTTCGGAGCGTAGACGGAATGTGTGACATTCGTGCTATAAGTATAATTATATAACAACATGCTTGTTCCATTAGAAATTCAACGATTTCTTAATTTTCAAATTTTTTTTGCAGAACCCTAAGGTTTATATCAAAATGGCACTGAGTGATTTGAATCCCGCAATGTATACAGTTCCGCAATATACAGATTTTAGTGTAGGTTAATTGTAAAATCAACCACCGCGCTAATATTGCAATGCATACCAATGTAATGGATTACTCAGATCCAGGGGGCAATCACTACGATGACCGGTCTATGGAATTCAAAAATACACTACACAGATTTAAGTACACTACAAATAAATAAAACGAGCAGGATCGATATAACGAAATAAAAAACTTAAAATTTGGTATTATTCCCAACCGTTGAGAAATGAGTAAACACCGTTAGATTCGCGAAAGTTGGCTATTATTCGCCATTAATTATGCATCTTGCGACAATCCCTGTGATATTCATGTTATTGGTTTGAACAATAAATTATTCAAACGTACAAAAGCGATATGACATAACAAAAAAATTAAGATTTAGTATTACTCCCCATCGTTGAGAAATGTGGTGCACCATAAGATTTAAGACACTTAATGCTATTATTCCCCATTACCGACCTCTTGCGATAATCCCTGTGATATTCATGTTATTGGTTTGAACAATAAGTTACTCAAATTAGCAAAGCTAATAAAACAATAAATTACACAAACGAGCAAAAGCGCTATGACGTAACAAAAAAATTAAAATTTGGTCTTCCTTCCCACTGTTATATGTGGTTACCATTTGATTCAGTACACCTCAGGCTATTATTCCACTTTAATGGCATCTTGCGACAATCCCTGTGATATTCATGTTATTGGTTTAAACAATAAATTACTCAAACGAGCAAAAGTGTTATGATATAACAAAAAAATTTAAATTTGGGTTTCCTCCCCACCGTTGAGAAATGCGGTATACACTGCTAGATTCACGCCTTTGATATTCATGTTATTGATTTGAACAATAAACTACTCAAACGAGCAGGATCGATATGACATAACATAAAAAATTTTAATCTGCGATTTCCCCCCTCCGTTGAGAAGCGGTATACAACATATGATTTACGTCACTTTATTTAAACTATTACTGCCAATCGTTCTCGAAAATATATTATTCTTGTCAAAAAATTCTAAATCCTATTTTGTGTTATTTTTTTTTAAAAACTTAACACTTTAATATTTCAATCAAAATTCTTATTGGAATTTTATTAACAGTGTACTTTCTGATACATGCTTATAATTTGTTATTTGTTGTAAACTTCACATCCATAAATAATTGTGTTTTATTATACCTATAAAATCATTTGTTAGTGATATTAGTTCACGAATAAAAAACAAAAATGTTAAGATTATTTACTCTTTAGTCTTTATTATGTAACGTAGGATATGAATCTATTTGGGATCCGTTCAAAATTACATGTTTGAAAACGGAATATGATAAAACGATATAAGATACAACACAGCACATTTCAAAACGACATATTTCAAATCTAACGTTTAATATTTTGACTGGAATGTTTTTAGCTTGATAGTACTTAGGTGTACCTTTAAGCACGCGGCTCCCGACCTAATAATAATAATTAATAATGCCATATACATAACAGCATGTGCCATTATTTGTTTGTATAATATAAAAATAACTCATTTTTTACAACTAAAATATCTTTTAAAACTTACTTTTGATACTGATATGTTGCTGCCAATGTCTATTGGCTTTAAAGTTTTTTGGTTTCATTATTATTTTTATAAATACAATATTAGTTATGATGTTTAAACGTACGGTATTTAAGCCTCTAATAAAAAAATAAGAAATGCTTATCAAAAATTTAAGATTTCAAGACCAAAAAATAATTATTTTCAGAAAAATATGTTATCTTTCAACAATCTTTTTAAACGGAAAATATATATTATTAACACTACTAGAACTACCGACCGTTCAAAATGACCGGTTATACATTTATTGAAATCAATTTTTTTAAATTATTATGTTAATACGTTTGTGGAAATCTGTGATGACTTTTATTATGACAACAAAGTAATTATATTAAAATTCATCATAAACTTCCAAAAAAATATTAACATAATTAAAAAAAATTCAATTCAATAAATGTACAATTCGTCATTTTGACGGGTTGATAGTTCAAGTGTTAAAACAATTTGTACAAGCAAAAAGCACATTCACGACCTTAAATTATTGGGCTGCATCAAATTTATCAGCGAAAAAAAAATGTTTTTTAAATAAAATTTTTCCTAAAAAGAATTCTTGAATTAAGTATATTACCAACAACGAACTATGTATATTTTGTGGAAAAACATCAACAAAATAATAAATTTTATCAGAAATCTGAAAGAAGAACTCATACCTTTCTTTTGGAAAATGGATACAAAAAATTTGGGAAAAAAAACAGTGTACAACGTTCCGTGTACAATTTACCCTGCGCATATAGTAATTGAGTGTTCATAATACCAGATTCCCCAAATTCATAATAAGCTCCGTGAAAGCTAAACAGTTTTATGTTGATGGTGGATTCACGATGTCTTTCTTTTAGCGAATGTGTCGTCATTGATTCACGAATTCACGATTCACGGTGGTCCTTAACCAATCAATCACTAAAATAACGAAAAAAATGTGAATCCACCATAATAGTTCAAAATCGTATTTTTTTAGGTCGACTAATTAACAATAAATAAAATAACTGTCCTGGTTACTGCAACAATATACCAGCGGAGATCCAGAGGAACTTGGCAGTCATCCTTCCCTGGCTGGAGGTGATCTTCAGAGGATGTCTGAAATTTGTCTATATTCCTAGGAAATGGACGCAGGTCAAAGTGGTCTTCATTTCGAAAGCGGGGAAAAGCTCGCATGCTTATCCAAAGGGCCTGAGGCCCATAACTCTATCATCCTTTCTGCTGAAAACATTGGAAAGGATGGTGGATGTATTTATACGATCAAAAATTGAACCCAGCAATTGGGCAATGTCACAGCATGCGTATTGTAAAGGGAGATCGGTGGACACAGCCTTGCACGCTTTGGTACGCACAATTGAGAAGTCAATTTATTCGCAGGAGTTCTGTATGGTCTCATTCCTCGATATTGAAGGTGCCTTTAATAACGTAAAGACGGAGGCGATCATGTAAGGATTGTCAGCTTTGAAGGTGGATTACTATATAAGTAGGTTGATTAATCATATGCTGTTAAGCAGGGTTACCTTAGAACTGGGGGAGTCCACAGTTAGAAGGCGGGTGGTTAGAGGAACCCCGCAGGGAGGTGTAATGTCCCTTTCTCTCTGGAGTATAGTGATTAACGAATTGCTGTTGGAACTGGAGAGAGAGGGGGTATTGGTTGTAGGGTACGCAGATGATGTAGCGATAACGGTATCAGGTAAATATTTGGACACGATTAGAGATGTTATGCAGAATGCACTATTGATCGTTACCAAATGGGCGAGATTCTTGGGCATAATCTTGGACAGTAAACTCAGCTGGATGCCTAACATGTTAGAGAGGGTAAATAAGGCCACTGTAGCCATTTACTCGTGCAGGAACGCCATAGGTAAGAGATGGGGTTTGAAACCGGAGTTGGTACACTGGATGTACACTGCCTTAGGGAGACCTGTACTTATGTACGGAGTGGGCGTGTGGTGGCCAGCTCTGGACAAGGTAACATACAGGAGTAGAATGGAAAGGGTGCAAAGAACGGCCTGCAGGCTTATAAGCGGGCGCTTAGGACGATACCTACTCGCGCTTTGGAGGTTATGTTCCACCTTATTCCAGTAGAGGTTTTTGGTAAGCAGAAGGCAGCGATGCGACTTACAGCTGTCTCTCAGTGGAAGTGTCTGCATGTGGGGCACTCGACGATAGTTGGATCACTAAGGGATGAGCTGATGAATCTAGATTATGTTATACTAACCTTGTGCTTCGATAAAGGGTTCTCCGTCTGTCCTTCAAGGGAATCCTGGAGGGACGGATCAATACTGGAAAACGAGGCAGTGCAATTTTTCACGGACGGCTCTAAGCTAGATGGTAAGGTAGGAGCCGGAGTCTTCTGTGAGAAGCTTTATGTTAATATTTCTGTTCGTCTTCCTGACTACTGCAGCGTGTACCAAGCTGAAGTGGTGGCGATCGGGGAATTCGTGACATGGTTGAAGCATAATGTGGTATCAGTAAGGGATATCACAATTTATGTGGACAGTTAGGCGGCGGTCAGGTCACTAGAGGCGGCTTGTCTGAGGTCACGGGTGGCGCTGGATTGCCGATCATCTCTTAATGAGATGAGCGAGTATTTCAGTATCCAGATAATCTGAGTTCCTGGTCACTCGGACATCACAGGGAACTGCAGGGCGGACGAACTAGCTAGGTACGGTAAGACTCTCCAAATGCAGACGGAAAGGGCAGGTCTGGGGAGGCCTATAGCAGCGCTCAAATTGGCGCTCAGTAGAAAGGCAATCGCCTTGACAAATGAGAGATGGACTAACACTCTCACGTGCAGGGTAGCAAAACAGGTTTGGCCAAAACTGGACTTGCGGCGCTCCAAGGCACTGATATCCCTGGGAAGACGAGAGTTAGGATTGGTCTTAGGGATACTGACTTAGGACACTGCCTTTTTGGGGAACAGGCGAGAAGGCTGGGTCCACAGACGAATGACTTTTGTAGTAGTTGCATGGAGGAAGAAGAGACTTTTCCTATGGTCGTGTCCGGCACTATCATACAGAAGACATAAATACTTGGGTGTGTACGGTATGGGCAGCCTTTCGGAACTCGCGAACTGTGGAGTACGAGATATTTTATGCTACATAAGTAGCACTGGATGGTTTCAGGGGTAAAGGGGAGATAAGATCCTGTGGTATCACAATGGGCCACTATTGGCCTAGGTGTGCGATAGCAGCCACTCTAACTTAACCTAACCTAACCTACTGCAACCGCTCAATTCGGGAGGCGGAAGATCCGGTTGCAACAACTAAAGTGTCTTCTCGGTCTACTTGACCAAAAATATCATAATTTTCAAAATAAAAGAGTTAGTAACCATTTTAGATCAAATAAGCATAACTTAATGAAAAAAATTGTTTGCAAAACAGTAAAGAAAACTGCTACTTTTTAGCAACACTTTTATTCATACAAACACTTTAGGATTTTTGCATTTCTCACTTTTATTTATTAGCTTATACTGAGCTTATCACGTTAACGTTATGCTTACGTACTTTGATCTAAACTCGTTTTAACTCTTTTATTTTAATATGTAATTAAAATATTTTTCTTCGATTACAAGAATAACTAGGGTTTTCAAAGCGAAACAAAAGTGATTAACTACGCGCGTGAGACTTTTGATCTAATTGCTCACTATAATTTAAAATAGAACCGAAGATTCAAAATGAAATCATTGTTACTATAAGGTAAAGTTTTTCAGTTAAATTACATATCTACAAATAACGAAGTTGTTTTTATTATGAAACTTATCAAACTGTGAACAAGACGTTGTAGATTTTTCATTATTAAATGTTTTACGAGAAGAAAAACCAACTGATGATGGATAATTGAGTATGAGCCCACTGAAAACATATTTTATTAAACATTAAATTTTTAGTTTTGATAATCCCTATTACGACCATCGCGTTTAACTATAGAATCTAATTCTTATTATATTAATTAGGGAAACTTGTAAGATAAAGATAAATAAATATAAATGAAATAGACTCAATAAAAACTAAAAAGTAAGGGGTTTCTATAATTTTGCGAAAAATGTTATTTTATTTTATTTCATTAAAGGCCTTTTCATTTATTTCCCCACTGAAAAAATCGCACGACCGGCGATCATAAATTTTTTCTAAACTAATTATGGTGGACGGGTTGCATTTCGACAACATATTCCACAAAAACCAGACAAACTCGGGATGAAAATCTGGTGGATTTGCGATGGTTCCTCTAGCTATTCATAGAAACGGATTCCATGTTTCAAGAAGGAGGAATCAGAGAGAAGGCAGGGTTGTAAACTTTTGATGCAACAGCTGAGCAGTCCCTTTCATAATTCGAATAGGAATACCACTTTTGATAATTTTTTTCTACAAGTCTCGAGTCAGCCCAACACCTATAAAGCGTGAAATTGATATGAGATGGTACCCTGCGTAAAACCATAGTTATGTTCTTGTTGATTTTCTACCAAACCGACATCGGACTGTCAAATCTAACTTATTTGGCTTCGTTTTTCGTTATTTTGCTGTCGTCAAGCATTTCGACAGTAAACCGATTCTCACAAACGGAATAATACGTCGGAATTAAAATGAATTATAATTCCAGAAGTATAGATATTTTGGAACAGGTTCCCACTCTTTTACAGCAAAAAGGAAAATAAACCGACAGCCAATGATATTTTTTTTTGTCATTTATTTGATCTAAGGGCATTGTAGCAAAGGTGGTATGAATAATGTATCCAGAAGTGATTTAGTTGTGCCAAACGTGGAAAGGTGACGTTGTTCACACCCTCCAAAATAACAAAAGCGGTAGTAAATCAAGTGGTTTTGCCAAGTACCTCAAAAGAAAATGTGAAGAAACGTTGGTTTTATAATTGTCCTCCAGAGAGAAGAACAGAATTATACATATAAAAGATGAAATACTATATTGTAAACCTGAAATATCTTTCAAAATACTACATGATTCTGAGAGACTCATCGCTTACTTTAACGTAAGTACAATGACCGATACTTAAAGAGAGCTTAAAGAGAGATTTCAGTGAAGGAAATAAATATTTCTTTTCAAATATAGAATTTCATTACATTTATAAAAGAATTTGTTTCCCTCAGTCGAGACCTAATGTTCGTTTTATTTTCGGCCGTAAATGAATGAATTTTATTATTGAATGTGCTTAATCCTTATTATTGTTCATTTTGCTGGACAGCGGTTTTGGTCGGAAAATGAGGGTTGAGTTGAGAATTACCGGAAGGCAATAGTATTCTCGTTTAACAAATAAGAGAGATAAAATGACACAAATAAGGGAAATAAGCTCAGAAGAGAACGATCGGGAGAATGTATTAAAATGGTGACAACACTTTATTATATTCTTATAAACTCCCACACATAACTGAGAAAGAAACAATAATATCCAAAAAAAAATTATAAAATATTAATTGATATTGGTTTTTGTTTTTGCTATTTATTTGTTTTTATTGAAAATCATGAGAAATTTTTCGGAAAAGGACGGTCGAGAGATGTAATAAGGGCGGCTAATGTTAGAAAAATGAAGGATAATAAAACATGTAAATGAAGAGAATAAAATATGTGAAAAATATAAGAAGTAAACTAATGACTTTGACTTAGGGTTAGTCCAAGGAAGCGCAGGGAAGGGACGATGTACGTCGTTGACTTTTCATAATATAAAATTATTAATAAAATTATAGTTTATACATATATATATATTTTTCTAACTTATTTTCCATTTTTAGTTAATATTTATTTATCTCTAAATCATTATTTTATTACCAATTTTATTAGTTTTAAAGTGTCCAGGGGAAAGGAAATAAAAATATGTACAATCTTCCTTTACGTATATTGATTACATATATTTTGTTTTGAATTTTTATTAACGAAGTCAAATGAATGTCGTCGGTTACAACAACAATAGATACAAAAACATGAATTCCTCATGTTAGAAGAAAGGGAAAATGATTCAAGGCGAGCGTAAGCACCAAAAATTTGAACCGATTTCAACCGCTTCGCTTATTTTTGATACTTACCATAATCAGAAACATACTAATACAATAAAAATATTTGACGGCACACAATAGCAAAACGTATATTATACGCCGGGTATACATACGAAATTCTCAATCCTCAATCCTAATTTTACGACCAAAATCGCTGTACTGGTGTTCAATCGGGCAAAAGTGATAAAAAATATCATAATATTGGCATTGATGCACTCATTTATCACATAAAAAATAAACCTTTGCTTGGTTTTTTGGGTTCCAGCTGTCAAATTTGAATTTATTTTCTTTGTGATATTGTCGGTGCCTAAATGGAAGATTTCTTAACTTGTGGTTAAGTTCTTCATACCACACTCTATCAAACGCTTGTGTAACGTATAAAAACATCGTTCAACAGACTTTATCTCCTCTAATGTTTTTTCGATTATATTGGTTGTTCTGTATACTTGCTCAATTGTTGAGTGTAGGTTACGAAAACCGAGATAATTTGGGATCAAGTTTCGCTCTCGATTCCCGGATTTGATCTTTTTTCATTTTACCAGTAGCTTCTCAAAGAGTTTGAACATGACTGACAATACGAAATTGGTCTATAAGCCAGGTTTGGGGTCAAAGTTACTTCTGCAATTTTCCACAAGCTGGGTACACATTTGATTCTAAATGCTACATTTGAGCTTTGTGTTCATTCACAATGAAAATCAAACAAAAATTATTTGTACCTAAAATATTTGGTTAAAAACCAAATAGTTTTAAAATTAAAACAATTTATATAAAAAAATAGTTAAAATATATTAACACTAGGTGATACAGCCCGTTCTAGAACGGATAGAATTTTGTGAATAACTTTAGTTATGTAATGTTTTGCTAAAGGTATTGCACTTAACGGTGATGTCCAGCAGCCGCTACCACAATCACCATTTGACCATTTCATATTTTTTTAGCCGTTATTTTTTAGCCGAGTAGAAGTAGCTACAGTTAATTGTTTTGAGGATGACTATACCTTAAATAAGCTTCAAACTAAACAGTAAGGGCTGTAAAGGATGGTTTTACATCTGTTGGGCCATCACACAAAAATCTTCCCGATCGGCAAATAGGCAGAGCCTGGCTTTTTATCGAACCTCAGACCCTAGTCACTCTACCACTCACTCTCAGGTTGGCCACGTTTCACTGTTTTATAAAATATTATTTCCAAAATCTTGTTTTACAAAATTTTGTCGCCCAAAATCTTGTTGGAAAAATCTTGTTTATCAAAATCTCGATTTCAAAATATTGTTTATTTATGTTAATAATGTGCGAATTAATAAAAACATTATTAACATATTTATAAACAATATTTTGCATAAAACAATACAATGTGTTTCGTCGGCAAGTGATCGGCTGGAAAATTCGGAATATTTAGGTAAAATTATCGCAAAAAATCCTTAAAGGGGGGGGGGGGGGGGTCTAACTGTAAAACTTTGTATGTTATTACGTTTCCAATATTTTGAGTAATGTCCGTGACACACCTATTTACATTTTTCATCATATCTCCCAAGTTATGGGCTCGATTTTAATTCTGTTTGCGGTTTTGCGAAGCTTATGAGTCATTTTACTGGTTAATTTACACACTTCAGATTTTTTTTTTGAAAGAATGTAACAAATTATGGGAAATTAAGATTTTTTTCACTTAAAAAAAACTCTACTTTTTAAAAAAAACAACTGTAAGTCGAGACAATGTCCTATTAACATGGTTATTTTATTTATTATTATTAATATACAGCATAATATCTACAAATTCACAAAACATTGTTATTGCCGTCGCGGATTCATTGTTTTCCACTACAAGCTGATAAATTTGAACATTGTAAGCGAATAACGTGCACTTAGGTCTTTGGCTTAACATAAATAAATTTATCATATAACGGAGAAACTCACCGCACGGTGCCGAATAGTGGACCGGGCCATTTAATATTATGGTATACTAGTTAGATACTATTTCAACTCTCATAATCGATAACGTGTTCGATGCTGGATATTGAAATGAGTTTTTTTAATTGAAGTGAAAAGTGCAAAAAATTTAAATTACCTAAACATTTTTTTGGATGTGAAAACATCTTTAGCCGGAGCAAGCCTAAAACTTCATGTAAAAAAATGAACGGAAAATCCAGAAAAACGAACACAAAATGCACCGAACTTGCATACTATAAAGTTCAAATTATAATTTCTGTCAGATTAAAAGAGAAAGGTACAAAAATTATGCATATTTAGTCCAAGTGACTGAAAAAAACGAAATGGAATTATATTTGAACAAAGGGAAAGTATACGCATACTTCAAATATTACATATCTCAGCGAGCTGTGAAAATGACACTTATACATTAGCTGTCTTCCATTCACGGTAGTAGAATACTCGCAAGTACTTCTATCTACTCATAACTACTCTTACGCATAACATTTGCGCTAGGTGGATTTTAGTTGCAAAAATTCCAATAGATGGCTTTTGAAACTTTTCGATATTTTTCGAGAGTTTTTTAATATGGTATGTTCGAGTTTTTTTGATTTTTGGTAATGTTAAATGTAAAATTTAATAGAAAATTATTTTGTTGTTGATGTTACATTTTTAAGAAAAATGGGTTTAAATACCAATGTGGTAAATATCAATGCTTTCCCTTCATTATATGTCCAATTTTTTGTCATTTATTCAACCTAATTTTATTTATCGCCTTTACTATAATATAAAACTACGAAAGACAAAAAAACAACTAAACAGGTGGCTATGTTTTACTTTTGTCACTCAATTTCTCATTGCATTGGGTATTTACTCACAAGTACTTCTAATGGGGGAACCAGCGAGTCAGTAACAACTTTAAGTAAGAACGCGATATACAGAAAGTGCATGTTACTGACCAGCGAATCTTTAAGAACTTTTCGTTCAGTTCAGCCGTCACTTAAGAGAGCGAAAATTAACGCGCAAACTGAAGGATATGTCAGAATACATCAAAATTTTCAAAGCATACTTTTCTTAAAAATAATAAATTTTGCTATTCACATTAAATTTTAATACTGTATTTGTCAGTTTTTACGGATTCGGTGGCCGATATGTCAAATATTCTGTAAGGAAATAATTTCGTCAAATTCTTTAAGGATTCTTACTGATTCGCTGGTTAGCCCTTAAGTAGCAAATTTTTTAATAATTTTGAAATTGTTTAATCGGTATGCTATGTTTAGTATTGCTCGAGCTGTTGCTGAGTTTGGTTATGCGGGGTTTATACTAAACAAAAATTATAAAAGTAGAACACAGATTCGAATGACATTTTCTATCGCAAGGAAGGAGCCGAAGAGCAACATTTTACCGTCTTTCCAGCTGCTATGATTTTCCAGTCAAAAAAGCGCCTATGTCTAATAGAATCACCATATTTCATTTAGTTCAATCTGATCAAATCAGCAATGCCAATTTGCGACCATTCACCAAAGTCTAAATATGGTATGTTCAACTAGATTGCCATGTTAGAGTAATGGTATATTTTATAGCGTTAAGTGAGTGTTATTGTTGGTTGATGGGCGTCACTTTTAAAATTGTGTCTACAATTTTCCATCAAATTTTTTCTATTCATGGACGAATAAACAACGAAGTATTTCCACTAATTTTTTGCGTAATGACAAAAAAAAAGTAAAACGTCTTTTTATTGATTTTTATTATGAGCTATTCCAAATAGATTGTTTTCATTCCATTGAGTTAAATCCTTCAAGGATTATTTCAGATTTCGAACTAGCTTCGGTTTCTGTACTAAAAACATTTCCTTCCAAATGTAATTTTTAAGGGATGTTTATTTCATTTTAGTCAAATTGTTTGGCGAAAAGTGCAGAAAGAAAAGTTGGCTTCCAGATATGGTAAGGACGTAGATTTATGCATTAAGAGTCGAATGCTAGCTGCTCTAGCATCCTTCCCATACTATTTTGGATGAAGACGGGGAAAAAATTGCTTCATGGTTAAATAGATGTTATATTTCGGGTTGTGCTGAAAAAAACAATAAACCGGCACGATGCAACCCCAATTTTTGGTCTATTGTTGACTCTTTTGATAATAATTTCCCAAGGACTAAAAATGATTTAGAGGTTTGGCATTGGCGACTGGAAGTTGTTGTTGGAAAAATGCACGTGGGGCTTTATAAGCTAATTGATGAATTGGGCTAAGAAGAAATATGTATTTGTTAAAACCCGAATTGAGAAAATGGCCTGGAGAAGAAACAACTTTCCTTACAGGCATCTCAAATAATATAGCCCTTTATTAATTTATTATAATAATTAATTTTAGTTTCATTTTTATTTCAATTTTGAATGTTCCATTTTTAAATAATTCAACACACGGATTGTAAATGTTATTATTGTATTACTGTTATGTATGTAAATTAATTGCAAAAATATAAAAGTTTCACCTCTTAAAGTGATCAGAATTCGGTCTTGATTAATTCAACTCCCAAATCAATCTCGAAATGAATCTTCAGCTTAACTTCCAACTCAATTTACAAAGCAACCTCTATCTCAATCGCATCACAATCCTAAACGCAATCACCAAATCACTTCTTAATCAACTTTCAAATCAACCCTTAACCTAAGTCCAAATCAACCCTTAGATAATTCCCAACCGAACAACTCATACCCCAATGCAAGCTAACTAAATTCTAATTCTCTATCAACTTAACTTAGCTCGACTCAACTCAACCTTCTGCTCAACTCTACACTTATTTTCCAATGCAATCTCAAAATTATCTCAATTCGAAAGCTAGATGCGTGTTTGAACTCACTTCAATCTAACCTCCCACTAAACACTAAACTCGACCTCAAATTAATCCCTAACCGAACTTCTCTTTCAAATCCAACTCAATTTCAAGTCAAACCGTACTCACCACCATACCGGCATACGTACCTTCGTACCATCGAAACCTTAAACACTCATTCCATCATACCATTATTCCATTATATCATCATACCATCATGACACTATACCATTAAACCATCGTACAATCGAACCATTGTACCATAGTGACGTCTAACCATAACACCATGATGTAAATCGTACCATCATACAATCATATAATCATACCAGCACACCATCATACCACTATATCATCGTACCATCATACCGTCCCTATTAATCATACCATCATACCATCTTAAACTGTCAAATAATTTATTGTATTGATTTATTTACTTTTAATTGATTTATATACTTCTTTTCAAAAATTTTATAAGGTAAACCAACCCCACTTACACAATCCCCTTTGTTGTGTCAGATTAGGCAAGATGAGGTGAGGATTAACATAAAAATCAAATCTTTGAAGTCGATGGATTTTGGATTTTTTCATCTAACAGATGGATATATGGCATTGGCATTGTTTACACTTTACAACGGTTCATTCCACGACTTTTAAATTGCTTCAAACGGTACGATAGGGACCCACAGTTGGTGCATGTTGAGCAAAAATGTTGGTACAATACAGGTGTACTTCAATTATTAATTAACATAAAAATCAAAAATCAAAATTGCAAATAAATATTTTAAGAAAAATAAAAAATTAATTCGACTATCTCACATGAAAGTCAAAGCAGGACAATCGTACCATCATGCCATCATATAATTTTACCATCATACTATCAGGCCCCAACCGTCATACCATTATACCGTCTTACCATCATACCCTCATACCATCACACCATCATTCTAGAATAAATACCGTCATACCATCGTAAGTTGTATCATACCATCACACCATTATATAATAATATCAATCCATCATACCACTGTATCGTCATAACATCACACAATCATACTATCATATAAACCATCTTACCGTCATACCATCATACCATTATAACATCGTACCATCACACGATCATACTATAATACCATCATACCAACATACCATTATACCATCACACAGGTTTTACACTTCAAATTGATTCTTTTATACTTCAAACTGATCTTTTTACATTTTAAATTGAACCTTTTATATTCCAAATTGAACCTTTTACATTTCAAATTGAACTCTTAACAAATTATATGAATGGCCAATTAGGATGGAGCTTTACAAATTGACATTTGCGTTGGAAATGGGATTCTAAAATGCTTTTTGGATAAATTTCTGTAAAATAAGAACATAACTTAGCTATTAACCGATTATAGTTAGAGCAATATGTCAATATGTCTTCTATAATATTGTCTATTTAGGTTTCTGTGAGTCATGCAGCTGTTGAGGCCTCTTTAAGACAGCCTAAGCATAATATTTCAATTGCTAAACGATCAAGATTATTTCCGTAATTATATTCGATTTCCAATAGAAAAGTTTCTTGCCAATCCTTCAACTTTTGCTTTAAACTTTGGGTTATATTTTCTGAGTATTTGGTGTCAGAGCGGTAAGTTTAGCATTGTTTAGAAAAAACATAGTGTGTAGCGGACACACGCCTCAGTATTGAAACTAATAACGGTAGAGTAGAGTTTCGGAATTAGAAATATTATTTTAAATCCTCATTCCCAAACTAGAATTTCTTTATAATCGGTTATGAAATGGCAAAGTTCCGCCCTACATAGCCAAAAAATACCATTACCATCGCAAATGTAAACTTCTATTAAATCCGTTAAAAAATGGACAAGTTCCATATTACAGAATTTCATCTAAAAATAATTTTAGAATCACGATACTATTCTACATATAGAACTTCATCATAATCGGTTGAGAAAAAGCCAAGTTCTATCATACTTGGCCATATTCCAGAACTTGATTTAAAAATCATTTTAGAATCCCATTTCTAACGCAAACGTCATATTTCATAATATTCGGTTGAGAAATAGATAAGTTCCATCATACTTCTCCATATTCCAGAATTTCATCCAAAAATCATTTGAAAATCCCATTTACAATGCAAAAGCCGATTTCTTCATAATTGGTTGAGAAATAGGCAAGTTCCACCATACTTGGCCATATTACAGAAGTTCATCTAAAAATATTTTAAAATCCTATTTTCAATGCTTAAGCCGAATTTCATCATCATTGGTTGAGAAATACGCAAGTTCCATCATATTTGACCTTATTCCAGAACTTCATTCAAAAACCATTTTAGAATCCAATTTCCAATGTACATGTCAAATTTCACCATAATCAGTTTAGAAATAGGTAAGTTATCCATCATACTTGGCAATATTCCAGAAATAATCCAAAAAACGTTTTAGAATCGCATTTCCAACGCACATAACAAATTTGATCATAATCGGTTAAGAAATAGGCAAGTTCTATCATACTTGGCCATATTCCAGAACTTCATTAAAAATCATTTTGGAATCCCATTTCCAATGCACAAACCGAATTTCATCATAATTGGTTGAGAAATAGGCAAGTTCCATCATACTTAGCCATATTCTAGAACTTCATCCAAAAATCATTTTAAAATCCCATTTTCAATTCACATGTCACATTTGATCATAATCGGTTGAGAAATAAGCAAATTTCATCATACTTGGCCATATTCCAGAACTTCATCCAAAAATCCTTTTAGAATCCAACTTCCTTTCATAATAATCGGTTGAGAAATTGATCCAGAAATCATTTTAAAATCCCATTTCCAATGCACAAGCCAAATTTCATCATAATTGGTTGAGAAATAGGCCAATTCCAATATACTTGGCCATATTTCAGAACTTAATACAAAAATCATTTTAGAATCCCATAGGCGAGAAATAGGCAAGTTCCATCGTACATGTCCATATTGCAGAACTTCATCCAAAAATCCTTTTAGAATCCAATTTCCAACGCACAAATCAAATTTCATCATGATTGGTTGAGAAATACATCCAGAAATCATCTTAAAATCCCATTTCCAATGCACAAGCCAAATTTTCTCATAATTTGTTGAGAAATAGGCAAATTCCAATATACTTGGCAATATTCCAGAACTTCATTCAAAAATCATTTTAGAATCCCATTAACAATGCACATTTCACATTTGATCATATTCGGTAGAGAAATAAGCAAGTTCCATCATACTTGGCCATACTCCAGAACTTCATCCAAAAGTCCTTTTAGAACCCCATTTCCAACGCACAAGTCAAATTTCATTATAATTGGTTGAGAAGTCTCATTTCCAATGCACAAGCCAAATTTCATCATAATTGGTTGAGAAATCGGTAAATTCCAATATATACTTTGCCATATTCCAGAACTTCATCCAAAAATCATTTTAATATCCCATAGTCGAGAAATAGGCAAGTTCCATCATACTTGGCCATATTCCAGAACTTCATCCAGAAATCATTTTAAAATCCCATTTCCAACGTACATGTCAAATTTGATCATAATTGGTTTAGAAATAGGCCAGTTCCATCATACTTGGCCATATTCCAGAATTTCATCCAAAAATAATTTTAGAATCCCATTTCCAATGCAAAAACCGAATTTCATCATAATTGGTTGAGAAATAGGCAAGTTCTATCACACTTCGCCATATTCCAGAATTTCATCCAAAAATCACATTAAAATCCCATTTCCAACGCACCTGTCACATTTGATCATAATCGGTTTAGAAATACGCAAGCTCCATCATACTTGGCCATATTCCAGAACTTCATTTAAAAATCATTTTAAAATCCCATTTCCAATGCACAAGCCGAAATTCATTATAATTGGATGAGAAATACGCAAGTTCTATCATACTTGGCCATATTCCAAAACTTCATCCAAAAATCATTTTAGAATTCCATTTCCAACGCACATGTCCAATTTGATCATAATCGGTTGAAAAATAGACAAGTATCCTCATACTTGGCCATATTCCAGAACTTCATCTAAAAATCATTTTGGAATCTCATTTCCAAAGCGGATGTCAAATTTGACTAAAATTAGTTAAGAAACAGATAAGTTACATCCTAATTTGCCATTCATATAATTTGCTAAAAGTTCAATTTGAAATGTAAAAGGTTCAATTTGAGGTTTGAGATATTAACAGTGACCTTTCTAAAGTCTTAAACAATATTTGTGTACAGTTTGGTTCAAATCGGTCAAGCCATGTGGATTTGTTTACATATCATATACATATGCTGTAAATACATACAAACACTTACTTATGTAGATTGCTCAACTGCTCACTAAACAGTAATTTAACCCCAATTCAACCCTCAATCCAAACGCAAAAACTCTCTTTCATTTCAATCCTCAAACCAGCATATATAAAACATTGGCCAACTGCTCACTATATCTCAATCCAAACCCAACTCAACTCCATCTCAACTTCAACTCAACCCGAAATTCAATGCCCAATTCATTATTCAAACCAGCATACATAACAAATTGGTAAATATTTCTAAAACTAGGTGTTTTGGGTCAATTCGTATGGCAGGTACCCGACCTTTTTTAGACGCAGGGACTCAGGATTTCAATACTTTGGTCGTTTTAGACCGCAGTAATTTATTTTTTAATAATTGATTTCAATTTTGGTAAACTATATTTTATACAGTAAGATTTGAAAAAGCAGGTTAACCGGCCAGACAAGATTTTATCTTGCAGGGAAGTATCCCGATAGAAAAGGTACATTTTATCTGAACCCTTTTTGCATTTTTCGTGTATTTGACCTTTAAGCAACAACTGGCCAAAGTCTATTTTGGTTTTTACCTTTTTATTTAGTTTGATTTTGATTTTAATGTTTGCTCCTTTCCTCATACCCATAATCGGTATTTTCTCAAGTTCGCCGGCTCAAAACTTTTGATAAAATTCAGAAACTCGCTGATTAGTTGAATAACCGATCCAGTGGATACATCTATGTCCCCCTATTTGGAGGGCACAATTGCTGAATCGACGCACTTTTTATTTTAGTAATTTTAGTATATTTCAGAATTTAGTAAACTTGAGAAATTAATTTAACAAATATTAAAATATTGGATTAAGTAAAATAATTTTGTTAGAATTGTATAGGTCAAAGTTTATTATGTAAGCTGACTATTATAAATAATTATCCACAAGAACAAAAAAGGTGTGGGTTTTAATTAGACAATGAGCTATCCTGGAGTGAGTAAATTGAAATTATGCAAGTGGTTAGAAAATGAGTTTTTCCATGTCTCACGCGAACTGACAACAGCTGATTGATTACTACACAAGTTCTGTCTGTCTGTGCTTATAAATTGTAATCTAATATTTATTTAAATGTACATACATTCATTTTTATAGTTTCTAAATGAATAGTTCAGATTTGTTGCGTTATTTTATTTATATGGATAATTTGATTTACTATTAAATTATTATTAAACATAGATTAGTGTCCTTCATAAATACATATTAAATGAAAATCTGTCATTAATTTATGAATAATAGATATTATACATAATGGGTATTATTATTCCTATTAACTTGTGACGGGCTTAAGTATACATAAGTGATGAAATTTAATATCTAGTGAAATGCATTCTTATTTTCCAAATATTTAATAGTTTTACCTAGTAAAAAAAAAAATATAAAAAAATACGTCAACATTCAATCATCTTTAGAAGTAAACATAACCTAACTATCGGGGAAAATCAATCACATTCATAATATAATGAAACCTCCCATATATCTAAATGTCGATATTGGTTAAACATTATTTTAATTGAATCAATCAAATCCCCCCAAATAAAAAAATCAATGAAATGAAAACCATCAATCTCTTGAATAAATAAAAATCAAGAATTAATGACGAAGATCGCACCACCGAGCTGTTGAAAACCTTATTAACACAAATTATTGGGACAAATGATTAAAATGCTTCGGTACAATACATTTTAGAATTATACGAGTACTGCTTGCAAATTACCTGTCTTTTCAATTTCAACTGCAAATAACGAAAAACTACAGTGAGTAATCATTATTGAGTACAACTGTAAGTAAGAATATTTATCTATCGATGTATGGTATGGTACAGTTCATAATAGGAAAAAATTAGTATACGAACAACCATCGACCAAAAATCAATTTTTTTAAATAATTTATATTTCTAATTGCTTCAAAGTAGTAAAATTGATTTATTGATTACAACAACTTTATTAAATCGAAACACTATTTATTATTCTTCGTGTTGTACGTGATGTGTGAGTTATAAATCGCTGATGAACTTAAGTAATACAATATTTTGCAAGATTTTATTTGTTTACATCGACGCTGTACGTAAATAGGTAATACATTCAAGATTTTGTCGGTGAGATGATTAAGTAGATAATCTTCGAATACTTTGTTTTATTTGTTTATATTAAATAGAAAAAAAATCAGTGGTGATCAATCTTCTCCAATACGGACTGGTATGTGCACGTAAGTTTGAAAACATTATAATTTTAATTGATTAAATTGAATAGAAAAATTATACTAGTTTCACACAGAGCAAGAATTTTGTTCGTAAAACGAGACACGAGACTGGATAATTTTGATTAAAATTTAACCAAACAACAATCAAATTTACTGTTTACTTCTAATTTTCAAGTCTCGATTTAGGAAAAATAATTCTTGCTTAGTACAATAGGATATAAAAAGCAAACGATATGAAATCAAAGTCTTGCTATAATAAGCAGCTGCTACTATTTAGTGTCGTGCTTTCAAAATTTAATAAAGTTTGCTCGATGTGAAACCAATACCAGGTTTTCATCGTCATAGTATAATAGCTTAACGGTTTATGGTATTATACTACGACGATTGAAACCCTAAGTTGCTAGTGTAATAGTGTATTATAATGTTTCATAATACTACTTGCAAATTGTAATTTTATCAGTGCAGTGTGTTTTTAATATATTACATCCCCTTCAAAGTAATCCTCTTCAGATAGTAAACAATTATGCCAACGTTTTTTCCAGTCTTCGAAAGTGTGTTAAAGTCGGTTTCCGAAATCGTCTGCAAAACCTTCTTCGATCCGGATTTTGTATCTCTTCAATCGAGTCAAAACGATATCTCCGGGGCGGTTTTTTGAATTTCGGGAATAATCAGAAGTCAGAAATAGCTAAAACAGGCGAAGAGGGCGGTCGCAGAACGATATGTGTCGAATTTTTGGCCAAATAGTCACATACAACTAATGCAGCGTGAGACGGTACATTATCGTGGTGCAAAAACCTTGAGTCGTCTGCCCAAAATTCTGACCCAACCGAAATTTGCTTTATGTCAACAAGACCTATAATTGTCAATCGACGTTTTTTGAGCAACAAGTCTATGACATCTTTGACGTGGTGTTCGTCGGAATACGTCGAAGGACGTTCATCGTCTTCAACGCATTCTCTGCATTCTTTGAACAACTTAACCAATCACAAACACCGCTCTGCACAGTAAATTGTCCTCAAATGCCCCTTCTAACATTTTGGAAGCCGACTTTGATACAACTGCTTGCAAAATGCACATTTTTAGATGAAAGTAAACAAGCATATCCCATTATCTACTAAAGATATTGATACGAAATTTGGCACATATTTATGTTAAGGTATAACCAACCGAAGACAAAAACTACTCGCTTGGATAAGCGCGCGCGATTTAAATGGAAAAGTCTTACTACTTTTTGATCACAGTAGTATTTTTCTATTTCTTCAAATAATATTTATCATAACCATGAATATGTATACATACGTATATAAAGTTTTAATAATTTTGCTCTAGCAAAATGGTGGATTACACCTAAGTTTAGATAACAAAATTTAAAATGATTTTAACTTCACAGAATGTGATGAAAACACAAAAAAGAAAACACAAACACAATAATGTTTGGTAAATACTTGAACAAAATTTATTAACAACCCTCTAAACAAAAAAAGCGATTCGAAAAAAACGATACGATTCCGATATGTGAACGATGCATATTTTTTATATCATAACACGCACTTTCTTATTGTTATGTCTACTCCCATAGAAACAACGAAAATAAAAATTGTATATTGTGCGTTCTCTTTACTAGCCATTTCAATTCAAGTTTAACCTAAAACAAAAGCGGACGGCGATAATTGTGTAAAAAGAAATTAAAATCATTAAGAAAAATTTCGTGTTGTGAGTTTAACAAAGTAATTATATATTGCTTTTCCAATTTGTTTAAATCATTTTAGTTTCTAAATTTAATCTTTATACTAGGTAGTTGTTTATTTTCTAAGATGTGAGCAAATTTTACTACTACCGATTTAATTGAGGAGCGAAGTATTATTAAAACCGATACAATTAAATCGTCATATAAAAAAGTAAATTTTATTTATTATATATAATGTAATAAGTATTTTAATATAATACTGCAAATAAATAAAAAAAAGTAATCGTATATAAAACTGGCTTTTTATTTTTGCTAATCCAAAATAAATACTATCGTAACCAACACGAAAAATACGATACGTAAATATATCGCATAATTAGATCTGTTTACGATATGAAAAGTAAGTGTCGTAAACGTATCGTAAAAATCTTTCTATTTATGTTACGTAAAAAATTCTAATTATCATGGGACGTTGGATTCGTAAACATATCGATTTCGAATCGCAAAAACGATTCGTAAATGATATTTTGTATGAACAACAAACATCATTTTCGTATCGTAAACGAATCGCTTTGTTTAGTGGGAAACCACGATAGAAAGTTGCTTTTGCAAAAACCTCAAAAACTCGCACATTCAAAATTGTTGTTCAGGATGAACTGATCAAAACAACAAAACGTGTTTAGTAGCAATCAAATCCAAGTTAATATGTATGTATGTAGGTTTATGGTTTTTGATGTGAAAACAACTTTAGCGGCAGCAGTAACTAAAAAATTGAATAGAAATCATGTTACGGAAACATCTGTGCCGAACAAATAATATTCCATGCACGGGTGAATACAAAATCATCGTGGCGGCGGCATTTCAAAATCATCGTGAGTCGAATACGAAAAAAAAATCGCCTACTTTATTTTATTTTGTTGTGGAAATAAATATAGCATTTATAAATAAGCATTTTTAATATTTTTGAAAATGAAAATCACATTCGAGCACAAGGAACACAAATTGTGCAAGTGTAGTGGGGAAATATTATTGATGTTGTTTTTTATGTAAATCAATTTTGAGAAATTGAGATATCTTGATAAATTTACACCCCCCAACTCCCCTCACCTTTCTTCCAGCAAAATTATAAATGTCAATTATGACAATAATTATAACAACAAACGAGAGTCCAGATTAATTGTAATAAGCTATTAATGAAAAAAAATACAAAATTGTTTATATTTTTTTCGACTACGTAGCCACAAAAGTATATAGTTTCCTTTTAAAATATTCTTTATAAAGCCTGAATTCCACTGTGAATAATTGACTGAACTGACTTCAAGTCGAAAGAAGACAAACAAAAAAAAAATCCATTGGAGTGACAAAGATAAAGCATGTTTTTTTTATTTTTTTTATAGCACAAATATCTTAATAAATTTTGACAGCGACAGCAAAAAATAAAAAATAAAAATAATAAATTTTTGGTTATCACTTGGAGCTTAGATTTGGCTTTTTCACCACCAATAAATTATTTAAAAATAAAACGTTTACTTTATTAAATTGCCAATAATAGTATTTAGCGATATTATCACAATTGATCCCAATTTATCACAATTTAACTGTACACAAACTTTATATTTTTTTATTATCAAAGCTATTTTAGAAGCAACCACCAAAAAAAATTATGACACTTACCATAAAAATAACAAACTTTTAATTAACTTAGTGTGCGGAAAAAAATTTGCGTTCGTACACAAAATTTGTGTGCGTATATTAGCAGAGCACCCTGTATTTTATAGAGCCATAATCAAAAAATTTGAGCTTTTATAAGGGAATTAGAAACGAGGAAAAACGGAACTTTTCATAGTAAACCACACAAAACATATGGGAAATCACTTTTTTTCCTAAGACAAATCTTTAAATGAAAACGTTACAAATTCTTAATTATGATTTCTGAAATACTTTCATAAATGTTTGAATTTCAATATATATGAATGTCGTTTAAGTAAATCGTATTCATTTTCTTGTAATAATTGATTTATTTAACCCAAAATATAAAAACAATTTCATAACAACAGCATTCTGCACCCTTATTCTGTAAAAAATAAGATAATGTGTAAACGTGAAAATGGTAAACTTTGTGATTTTTTACTAAAATTACATTAAATTGTTTTTCGATTCTCTTTTCGTTCATTGTTTACTTTTATGAGTTCGGAATTTTTCGATATTATTTGGGTGGTTGTCAAATTTTAAAATTGTGAACCCATAAAAGTAAGCTTTGCTTTTTACAAGTTTTCACGTTTACACATTATCTTATTTTTTAGAGAATCAGGGTACTGGTCAAATTAAAATAAAAGCTTACTACGATTCGTTTGGTCATTAAGTCAATATACATTACATAGATGGCAGTGATGGCCGTAAAAATTTGGAAAAATCGTACCAAAAATTACCACCTGGGGAAATTTCTAGTTCAAAAATTGAAGGAAAAGCAAAACAAATTCACAAAATATAGGAACGTGTGATAATTTTGCGATTAAATAATTTTTTTTTCGTATTTTTCTGTAACCATTTTAGACATCTTACGTACACTAGTAAAACCAAAAATAAATTTAGCAAGTATTATTTTAATTCGTCAGAGCCAACTTTGATGTATTTTTTAAAATGAAAGTTCGAAAAAATATATTTTAGAAATAATTTAATTTTAATATTTCTGCAATTAATATTTGCTTAATACCAATATGACCTTCTTGTATATTGTTCTTAAAGATATGTAGAAAACTTTTATATAAACGTTTTATAATATTTTTGCTTTTTTCATTGAAAAACTTGAAGCTAAAAAACACCATTTTTACTATGGATTCCTATGGAAATCAGTGAAAAGTTATACCACTAAAAAAGCTTCTAAAAAATACGTCATTAAGATTATGGCTCTATACTCTAGAAGGCTCTGATATTAGTTGGATAACCATAGAATGACCTCGATTTTGATAATTTTTGATCACAATTATGGCGATCCACTAAAACAAACACATATATGATGTAAGTAAAATCTTGACTGACTTCGTTTTGTGTTTCTTTCACACAACCACCGATTTTATATTTTTATCTCCCTTTATTTTGACTGACAAACTTTTATTCGTAATGGAATTCAGGCTTTAATAATATAAACAAATTTTCTCCTGACAGCTAATCTTACATCTAAAAAAACTGTTGTTTTGTTTCCATCACAAAATAAATTTGCTTGTACGTTCTTGGGACTCGTTTAAAATTGCTATATTTCAAAAATTCCATAGAACTCGACATTAGTAACTAAAAAAAAAAATGAAATGGAGATATATTTTAAACAAAGAGAAAGTACACGCGCATACATTAAAATATTAATTTTAAAATTGTTTAATCGATATGCTTTGTTATTAGTATTGCTCAAATGCTCACGCTGTTGCTGAGTTTGGTTATAAGGGTTTTGTGCTATCGTCTTTCCATTTGCTATGATAGTTGTATTGCTTTCACCAACAATAAAAAAATTACAACAAGAATCGTACTAGATAGACCAAAAAATGGTTTAGCTAACCAAAAACGATTAGTGGTTAAACAAATCGTAACCAAATTTTTAGTTTCAATTACTGCCACAAGAGTCGAATTTACAAGAAAATACACGAAAAAAATTAGGCCTAAATTTGGTTAATTTTGCTGTTGCTTTGACCAGTCGTTAACCAAATAAAATACCTAACCCATTTTGGTTGAAAGCAATACACTTATTATTACGGTAAACATAGCGCCCTTGTTCAGCGAGTTTGCCGTGATCATTCACTACAGTCTAAATCTTAAATGTATGTTTTAAAGCGAACATGGCAGGTTTAGTTGATGAACTTAACAGAAATGTACTTTGCTCCTGCTCAATTGTTCGGCCTCTTAACTTATTGACTTTTTAAGCCAAAAATGTAATGCAACATAAATACTGAGCGAACAACAGCCGCCTTTCTGCAGGGGTGTCTCAGCCTCATCGAAATGGTTTGAAATAATTCAATAGATATTTGTACATAAATATTTTCACATAAATCTTTTGCGAGTTAAGCGTGAACTCGCTCGTTGTTTTTTGAAGAAGAATCAATCAACAGTAAACTTTACTGTTAATGTATTTGCAAGACAAAAAGGTGCCAACGAATTAAACAACATGTTCAAATCATTTCACACTTTTAACATTATCATATTTTATCATATAATATAATCATAAATTAAGAAAAACCATTTTGAACACTATCAACTTTACTGGCCGTATTTACGCATCTGCGAAGTAGTAAAATTTTGAATTATAGCATCCAGCGTGACTATTTATAAATGACACACTCACTCTGATTAGACGCTCTGCTAAAACATTGCATTTACATATCAACCCAATAAGTCATAAGAAATTTGTGGTTCGAATTTTAAAAAAAATGTTTTATTAGTCGATTAGGTAATCGATGATTAATTTTAAAGTTAATCATTAATATTTTTTCCAGAAAAATGATTAATTCACCTCGCCCCGATTTTAGTGCGCTAACAGTGAATTTTGCGAAATTTGACTATTTGAATATTATAAATTAAAGTCCATAAAGTAACTCATTTAAATGGTCGATTAGAATTGAAAATGTCGTTAAAGGACCAAGTGAAGTCAAGGTTTTGATTTTAATTCGTTATATTGAAAATATGTGTATACTATATTATGCATTTTCAATGTAAGAATGAATTATATATTTATTTGATAACTTCTAATTATATTAGTTTTAAGTTTTATAACCGTTGAATTTGGACATTTTAGTTATATAAAATTCGGATTGAAAATGAGATGAACTTTATAAGTTTGCAATTAATTGACAGTACTTTATTGATTGCAAGTAATCATAACTGATGCTATACTTTTTTTTGTCTACCAAAGCGCTATTTTTAACTTATGTTTGATGGTTGGTATTATCAGATCAGGCGGCTAAAATGTAGCAGTCGGATAAAATATTGAAAATGTAATACTCGCAATAAGCAAATGAACTGATAAAAATTATTACGAAACTACAGGTTTTTCTAATACATCTATTGTATTACGGAAATTGTTCGAACTATTAGTGTAGGGAACTAAACACTAAAAGCAACACTAAGAGTACATTAATCCGTGTATATTTTTCAACACTTCAAAAACCATTAATATTATTTTTCTTCTTATATCAGCAAAAGTTACATCCTAAATCGGATTAACGATAACCTATGTACTACTCGTAATAAAAACACAAAAAATTGAGAATATGTTGAACGTTTCAGACGAATTTTATAATATTCGTTCAAAAAAAATTGTTTTTCTAGTATAAATCACACACACACATAAAACATTTTATTTAGATTTTCCAACACATTTTACACATTTTTTTGTTTTGTTTTTATAAATTAGATTAACGATTTTATTAGTATATTTTGCTTTGTATTTATTAGATTAGAACAACAAGTGCTTAAATAATTTATTTGTTTTAAACTAACAACATCAACAACTATAGCAAGTATCAATATTTAATAATTATTGAATTTTTAGATAAAAATAACAAATAAAACAAATGTTTACCCGCTTTCATAAATTTCCTCCGTTTGTCCAAGTCTCATTGTGAATTCACTTGGAATTTAATTTAAAAAAAAAAAAAAATTAATAAAACCAAAATAAAAGTTACAAATTTTTACCAAATTTTTTTATTATATTTCGAAATTTTTTTAAAAGAAAATTAAAACAATAATTTATGGAAAAACAAAATAAAAATTCTATTTCTATCATAAACTGATATGTCACTGAAAGCATAATGTGAAGTTTATTTTGTTTAACTTTTAGTTTTCCACATTTTCGTTTTTTCTTTTACTTTTCCATTTTATTTTTAATTTTTTTTTTTACGTTTTATTTGTGTTTAGACACGAGGGGTAGTCAAACCTTGATTGTGTACAGTAAATATTTACTTATGATGGATAAGATTATGAATAATTATTTGGATAGTAGTTTGGTATCTACAGTGAATTTATAAATGGTTTATAGGAAAAGAAACTGTCTGAAGGTTATGCGATATGAATCCTACAGCGGAAAATATTGATTTTGTTGAAAAAATAAGGAAATTAAATTGGGTAATTTTTTTTCAAGACGTTTGACATTTTAATTTATGCCGATAACTGAATGTGTATCTATCTAGATTGTAGAAAGGAGTTTATTGATATTTGTATTTATTATTGATTTTCTGGAGCCAAATTAGGCAAAGGTCATTGGAAAAACTAATTGGCTACTTAGATTTTTTAACAAACAGTTATACCCACGTGATTTTTCAAATGATTGGCATCATAAAATGATTCAATAAAATTGTGCTGACGAGCACCAAGCTGCCACTTTACAACGTTCATGATATAATTTTTCAATCTAAATACATTTTTAATTAGGAGGATCCAAAACGATAAGCAATTGTAGTCGTAGACGTTAGTTCCGCGAGTGGAACTTTTATAAATTTAAGGCGAGGTTCTCATGAAACTCGACCCGAAAATTCGATTTTTTTTATTTCATTTTTTGATAGCCTATTATGTGTAGAATATATTCCCCAAACCGTTTGACTGTAATAATTTTCGTAAAAATGGCATAGTAATTTGACTCACTTTTTTACGCATCTACTCAAGAAAATCGTTAACAAAATCTTTAAATGCGTTTCCTGAAAAACGATGTGTTTTATATCTGTCTCCACGATAACTCAAAAACTACTCAATGGTTCACTATTTTTTTACTTTTTATTTTTAAGTTCATTCAATTTCTTGGAGAATGAACATTAAATGCAGATAATATATGCTGTTTTTCTATTTTTATAGCACTTTAAAGAGCGAAAAAAACGTGAGTACCGAAAAATTGCATGTCCGCCATTTTTTTAATTTTCGACTTTTTATTAATATTGTTGGTACAACCTCCAACAAATATTATATATTTTATAAACATTTTTGGTTTCTTGATTTTAGATAATTTCTATAAGTGCTACAGTCGAGACCGATAAGCCACCTTTTTTTGAGAAGATCACGCTACAACACGTATAAACAATTCCCAAGACGTTACTATTCTTAAAAATTTTTTTTTTGTACATAAGTTAAAACACAATAATTAAAGTATCAAAAACCTTAAGATGTTTATTTACTTCCTTCTATTAAAAAAAAAAATTCAAGATAAAATTACATTATTTTTGGGTCGCTTGATAAAAACCTCCCCTTAAATGGCTAGTTATTTCATAAAAATTAAAAGCTAAAAACCAAAAGCTGAAATGTTTCTTCAAAAACTTAATTGCCCGGTCCCCTTTGTTTATTTTGAAGTAATAAGTTGTTTGGTAATTTTGTGGTACAATGTGCAAGCTTGTGAGCGATTTGAGTTACATATATCGAACAGAACTAATAAAAGTGATTGTTATCAAGTAGTTTTGAGTACACCTCAAAAGAGAAAGAAGAATATTTAAGTTTAAGAAGAATAGTTAGTTTTTCCATCTTGCGATTTTATCGAAATAGAATCTCTTCCGGATTTAGCGGGACATTCTAGCATATATCACACGCCTGATTATGATTTTTGAATTTTATTGACAGTGATTTTAAATTTGATTTTAGGAATGCTGATGTAGTGTCGCTTAACAACTTATTTGATAATGTTGATTGGACAGCTTTATTTCACTTATTAGACATTTCGGTTGCTGTTTCAAAGTGTTATAGTATTATCATTAAGGAAGGTGGTGTGGCGACTGTTGGACGGGGGGGGGGGGGACCAAAGTTGAGTAGATTACTCTACCAGCTCCGTAACCTTCCAGTAGGGTGCGCATCACGTGAGCTTTTCTGGTCTTGTCATTAGGCAGCAGCGTGATGGGTACAATTGTGTAGGAGGTAAGCTGTTCACAATTCGCAAGTGAACGTACTGCCTCCTCGTGGCAACTACTGGTAACTAAGGCCATTTGGCACATTTTTGGCCATTTGCCACAGGCTAAAGTACGGCGCTAAAGGAGAAAACCTTGACAAAAAACCCTAATCTAAGGTGGAACAGCATAAGCCGATGGATGAATGGCTGATAGGTTAATCAGTCCAAAACATGGGGACTCGGGATACCAGGCACCCTCCAGTTTTATTTAGCCTTCCTGTAGTAAAGCTGGGTGACCTACAGGTGATTTGCAATTCCCAGCAACTCGTAAGAGTAAAATCAAACGGAATACGGGGCAGGAGTAGGAATATACGGGAGTGGGACAACTCTCCCGAGGTCCTTGCGCTCCAATGCTACCGTCTTTCCTACATGCTGTAGTAAACATCTAGGAGGGAGAGCAATAATCCCAGATAGTATGTATCATGAATACCGGGAAAGAACCTGAATATTGGCTGGACGGATAATTAAGCAGGGTCCAGCACAATAGATCTTTTAGGTCGCAGTGCGAAGTAAAAGGTCCAATAATTGTAATAATAATAGTAATCATTGAGGAAGAAAAATAGAGAAGGATTTTGTATGGAAGAAAAATGACGTGAAATAAAATTTTGCATCTTTATCTAAACCCTTCAGAGTGATTTTATGAAAAGAAAGAATAAACAACATAAATTTCTAATGTCTCTTTTTTATCCTATGGTGTTTCTATGCGCATTTAAATAGATGTCATGAAAAGGTGGGTTTACAAATCTATGTAAAGAGTTGGTGTATCAAAAAAAATGAATATGTATAGTTTGCTTTGTACTTTATAGACGAACTTGTCCTATTATGTATAGAAGGAGACAGTTAAAATTTATATATTCTTTTCATAACTTCGCAAATAAAATTTTAAAACGGAACAAAAATTATTTCTATATGCATATTTTAGTCATACAAAATCTCACTCTATGTAAAGTGCTTCCTCAATGGTATTATTAGTTCTCTGTGGTATTATGAAGAGTGGTTTAGAATTATTTGTTTCAAAGGTTCTTGTGAATTCGACGTATACAGAGCCATGATTCAATAGCCGCTTTTAAAACCTCGCAAATCGTAAATTTAGAGCATTTAAGAATTATAAGCGTTCTGGGGATGTTACCGACAAATCTAGATATAGTGATTTATGGAAAGAGTTTAAGTAGCTCATAAACTGTAGATTTACATTGTAGCAATACATTTTGTAAATTCAAATGCTTTAGCTGTATTCATGTTTTTGTACATATATATATTGAACATATATATATATACAATGCTGTAGCTGTATTCATGTTTTTGTATACATATATATATATATATATATATATTATTTAAAAAAATATACATTTTGTAAATTCAAATAGATGAGCCTTGAAAATTGTCAACAAGACTGAAATATTGGAGAAAAAAGTTTTAATATTGGTCTATAAAAAAAGCTATTGAACAAAACATAATTTTAAAAAAGGCCATTAGAATAATATATATATTAATTAATTTAGTGCAACAAAATAAATTTTAAGTTTTTTTAATATAAATTAGAACTTAAATTCAATTAGGTGCTCTCCAATACAGAAAATTACATCGACATTAAAGTAAATTTTAGTGGCCTTTTAGCTGTACATCATTTTTTATGTTGTCGAAAAAATCATTTCTTCCCTCTTAGAACGTTCTAAGAGGGACATTATTTGAGTCGATTTGTGTAAGAGATGAGTACCAGATAACTTATATTCGGAGTCAGCCCCGTCATGCGAGAAGTTATTTTTAATTACATTGTTGCATTTCTACACTTACAGCTTATCTACTATATCTAACATTTCTAGCTTCCTTGTTGTTATTTGATCCGATTTGTACTGTGGATTTGGGTAAATTTATCGAGGGAACTACTCCAAATTTTAGTCGTTTTTTGACACCGTGAATTTTTTCTGCGAAATTACGTGGGAAAAAATCGTCTTCAGATAAATGAAAACTGCAAACGTCTTTATTATTAATTATGCGAGCAAAACCATTTATTGAGTTTGACCGTATACAAAAACACAAGTGGAATCAAACGACAAATAGATTTTATTTATACGGTGACCCTTTCGCTGAAAATCGTCATGCAATTTCACTGAACAAAATATTATAATATTTAGTGCATAAATGTGTAATTTCATGATTTATTAAATTCACTTGATATAATTAAAATTTATCAAACATATATGTACTTAACTACACTGACGTATTAACCGTATTTTCCAATTAACATAATTTATTATCATTTTGCAATCGGAAAAATGCCGACTGTTATCGCATTTATCTATCTATAGTTAAATTGAATTTTTCCAAATTTTTCCTCACCGTTTATTGTTTTTTAACAAATATCACATGATTTTTTTATTATCTATACTCATATTCGCACAGTGAGTCTTTTGCAAATCTATATTTGTACTTTAAACTTTTATGCACGAGGTGTTATAACTTATAAGGTAGTTAGGAGTCATGTTCATAGTATTCTTAGCAGCAAATGTTTAATTTCCATCTTTTGACAGTTTAATTACCAGAGTAGATCAACACTTTTTATTTATTGGCTGATAAATTCTAGAACTGAACGAGTTTGAGTATTTTGTGTGTACTAGTATTTTAGTATCATGAAATACAATCACTATCATAGAGTACAGGGTGGATACAAAAAATTATTATAATAATAATAATACAATTATTTGAAGGGGTTTGATAAACCGCTGCGTCCAGCACTTATACCCAAATATGACAATGTGCCTGATCAACAGGCTATATTACTTCGTGAAATAGGCAAGCCATTTTTAGTATTCTCTCTGTCACAATACTGTGAAATGTGTAGTTATTACTGTTAAATTCCGTTACGTCGCAGTATCTAAATCTGAGATCAGATATAGTAAGAGTGTTCCATTGGCGTGATCAAACTAATCACAGGTTCTTGTATCTACTCGCAACTACTCATAATGATGGTAGTTGTTACAAGCAGTTGTGCATAAAATTAACGTACCAATTTTGTTTATGTGAAATGTCATTTTTTAAAAACAAATAATTTTTGTTTATCATTAGCGGTATTTTGTCGAGAAAAATTTAAATAAATTTATAGTAGCAAATGTTTCCAATGGAACACAGTAATTGGGTTTTTAAGTCATTGGTTTCAAAAGCAGCGGAAGCTAAGTATTGTTGTTCAAGTAATTCTTTAAGTTCGTTGTCATTTAGCCCATTTACATTGATATCAACTGCGTATGCGAGAACCTTAATTTTCCGCCAGTATAAGATGTTGTTCTGAGATGCTCAGTTTTTACGAAACAAGAATGTCGAAGGCCAAAATTAATTGCAAAAATTCCGTTAGCTTGTTCTCACTTTTAACGTAATATGTTATTTTACCGGACTTTTGCCAAATCAGTACTCGATAATTAAAATATGCAACTACTGGTAAATTCGTTTTCAGATACGCCGCATATCAAAAAAAAATCCTTGTACTGCTAAACCCTACTAAAAGACGAAAAGAAAAATTCATTTCATTTTTTTGCAATAATTCTAAAAGTAAGCTATTTTAGCCAAATCCTTCTTTCTAAAACGAGAAAAATTCTACAGTTTTGAATCTTGGCACACATGTTCTTTAACCCTCAAAAAATCATTAAAAAAAGAAATATTTTTCTTGTACATACACTATCTAACAAAATTATTCACACCCCAGCCTTCTCCAAACAATTTCAAGAAAAATATTACAACAATGTCAAGTACAAAATCCAATAATATATATTTGTTTCATTGTAATAAAACGACGAAAACAATGAAATAAATATATATTGTTGGATTTTTTACTTGACATTGTTCAAACATTTTACTTTCTTTTACTCTAGTAAAATAAAGTAAAGTAATCATGAAAATTTTGGACCTTGAGATTTTAAGAGATTTATTTGTTTTGAGGTCCCCTGAGTACGAAAAAGTGGGTTTCGGAATGGTGTCTGTCTGTCTGTCAGTCTATCAGTCTGTCAGTCTGTCAGTTTGTCAGTCTGTCAGTCTGTCAGTCTGTCAGTCTGCCAGTCTGTCAGTCTGTCAGTCTGTCAGTCTGTCAGTTTGCTAGTCTGTCTGTGTCCTCTCTACAGCCCAGATGGTTTAGCCAATCGAACTGAAACTTCAGATTTAAGCTTTTCTGATAAATTAAGAGGTCCCAGTGAATTTTACTCCAAATCGGCTAAACGGAAGTGGCCACTCCCTTGGTCCAGAAAATTTATTTTGCAAATATCTTAAAAAGTATTAGGTTTACAAAAAACTACTTTACACAAAATGTTTCCAAAAATTAAAAACAAATAAAAATTAAAAATTAAAAATTAAAAAAAAAAGTTATAAAAAAAAATAAAATTTCTCAAAATTCTCTGTTCGTAAAAGAAAGTCGTGTGTTGGCGCCACACCTCCATTTTTTCTTGAAATTGTATGCAAACGACTGGGGTGTGAATAATTTTATTAGATAGTGTATATAGTCAGCGCCTACTCTATAAATAAGAGCCTCCACATTGACTGTATTTTTTACTAAGCTTAAAATAAAGTACATAAATTTTTTTCTTTACTATGAAACTATATGGGAAATTATTTTCATTTACATTTTTAGTCTATAAGAATTATGAGCTTTTACATTATTTTTATACGAAAATGTTCATAAAGCATGTAATTTTATTTGATTGAAAAATCGAATCATGAAAGAGTTTGTTTCTTTGTGAAAATCCTCTTGGAATATAAACTATTGCTAAACTTTTATGAAATTTTGTTGTTGTAAAATACGTCATAACATAAAATTTATAAACAATTATAACCATCTCTTTTTAGTTTCCTTTTAAAAGCATTGCCACATGACAAAAATCTGTCCAAATACAGATTCATATCATGTGGCAATGCTTTATTAACGACATTTTGTTTAAACCATAGATGTCGCATCCAATGAAAAACTTATAAAAAGAATCAAATAGGTGATCGAACCGGTCGGATTCTAAAATCGGTCTGATTTTTGATTTGGGTAAACATATTTTTGGTGGCTTCCCTCTATAGTAATAATTAAATTGTAATAAAAATTAATTTAATATAATTTTTTTATAAATTTACTAAAATTAAACCATTGCTATGAAAGAAATTATGGTAATTTTACGTAAAAAGTTTTCTTCCAAATCGTTTACTCAGCCCGAATCCCTGTTGTTTTTATTTGTGTGTTAAGTGACATCTAGGAATGGGAATAATAAGTAAGAGCTATTTTATTTTATACACCGCTCTCAAATGTTATGACAATTCAAATATTCTAAACAAAAACTTATTTTGAATGGGTCATTAATTTTTGGGAATAAAAATCGATGCCAAATATTAATCATGTTGTATTTATTTTCAGCTGTGTCTTAATTTAAATACAATAATATTTTTAATACTTGAGAAATAAATAAGGCATTTATATTACAGTTAATGTTTATTGGTTATGTCGTTTATTTGTGTTGCATAACAATCTGGGTTGATTTGATATTTTTGATTTCTTTGCGCTCAATGCATATTATTATAATTTTTTCTCTTTGACTCTCTTTGATTTATTTTAATTGTGGCTGTTCAACGTATTGTCTTTTTTTACCATTTATTTTAGTTGTGAATAAGTGATGACGTCATTAAATAGAATATTCTCTTTTTAATACATATTGTTGTTGTTGTAGAACGTTTTTTAATTTAATTCCTTTATTTTCTTTTGATTATATCTGGAAAATGGGGAAGCTTGAGAATCTGTACTTTAAATGAGTTAGTCATTGAGTTGTTTATTAGTGATTTCAGAAAAAAATTATTTATCTAGGTTTAATTTTTAATTCATATTTTTTCGTCAATCGAAATCGCATTTATTCATACAAACTCTATGAAAATAAATTATTTTTTAGTGTTTCTATGTCCTTTATTTTAAGTTCATTTTTTACATGCCGGCTCTATTCATATCAAGATGGTTCTGATATAGTATACATATGTAAATTGGTACTAAATTTTTAAAGATTCATAAATTAGGATTAAGTTTACTAATTACAAAACATACTTCTTGAGAAATTAATTCGATTTTCCATATAATAATATTGTTATTGTATTTCTATACATCGTTTAAACAACTTTCGCTAGTCCATGTACAAAATGGTTTGTTTACAAATTTTTTATATGAAGCTAAAAACAGCTCTAATAAAATTGTAAAATTGTTGTGTGTAAAATTAAATTACTTATTTGCAAAAGTATATTTCACATTTTTTTTAAATGACATAATCCTTTGAGCACCTATTATTTAAGAAAATGATAAACTAAAGTTTTATTACAAAATTAAAATAAAAAATTATAGGCCCGATTCTGAGTTGAAAAATGTTATGTTATGTTATTTTTGTTTTTTCAATATAAATTCATATAGGAAACGGAGAAATAAACTAACATAACATGGATTTTATCGTGCCAGAATTGGGCCTATTATTAAAAACAATAAAAATGAGAATTAAGACTGATTTACATTCAACGACAATCGACGTCTGTAAAAAAATGTATTTCAATTTTTTTTTACATAGGAAAAAGTACAAAGACAAAAAGAGAAAAAACAATCATCTGCTTAAAAAAGTCAATTGAAGCCCGAGAAACAAACCCAAAAAACCTCGTCTGCTTTTTTTGCAGATGTCGAGTTTCATCTTTTTTCTGTAAAATCGTCGATGCTTGGAAAAATAACTGTAATAAGGTTACATAAATAAGAAAACCAATCATTTGTATTGGTTAATGACATTTTTTGTTTAAATTTATTTCTTATGTGAAAATGAATTTTTGATTTGACATCTGCATTTGCTAAAATTTTTGAATGTAAATCAGTCTTTAGTTGTGGTCCTCAATGCAACAATAAATACGAGAAACTTTGTGAAATGCGTTTTCACAATTGTTCACAATTGTATGCGCCGTATGTTTACAGCGACCATTTCTCTTTAGAAGATTATGAAATGGCTTTAACAGGTTAGTTCATTGATAATATAATTAATAGCAAATAATGCCAATAATGGGCCCGATTCTGGAAAGATAAAATTCATGTTATGTTATTTTATTTCCCCGCTTCCTATATGAATTTGTATTGAAAAACAAAAATAACATAACATAACATAAAATTTTGGAAGGCAGAATCGGGCCTAATATATCGTTTTAACTTCAATCGGTTCAATTTATTGTTCGATGCTCTGAAAGTTGATCTTGTGTCCAATGAATTTGACATGCACCTAAAACTACCGGGCCAACTGACCTTATAACTTTTCAAACTATGTCCTAATCTCGACTACACACTGATGAATCAAGTATTGTTAAATGCAATTGAATTTTGGGGTCAGAAATGAGCCAACTCCACTTCATATACTTCAATAATAGATTGCACTAAAATTAGGACCGAAAGAAGTCATAATCCACAAGTGAATTAAGGATCTTTCCCCATATTCCAAAAATACATTCACTATTAAGTACCTCGTGGTTTGGCGTCTATTGGAGGGGGGGATCAAAGTTGAGTAATGGGTACGTGATGGGTACAATTGTGTAAGGGGTAACCTGATCACAATTCGCAAGTGTACGTACTGCCTCCTCGTGGCAACCACTGGTAACTAAGGCCACTTGGCACATTTTTGGCCATTTGGCACAGGCTAAAGTACGGCGCTAAAGGAGAAAACCTTGACAAAAACCCCTAATCTAAGGTGGAACAGCATATGCCGAAAGATGAATGGCTGATAGGTTAATCAGCCCAAAATATGCGGACTCTGGATACCAGGCACCCTCCAGTTTTATTTAGCCTTCCTGTAGTAATGCTGGGTGACCTACAGGTGATTTGCAATTCCCAGCAACTCATAAGAGTAAAATCAAACGGAATACGGGGCAGGAGTAGGAATGTACGGGAGTGGGACAACCCCCTCGAGGTCCTTGAGCTCCAATGCTACCGTTTTTCTAGCGGAACTACATGCTGTAGTAAACATCTAGGAGGGAGAGCAATAAGCCCAGATAGTATGTATCACGTACCGGGAGGCAGTATTGTCAGGTTCATTAAGAACCTGAATATTGACTGAACGGATAATTAAGCAGGGGCCAGCACAATAGATCTTTTAGGTCGCAGTGCGAAGTGGCTGATCGCCCGCATGGCCCCCTCAATAATAATAACAATAATAATAATAAGTACCTCGTGTCTATTTCGGGGATCGGCAAGCGATAGAACTATACTGTATTGGACAGTTGATTTTTAGATAAACTAAAACTCGAAGATATTATAGTGGTTTCGATATATCATATATTTTGGAATCAAAGAATGTTGTATTAAATATCTCACTGTTCTTAAGAAGAAAGATACAATATTCGGAAACTGAAGTTATGGAGATTCCTATTGTGGCCAACAGAAGAAACCATATGATAGGAGGATTGGCCTAACGAAAAAATTTGCTATTCTAAATGGTACATTTTCAGCCCATTTGTGGAATTTGTCTTTTTGTATAATTTATTCAGTATACATGCTTTGCAATTTTAAAAATAGCGTTGCTGTCTGAAAATTTTAAATTGATAAAGAAATATGTACTCGTATGTACTCGTTTATATTATTTATAATTTAAATAATGCTTCAATAACACAGTAAGTCAGACTTATATAATTTACTATAAAAATCTAATTAAATTGGTAATTCATTTTTATTATTTATAAATTTACAAACTCAAGACTAGTTAATTCCATATATCAAAAAAAAATATAAAAAATAAATAATATGCAACAAAAGTAACAATATAACACATTTAATTTCTAATAAAAGAAGTATTCTTTAGCAAAAAAATCTTTATAACCCTTATCAGTGCTAAGCAACAAAACAAAATGTATTCTAATCAATTTCTTGGAAAAAATATTCTTTTTGAATATATATAAAAAATGGCACTTTTCAGACTAGTTGTGTGCAGTTGCATTTGAATTTGATAGTAATAATTATGTTACGAAGCAGATTATCTTTGGTGATGTATGATATCCCTTGCGAATCTGACAGTACGAGCACTTCACCTCGAATACTATTGATTTATTTACTACACCGTCAGAAGATGCTGCTAAATAATCCATATCTTACAGACACATTTTTCGATTTGCCCGTAATACTAGAATACTAGTAGTCTACAGACGATCCAACTTACCGATTTTTTAGTTTTTGTTTTGTAATTTTCGTTTTAAAATTTATTTGTGAGTCTTTTTTTGTTTAAGTTTTTGTTTAAATTTTAATTATAGGTAACCCTTGAAATATGCGGCAAATAGGTTCCACAAAAACCGCACACAATTCAAATTCGCATAATTTGAGATATAGAATCAATAGATACTAGGGGGTTACGTAACGAAAAAAGTAAAAAATATGTCAAAAAAATTAAATAAAATGTTTATTTTATTCTAAATTTATTAGAGAATTTATTCTCTCTTATTTCGTTAAACAAATTAAAATCGCAGTTGCATTAATTCAAAATACATGTTGTTTTCTTAAAATTAACATTACATAATTTCGTCGCAATCAGAGCTATCAGTAGAGTTGCTTCTTTGGAAAAAACTGGTCATGAGCTTTTGCCGTTTTACAGGCATAATAACAATTTCGTCGCTCGAAAAACTTTCAGTGGGAGCAGATTTAGTCCTGTAACATGTGAAATCTGTAATTCATCTCTGCTTTTTAGACATATCAAAGTGCTTTTTAATTTCGTAATTTGGTGCCATGATTATGTCTACTTCGCGATCAAATTTTAGCCCTCTCTCAATATCCGGATCATTCTCCTCGAAAACAGATTTTAATTTATAGGACATCTTAATCCTCTCTTGCAATATGTTTGGTTTAAATGTTGGTGTCTCTTCAGATTCCGATGTTGGCATCTCCTCAGATTCATTCTCTTTCATTAAATTCTGGTTTTCGTCATTTAAAATCAGAAGATCTTCTTAAATCTTCTTCTAATCTCATATATTTGTGCACCTCATTCAATGTGATATCATTAAATCCTTCACCTCCAACCGAATGCGCCAAAGCCACCACTTGGTTTAATTCAGTTTCTACATCTGGTACAACATGTAATTCTTCGACTCCCGCTGGCCACAATTTTTGCCAAGAACCTTGGAGTGTATTCTGCTTTAATTCCTTAATAGCTTTGGCGATAAATTGTACACAATTCCTCATAGAGTATTCTTTCCATATTTCGGTAACTGTTACATATGGTGGGTTATCTAATTTATCTATGATGAATTCAAATGTGACCCGTAAAAATATTGCTTTAAAGGTGGCTATAATACTCTGGTCTAATGGTTGTAGCAACAATATCGTATTAGCTGGTAAGAATATTACTTTGACTTTAGGATGATTTAGATCCGGTGAATGGCAGGGTGCATTATCAATGATAAGCAAAACTTTGAAAAATAAATTTTTTTCATTTAGGTATTGCGCAACTTCTGGACCAAACTTTTCGGTTTGGTCTCCAATATACCGGTAATTTACTTTTATCGACATTCTTGAAAGCTCGAGGGTTTAATGCTCGATGAATGAGCATTGGTTTTGTTACTAAATTATAGCATAATAATAGTGAAATGCGATCTTTCGCAACTTTAAATCCTTGTGATTTGTTTTCGTGCTTGGAAAGGTATGTCCGATCCTGCATTTTTTACCAAAATAAGTCGGTCTCATCGGCATTGAATATTTGATCGGCAACATATCCACCCTCGTTAATGATTTTCTGAAGTTTTGGTGGATACAATTTGGCAGCTTCTGCATCAGCAGATGCTTTTTCTCCGTTTAATTTAAGATTATGTAACGAAAATCTCTTTTTAAAATTTTCAAGCCAACCTTTGTTTTCAGTAAATTCTGTTAGCTGACTGGAGGAAGTCGGTTCATTTAAAGACATGTTGATTTGGAGTAGTCAAATCGAGGACGGGCGGCTACAGATCCGTCTTTGAAAGCCAACTGCACATTGCATTGCTTCATGCCAACCTGTAGTGCTGACATGAAAGGTGGGTCTGCACTCTCAACAGGGAGTCATAGATGTGTTCATTTTCACCACTGATCGTAATCAGATGATGAAAATCCCTTTTACATCTCGCCCCTATAGAGATTCGAACCCGGTACCTCCCGATCCAACAGCCGCAGCTTTATCCACTGCGCCGTTTGCTCGGTATATCTTAAGTGTTTTGTACTGTTTGGCTTGTTTAGACATTTTTGTTGATTTTGATGCAAACCGTACAGTACAAACACTAAAAATTTAGAAAAGTACACTGTATTTGTATATATACACAATCTGAACAAATCTGTTTTTGTTGTTGTTTAACTTTTGTGTCAACACGAGTATCGAACTACTTTTCATTAACACTCCTAACGGAAATAAATATATTGGTAATGAAGATATAATCGGGAAGTGCTTAATATCTATAATTTTTAATTTTTATTTAAATCTAATTTTAAAAGTACAAAATATTTTATTTTATAGGTTTATTTTTATTCAATGAAATTATTTTTAAAGACGGAACCAATTTTGTACCAGCAGCAAAATTTAGCAACATAATTGGTTAATCGCGTATTTATTCAAGGTTTTTTTATTGTTTTAGTAATGATTTTTTTTCGAATCACTAGTACTCGTTCGGAGAAATTCAACATTTTCTGCGAAAATAGGATTCTAAAATGATTTTTAGATAAAATTCCAGAGTATGGTCAATTAGGATGAAACTTGGCTGTTTGTTAACCGATTATTATGAAATTCGACAAGTGCGATGGGAATGGGATCTTATAAATGATTCGTAGATTAAGTTTTGGAATAAGTTAAATTAATCTGGAACTTGGTCATTTCTTAACTGATTAAGCCGAAATCCATTACCTTAATACAATTTTCCTTCATTTAACGGATTTTACTTTAAACCTTCACCTAACAGAATTTTCCTTCACTTAGTAGAATTACCCTTTATTTACTTAAATTTTCCTTCACCTATTGGAATATTTCCTCAGTTATCAGAATTTTCTTTCGATTAGTAGAATTTCCCGTCACTTAATAAAATTAAATTTATTCTTCTAATGGAAATAATTTTGTATGTAAATATAATTTTAGTTAAACCTAATTTTAAAACTAAAAATACGTGAATTAGTCTTTTTCTCGTTCTGTCGTAACGTTTAGAGGTTATTTTTATTAAATACAATTATTTGCAAATATATGGAAAAAAATTTCAAAGAGCATCAATAATTAGCAAGGTTATTACATAATTTGCTTATTAATTCGCCTACATTTTATTTTATTTTGGTAATAATGGTTTTTTGGCGTTCTTTACGGGGTATTTTTTTTACGAAGATATGTGGGGAAATACATATTTAAATTTTAATTTTTGTTGTTTCTTTTTTTACCGAACTAATGTAGTGTAGCAGATGTTTTATTGCAGTTATATTTTCAGTTAGTCAAATTTGAATGAACTACCATATGGCGTAGTGTACCATATGGCGTAGTGTACTAGGCGCCGCATTTGAGGCATATGCCGTGAAACAAACCCAGTCCCAGTCCCAAACGTCATTTGATTTTCATAATGAATCAGTCAGGCCCAAAGATAGAACAAAAAAAAAAAACGGACCGTAAATCTTCATCTGAGAAGATAAATCTTCATCGGAGAATTTTATTTACAATGTACTTTCACCTTTACCACCATTCATAAAATTCAAATGACGTTTAATTCGAGACTACATCGTCTATAGAATCGGATTTTAAAGTTTCAAAGTCTTTCAAATTTTCGAACGGATTTGTTTCCGTGTATGGAAAAATTCGCCTTTGTCCTAGCACATCCACCAATAATTGGTTTTATCCGCGAAAGTGTAAAGGGTCCAATGAGATTTACATTTTCTGCAATAAGGTTCCAACTGCCTTTTTGTCAGTTGTACGGATGTCTGTTGTCCTATCATTAAACATTACTATAATTAGTATGAAGTTACAATGAAAAGTGAGTTTGTTTACTTTGAATAAACTGAAAATGTTCCTCAACTAAATGACAGTAAATTAATTTAGTAAACTTTAGCAACCATGGTATTTTTGATTTAAATATGTAATCATAAATAATTCAGTCGTATACCTAAATTATATTACGTAGTGTCACACTTTGGTTACCGTAATAAAAATGGAAATGTATATTTTGCTCGAACTACGAGTAACAACCAAAAATAATAAATTTTTTTGCTTTTATCAGTTGACAATAAAAATTAAATAAAAAAGCAATAAATCTTTTCAGACAAAATCACTTTTAAAACTTCTAAAACGGAATGAAAATATAAAGGTCGAGTTACAATGAATCCGTTTCGTTTCGTTTCGTCGTTCTCCGTCTCGTTTTTTCCGTTTGTTGGTTACATTGCATCCGTTCCGTCTATTTAAACTGACATTTGAAAAACAAATAAAAAAATAAAATGGAAGACTATGAGACTCTAAAATCTTTAGAAATTCTCTTTGATTTATACGTTTTGTATATAAAATATTATAAAATAATCGAATATTATCAAATAATCGAAAATCCCTATGTAGTTACAGCCTGCACGTTATGTCAAAAAAAAAAAAAAAATGAATTTGATTTGTTTGGTTAAGATAACGGATGAGCTCGTCCGTCTCTTTCAAAATGTACAGAAAATGTCTAAAAGTAATTTGGGCGGAGAAGCGGAACGGAATGGGACGGATCCATTGTAACTCGACCTTAATACATTAAATAGTTGTTGATAAATTGCCAAAGTAAGACCACAATATAGGTGTACCAAGTTAAAAAATATATAAATAACTTAGAAATAACTTATTTTTATTTACAAAATATAATGAATCATTTATTATTGTTTAAAAATATTTTATCGGCTATTATATACGAGTAAGTATCCTCAATACGAGTTTTTTATTATGGTATTATTTACAATAGTCTTTAAAGTCAAATTATCAGGAAGCTCAGTTTTATTGCTAATAGGTGGAATACATGATGTACCAAGATGTTCCAATCGTCATTGTTTACAATTCTTTATAATATTAATAATATTAATTAATATTTTGTAAATTTGTTTTCCATTTTTTTTGGTCTGGTTTAACCAAGCTGTGATCTATGAAATGTGTGTAGATTGACTACTAGACAACTTCATTATAATTTTTTTGTTAAGAAAAACAAATTGAACATCAAAATATTTTTTATATCTGTAGTGATTCACTCATGCAATCAATTTATTCCATTCGTTTATCTCTACAATTATTCGAAATGCAGCTCATTTCGACGTAAAATATAATTGTATTTGAATAGCCTTTTTCAGCTTAGTAGTGACAACTATAGAGTATATTTTGACTTACTCTATGGGTTTGAATCCGTACTTTAAATAAATACATTCCACATATGTATTAGTCCCTACAAATCACTAATTTGTACTAAATTATATCTTGGACACCTTAGTACAACAGCAAATATGCTATTTTTGCTTAGATTGTACCATTTTCGTTTTTCATGCTGTCTCAACCACAGACACACATTTTTTATACACTCTCTCGTCAACTTTTCAACTGGACAACACGTCAAAAGCATATCTTGAATAAAAAAATTTGGTGAAGCTCGCCAGCAGCATTTTTAGTAGTTTAGCGATATATATTTTATATATTAATAAATACGCGTTCACGTAGATTAAGTGGTGGTGGATTTCAATCCCAAAAACATTAATTATATTGTATCTAATTGAAATTTTTATTTTGTGAATAAAAACGGCGCATACTATATACAAACTTTTGTGCGACCGACATTAAATTAACTAATTGCTGTGTTTCGGATATTTATTTATTTTGTTATGTGATAACCATAATTGGTGACCCCGACGTGGCATAGCTTCCGTATGAAGTGGTACAGATACCATTTTTATTTATATTATTACATAAATTTAAATGCAATGTTTTCATTTAATCTCATTTTAACCTAAGCCGGCATATTTGTTTGTGAAAATCAGGCCCAAAATAAAAACATTAAGAGAAGGCCAATTCGCAATCTTTAGGTTATATCTTGCAACCGTTTGAGTTTTTTCTGTGGCGCATTTTTCGTAGAATTAAGTAATTATGAAACATTTTCATATAAACTGTAATTTGTTTTCCATAACACTTAATAAAATCTGACATATTGTAGTTGTCAAATAATCGATTTATAAATAAATTTTGGTTTAAATAAATCAATTATTACAAGAAAATGAAAACGATTTTCTTAAACGATGTTCATATATGTTGAAGTTCAAACATTTATGAAAATATCTCAGAGATCATAATTAAGAATTTGTAACGTTTTCATTTAAAAATTTGTTTAGTTTTATAAGAAAAGATTGTTTTTTTTCATTTCTAATTCCTTTATAAAAGCTTCGTTTTTTACACTTTGGCTTTGAAAACTCAAGGTTGCTTCGCAACAATTCAAATGGACGAACGACCAATTTGAGAATAGCCTGAAGAGTATAAAATTCGTGTATACAATTTGTTTGTTAATGAAACGAATCTTTTTCACTTACAGTTGTCGCAGAGAATTAACAAGGGGGTCGTTAGAAATAGCTTGATCTAGGGAGGCCATGAAATTTTAAATAATACTAGAGCCTTCTAGAGTAAAGAGCCATAACCATACGTTATAATTTTTTAGAAACTTTTTTAGTGGTATAACTTTTCTTTGTTCAATAGTAATAATATAAAGGTCTGAAACCTCATAGGTGATTAGAACTTCGGTCTTAATTAATTCAACTCGCAAATCAATCCCGAAATAAACCTCTTAAGTCAATCTTCAGCTTAACCACATTTTTTCTATTACAACTCTACCTCTGTCCCACTAAACCCTAAGGTCGACCTCAAATTAATCGCTAACCGAGCAATTTCAACTCAAACCCTACTCACCATCATACCATAATAGCAACGTACATTCATACCGGTATACGTACCGTCGTAACATCATAACCTTAAGCAATCATTCGATCACACCATTATTCCATTATACCATCATACCATCATGACCTATACCATTAAAACATCATACGTTTTTCAAATCTCCTCTTTGACCATAGAAACAGATTGGCGAAAACAAATTCTAAATCGGACAAGCCGTTCTCGAGATACCATGGGTACAGGCATCCAGACATCTAGACATCCAGACACCCAGACAATCAGACATCCGGACATCCAGACGTCCAGACATCCAGACAGTCGGACGGACATTTTTTTATTTTTGCTTTTAGACTCAGAGACTTCCAAAACGTCGAGAAAAGTGGTTTTGGACCAACCAAATGTTTGGTCATTTTTGATAGGATTTCAATACTTTGGTCTTTTTAAACCGAATTAAATGAGGTTTTTTAGCTTCAAGTTTTTCAATGAAAAAACTAAAATATTATAAAACGTTTATAAAAAAGTTGTCTGCATATCTTTAACAGCAACATACAAGAAGGCTATATTGATATTAAATAAATATTAACGGCAGAAATAGTAAAATTGAATTATGTCTAATGGTGTGTGCCTCAGAAAACTTTTCAAACTAAACTTTTATAATTATTTGATGTCACTAGGCTAAAAGTATTCAATTGTACCTTATACTCAACTAAACTTTTCAAATGCCATTCAAATTTTATAAACAACTCAAAATATTGTAAAATTATAAATTTTTTATTATTATGTTGTAATATTATAACAAATTTAACCTTGTCCATTGTAAAGCACGAACCATTATGGACAATGCATTTGGATTAAAGAAATCACGATGAAAATTAAAAATTGCGATAACCGCCTGTTGTGTAATGTACAATATTTGCATTAATAAGAGTTCTGAGTTGAAACCGTTTGAAGTAGTCTTAGATGAATACTTCGATAATTTTAATAATGATGCAGATGATGAAACTGAGCTTTAGGATTATTGACATACATTAAGGAATCTTCCCATAGAAATAAATGTAATATAATAAAACAATATGAATTCAGTTTTTTATTTAAAAGTAATTCTTAAAATAGATCAGCCTTTCAAAATTCAATATATTTCACCATATTCCCAGTTTTATTATTATGTATTTATATCAAATACAAATACATACATGTCGTCACTCATCTTCGCTTGAACTAGAAAGTTCCATCAAACTGGACGTATGCTTTATGTACAGTTTGGTGGCTTTTTTAGTAGCTTCATATTTTTTCTGTTGTTTATTTTGTACATTTTGGTAATTTAATTTTTAATTTGGGCATACTACGTATTTTAAACTGTATGTCACACATATTGAAAAGTAACCTCGTAAATTGACTTTTCACCTAGCATCTATGAGGATCATAGCGGAAGCTTCAAAATTTGAAAAGTTTAGTTTGAAAAGTCTTCTGAGGCACACAGCATAAAGCATATTTTTCGAACATTTATTTTGGAAAATATATCAAAATGGCTCTCTACATGCTAAATTTATCTTTAGCTTTAGGTATACTAGCCTGAAATGTCTATATAGTTGTTTACAGAAAATACACACGTTCTTAATATTTTGTGAATTTGTTTTGTTTTTTTTTATAATTTTTGGGCTTGAAATTTCTCCAGGCACTAATTTTTGGTTCTATTTTACCAAATTTTTACTGACCCCTATGTAACGTGTATTAACTTAGTTACCACACGATTTGTAGTAAGCTTTTATTTCAATTTGACTAGAATGATGTTGTTATGAAAATTTTATAAATTTTGGTATAAATAAACCAATTACTACAAGGAAATGAAAACAATTTTCTTAAGCGATGTTCATATAACTTGAAATTCAAACATTTATGAAAATATCTCAGAGATCATAATTAAGAATTTGTAGGGTTTTCATTTAAAAATTTCTCAATATATTTGTTTTATATGAAAAGTTTGGTTTTTTCCTCGTTTCTAAGGCCTGTATTACATCATCATATTTACATGTCATAGGAAAGTAATAATATTTTTCTGACATAAAAAAACGAAAACAAAAATAATACAAATCATTTTTCTATATTACACTACAAGTGATATTTTTCGTCATATTAAACCAGAAATGGAGCAAAAACGGTTCTATGCTTGTACAGCAACCATTTCGGCTATTTTAATTTTAGCGTATTTGTGATATTTTCGGTGTTTAAATTAAAATATATTTGCTTTTTTAAGATATTTACATAAATGGTATCTTCAAAGTCAACTCGTATTTATATCAAAATAAATAATAATTTATATTTCAAATTTTTTTCTGAGAACACAAACACAACGAAAATGAAACCAAAATTATTTGTATCTCCAGCCGCTGTCTAAACAAATATTATAGTATTTAGCTTCCTGAAGCTAAATATCATTAGAAAAATACTTCATCAGAAAAATACTATTATACCTATATCCCTATTACACTATCATAAAAATATGTACATATATGTTTTCATATGACATATAATACGGGCCTAATTCCTTTGTAAAAGCTTTGTTTTTAAGACTCTGTTTTGCTATAATCTAGATTGCTTTGATAATACCAGAACCATCTTGATGTAAATAGAGCCGGCATGTGAAAAACGAACTTAAAATAAGGAACATAGAAACACTAAAATAAAATGTATTTTCATAGAGTTTGTATGAAAAACGCGATTTCGATTGACAATAAAACATGAATAAAAAGTTAAACCCAGTTAAATAATTTTTTCTGAAATCGGTAAAAAACAACTCAATCTTAGTCATTTCTTTCCATTTCCATTTTTCTTAGTCTTAGACATTTGAAACACAGGTTCTCAAATTTCCCTATTTTCCAGCCATAACCAAAAGAAAATAAGGTAAATTAAATTAAAAAAACATTCTACAACAATAACAATATGTATTAAAAAGAGAAAATGTAATTTATTGACGTCATGAATTATCTAACAATCGAAATTAAAATAAATCAAAAAGAGCCAAACAGAAAAAAAAATAAATCAACACAATGAGCGTGAAGAAAACAAAAAATCAAAACAATCTAGCATGCTTCAGAAATTCAAAATAACAATAGAACGATATTCAAATTCAAATTTGAATGGAGGCAATGAAAGAGATGATTATTGTATTGTTTATAAATTTAAAATTATGAGTTTATGACGTATATTACAAAAACAACAACATTTGAAAGTTCAAAAATACCTTATTTTTGAAGACGATTTTCACTAAGAAATAAACATTTTCATGACTCGATTTTTCAATCAAATAAATTACATGTTTCATGAACCTTTTCATATAAAAACAAAACAAAAGCTCATAATTCTAATAAACTAGAATTGCAAATGAAAATAATCGTTTTCCCATATAGTTTCATAGCAAAGAAAAAATTGTATGTACCTTATTTTAACCATAGTAAAAAATACAGTCGATACTGGAGGTTCTTATTTATACAGTAGGCTCTGATAATACTCACCCGTATAAAAATTCACTTCTTGATGAGGTGAAAATTATTTTTTTCAGTCGAATATTGCCGTGCCCTATGCCATTGTAAAAGTCTTGAAGAATGTACCAAGATTAATTTTATTTCAAGCACTTTAGTTATTAAATTTACCGTTATGGCGCAGTTGGTTGATTTACCTGTTTTATCACTGAAATATATTGTGTAGACGTGGAAGTGGTACAGTTTGTAATGTCTTCTACGAGCGAAACAAAAGATCCTAAACTTTTTGACTACTTCTGTAAATATTCACCACCAAAGGTGGAAGAAAAGCAAGTGAGATGAAAAGCATCTTTTTCAGTCGAAAATAACGTTACTGTATTTATATCGTTGTAAAAGTTGTAATGTTATATTATTTTGCGTTTAGGGAAGATACGCACTATTCGTTTTTGGGTAGGATAACAAAAATATGTGGAAAATTGTTAATTATGCCACGATTGTCATCACGTCGTCTTCTGACAACTTTCAATCCAAAAACAACAAACTCAACTAATACACTATCAAAGGCTTATGCCAAACATGAGTTTATTATTAAATAAGCATTCTAAACGAAAATAATCAATTGCTCGTTATTAACTTTAAATTAAATTGAATAGCTTTACGTTGTATTTACCAATTTTGATTGAAGGTCAGAGCGCACAAGTATCCACCCAAAATTGTACGTAAATAAAATAATATAAGTCTAAGAAGATAGATCTTAAGATAGATGAGAAAAAATTGATATCCATCTCCGAAATTATGGTACAAGTTGGATATTCAATTTAAAACAAAAATAAACACTAAATCACAGATAATAGGTGCAATAATAATAATAATAAACAATAAAAAAAAATTAAATAAATGGATTATGAACCATAAATAAATCACGTAATCCCCAAGTATGTGTGGTGGACAACGATGAAAGAAGTTGTCCAAATATAACATTGGATGGGCCCCTATATTAATGCTAATGACCGCTGGTGTGTTTCCTGACAAAAAAAGCGGTGTTTAGCCTTAATGGCCTTATTGGCTTTTCGGCGATTGATTTAATCGCCATGCTACGTTTAACGTATGTATGGTGTAGGTGAATTTTTGTATCCACCGGGATATCACAACCACGTGTTATGCTAACATTATCGAAATCGTTGTAACAAACTACAAAAGAAATAAATGATAATCGCAAGAATGGGTTGTGACCCAGTAATAAAAAAATTATCGTCTTTTACCAAGTTAATAGCGATAAATAATATATGTATATTGAACTCCAACTATAAATAACTTATAGTACAAAAATGAGTACAAATCTTTAATAAAAAAAAAAAAAATGGCCGCACTACTTGGCCATTTATAATTCTTTTAACAATAATTGGTGAATGATCGTTTCATCCAACACGTTCTAATTATGAATTGAAAATGAACGAGTTATCTAGGTTTAGGTGGCGGTCCACTAGAACAAGACATAGACATAAAAATGCTTCATAGCCATAAACGAGTTATCTAAGTGAAAAGAATTAAATTACCTTTATAATGAACCGTTGCTCATTGATTGCACAGGTAAAGATAAATTATCTACGACCCACAACGATGTAATATACCAATTAGTCAGGGTCTAATAAGAATACTTCCACTGGAGTTACCTACAAATAATTGAAACATTTATAATAAGTGTGTTCCATTGGAGTTAGTAAACTACTCACAAGTACTTGTCTCTACTCGCAACTAACTACTCATGCTTAAGTGATAGTGTAGTTGTTAGAAGTAGTTACGCATATAATTAAGGGCAGAGGGATTTTAGTTTAAAAAATTCCAACAGATGGCTCTATCTTAATGTTGGCTGTGTGAAATATCATTGTTTAACCCTAATCCAACCAAGTTTACCTTTTTAGCTCATTTAATAAATGCATCGATTATCAAAATAATGTTAATTTAGGAATAAACTTGTATTTATTTTATTTTGAAACATTTCCATACAACGTATTTGGCATTCTTTATAAAAATTAAGTAAATTATTTGATTAGAATTTGAATTCACTGACATAACAAAAATATGTTGGTTCGATTAGGGTTAAAAACAAATAATTTTTGTTTATATTTGTGATGCAACGTGTAATTGTTAAATTGTAAAAATATGTTTATTTATTTTGTTGTTTAATGTTGTATTACTTATTATTATTAGTTATTATTAATAGAGCAACGTCTGTTTTGTCTAAATCTAGCAGTTTTATTTAAATTGAGGTTATGTTTTACTACTGTCACAAAAATTTGCGTTCTATTGAATATCTACTCACAAGTACTTGGCAGTAGCAAATTGTTTCCAATGGAACACAGTGAATGTTAAACGGTATGCCACCTAAATTATAGATTGAAGTAATGTTGGTACCTTACAAGGTCTTGAAGAATGTACCAATATTAATTCTATTTCTAGCACTTTAGTTATTAAATTTACCGTCGCAGTTGGTTGACTCACCAGTTTGATCACTTGCATATATTGTGTATACATGGAAGTGAAACAGGTGTAATCGTCTTCCTCGAACGATACATAATTTCCTAAACATTTTGACTACTTTTGTAAATATTCATTAATAGAGGTGGAAGAAAACCAAGTGAGATGGAAAGCAATTTTTCAGTCTAAAATAACTTTACTGTAAGTATGTATTTCGTTGTGAAGGACTTGAAGAATGTGACAATTTTATTTCAAGCAATTTAGTTATCAAATTCATCATTATAGCTTTGGCGGTAGATAAACGGTTTTGTCACTTTGGGAACTATATTTATTCGGAACTATTGGAAATGTTTTGATCTAGCGACTCAAGAATATTCTAAACTTTATCTTACCTTTGATGTGGTCAAAATTAAATTTTTCTATAGCATATTGTTGTGTCTTGAAAAACGCGACAACTTTAGCTATTGATCGATTTGTAAATTTTCGTATGTTTTGCGACTTTCAGATATAATTTATAGACTTCGAATATCCTAAAGACGGAAAAAATCCTGAAACTAACTTTTCTCTTAAATATGGCCAAAGATCGTTGTAAATCAAGATGTTGAACAATCTACTTTAGATGTTTTAATTGTTAATCAAGATGGGTGCAAACCACGCAATTTAGCTTTCCACGAGGAATTGGTTGGCATAAAATTTATCGCAATCTTATTCACCAAACGTAACGTATACAAATTTCTTAAGGTGATAAAGAGTTTTTTCTTTTAAACTAGTTCTTTTAGTGTTATAACGCTATTGGTATATTATATGTTTGTAACTAATTTTAAGATATCGTAGGGACTTGGAAGAATTCCCTTGGAGACATATTAACCTAACAGTAAATGACACTGCAACTTCGGGACTTTACAGCGAAGCGGCCCGAGGCAGATCCCTTTGTAAAATAATAATTTGGTTAAATTATTTATTTAGTCTTTGATTTAATTACTTATATAGTCACTGACTTAATTAGATGACCAATCAATTGACCACTGCCTAGGAGCTCTTCGGCTATATTTTTATTTGTGATTTATTTTTACATTAAACCAGGCCACAAACAAATATTTTATATTTAAACGAATAATATTTAAAAAAAAACAATTAAATATTCAAAAACACATACTCACATTTTCTACAAATCTTAGCACAAAATATTTATTGGATGTTGTTCTCTTTTTTCATCACCAAAATGTGATAATTATGATCATATTTAATCGTCACCTTTTTTCTGGAATCTCACCGCAGGTTTTCATATAAATATTTTGCGAGTTGAAAGTGAACTTGGTGTCGATCTAATATTTTATTCACAATCAGTTTGTATCATGCAGCGTTTCCAACCTCTTAAAGGTTAGAAAGTGAGCGATTTACTTAGATACACTTCAAGCAGTTAGTAATAGTAAAAAAGGGGTTAGTAATGAGGCGTAATCGGTCAGTAATGAAAGCATTACTAATCCGTAGGAGCGCTACTATCGATGTATAGTAGATTGCATAAAATTTTAATTGTGCAGCTTCTACTAAGTGTTAATATTTTGCTAAACTAAACGATAATATTATAGAGATAGGCTTCTATTGACTTGAGGCTACGCCTCTCGGTAAACTAAAGTTCTCTCGACAGAAATGGAATACTTTCCGCCTAGGTATGTAATCTACCATTACCTATTTTAAAGAGTTATATTGCAAATATATTACATACATACTTTAACTATTACATACCTTAATTGTTAAACTCATTTGAGTTACCTTTAAAGGTGTTAAATCCCTGACCATTACAAATCATTTTTCGCGCTCAAACTACTAAATTAGTTTGTAGTGACAATATATCGATCAACAAATTTCCCTTTTCATTATGTTTCATTTTCCTTTTTCGTCTACTCAAATATATGTAAATGTATAGGTGCGTTCATGTATGTAGATAGTTATACAGGTGTTGATACCCAACCATCTAATATTAGAAGATTACACATTTTCATTTTCAGTTCGGTATTTTCGTTATATAATTCCTTCATATACAATAATACTTACTCGTACATACATTGATAATGTTTTAAAAAAGCAAACATAATACCAACTAAACTAAAATAGGCTAGGTACTTCACTAATGTGATTAACGCATAAAAAAAATAAAAAAAAAAATAAAAATGAAAAAATCTACCATTAAAACGACATATCCGATTTACAGTCAGTTTTCAATTAGATATTCATCCAAAAAGTTTACACAAATAATAATCCGCGTTTTTACCTCGAAGGATCAAATGAAGAAATTATTGTGAATTTTTTTATGAAAATATAATTTATAAACTATTTTGTTGAATTATTACTTAGATATCTACATGTAGTGTCATAGTTTTGTGTCGTAATATTTATAACAAAATATAATGTTAGTTGGGTTAATCACTAAAACAGAATAAAATAATAAAAATAGTTCTGGGTATTTACACCCCAAAATAAAAAGCTCAATAAATTCTTTTGGGTTAGAATAGAATAACAACAGAAAAAATAGCATAAGGTAATTTTGCAGAGCAGACTGAGCTAAACGCTAATTCCAAATAAAATTTTTTTTATGAGTAATGTTAATTGTTTGAAATTTATGGTGGTAGTATTGTGAAATTACAAAGCCTACAATAATAGTTTCGTCCGAATGCGAACAATATGAGTTAATAATTATTGGTTCCAATTATAGTGTAAATAAACATACAGTGGCGTTAGAATTTCATTTTATTCTGTTTAAACATAAATAGTTAATACGTATGTGTAATGAATAATTACTTTGAATTTATTTATGGCAAAATTAAAGGTGTGTCACTTTGTCGGTGTGGAACTAATTAAATAGGGGTAATGTATACAACATACATGGACTTTTTGAAATATGTAAATTCATGTTTGTGCACCGTTAATTATAGATCAAATGATATATAATTACATGTTGTTAACTGAAAATCGATATAAACATTGTACTTTGGTAAAAAGGAGGAAACTCTACCTATATAACTCATCTATATATAAAATATTTCACCACCTGTTTTCACTTTATATTTTGCATATGTTCAAATATTACGGCAATTACCAAGTATTTTTGAAAAATTTCGAAGCCTTGCTCAGAATTTAATTTACGTGAACTATACATTCTTATATTTGGACATGCTAAAAATCACATTATTTCTTGTCGACTTTTCATGCCATTTTATAACAAAAATTATCTAAACTAAATAACTTATCTTGAATTTTACCTAGCAGTGTCAACAATACTTAAATGCTTTAATTTCTCGATTTGGTGCCATCCGCAGATACCCTATTTGATTTTAGGAAGGCAGCATTAACACATAGAATTGCAAATATTATAACAGACAGCTCGTTTTTTTTGGAAAATTGACCTAGGCCACTTTCAAAATAAACGGCTCATATGTATACTAATTTAAATTCTTTCTAAACGTAAGGCATTTCCAATTTAAATCAATTTAGTGAAATGAAATTTAATAAACTGGCTTTGGTCCAATGTGGCTATCCAGCTAGCCATTGTGCAGTTAGGTCTGCCAGTGTTATTTAAAAATTGGGATGACGTCTTGGTGTAATAACAACTTTGGAACCTAATTTGATGATCCAGTATACATTTTTTTTATATAAGGTAGCAGTTAGACCAAGGAACCAAAATGTATATGTATAACACTTAAATACCGAGATGACGAAATGTTTGTGAGAATTTTTGCTTGATCAAGTACATTATGTTTGATGAATACCCACTGAAAGAATGATCGTAAATATAAATTTTGTTCAATCGCGTTGGCGAAGGCTTTTAATTGATCCATCAAATCAGTCCACACAGAAAATGTGGATTTTGGATGTCCATTTTTTGGAAAATAAGGTTTCCAGTATAATTTCTCACGGACTTAACAACAGATCATATGAACACCAGTAAATTATTTAGAAAGTTTAGTCGTACATCACGATTGTGAATTTCAAATTTCAGTAAAATGGTGCCAAAAATACACAAGATCGATACAAACTACAGAGACTCTATGCTGTCGAAGTTGATTGAACATAAGACATAACAACTATGCTTATGATTTTTAGGTTCTAAAAAATAAAATTAAATGCTCAAATTTTAAAAAGAAAACCAAAACTAGAACTTATCAAAAGAGGATTTCAATTCACTTATTAAAAAAAGTGAGTTGGACATACTAACTCTCCTGACTTTGCTCTGAATTTACGATTTTAGTTGTTAAGCGAGCGAAATCGTCGGATTTGAAAAGTTTGACAGGCAAAAATTTGCAACTACCGGCAGAATGACCCAAAAATTAGTTGGCAACATTGAAACGCTGGGGCCTTATTCTCGAATTCCACATATATTTTTCACATGTGGACATCTGTCAGAATTCCCTTAATAATTCTCTTGGTTTTTCCCTATTTATACTATATTCCACATGAAACCAAATACCCTATTCTTGAATCATTCGGCATTTTTTATTCACCACTATGAAATTGTGTCAAATTTCTAGGTGCGTTGAATTTATTTTTGATAATTGTTTGTGTTTGGTTTAACAGCGATATAAAATTTTCAAAATTTTGTTTATTTTGACCATGGTTTGTTGTATTGCTTTAGAATTATCCTAAGCAAGAACAATAATTTTATTTATTTGTTACTTTTATGTGTTGTACGTTATTGGTTTTGTTTTAGCTAAAACATGTTTTGTTGCAATTTTGTTAATTTACCAAAGCAGCAATTGTCAATAAGGTTAACTATATGTCAGTCCATTTTTTAGGAATTCTTTTTATTTTATTAAGAATTTTGGCAATATAGGCAGACCAGCCAATATGTGAACTGTTGATTCTTTTCTTATGCTCGCCTCCATTCTGCACTTTCTAAATGTTTGGTATGAATTTGCATGTCTATTTATTTAAGTTAAGAATTCATTTTTCACTTGAAGTAAGTAAATGTTACCGCGATCAATCTACATTCTATACCTCAAATATCCATATCGGTTAATATTTATGTAATTAAAATGGCTGCCGATCTTGAAGATTGGTCCAGTTTCGTTCGGATGTTTTCGGTTGGAGGATGTCTTTGTCAAATCAAGTTTATGGAATATGTGATTTTAATGTAATTTTTGAACCCTCTTGGACTCTCTGTTTCTGCCAGGACTTGTACTTCTTAGCGAGAGTCAGGCATCTAAAATAGTCGCAGAATCGCCTAGCCGGTAAGTCGACTTCTTCGTCTGCAAATTCGTACGAATATTTTGCGTTTCATTACATTTATTGGTGTGGAACATAAAAGCGATTAGTTTATTACAGTTTTTGTGGATATCGTTTCTGAACGATTTGCTCCCCATAGAATTGAAATACAAAGATGTAGTTCTACGTCAAAACAAAAATAAAGCAAAGAGAACCGAACATAGAGAATAAAGGACTAAACTGTTTTGAACTTTTCTCGAGCAAAGTTTTTCAGGTCAAATTGAACATCGTGTCATTGTGGAAAAAAATCTGCAATGTTTGGGATTCCCGTATTCTCATTCACTTCATAGACGATGCTAGAATTTCGTTAAATAATAACATAACCAAACTAGTGTCTGCACTCTGTGTAATGAACAGTAGCATTATAACGTTATAAGTAACGTTTTTGGTTACGTACCTGTAACCGTTGAGCCACACATCTACAAAAGCCCACAGTGTTCGTAAACGTTTGCAAACATCAATTTTGTTTGCTGCTGAGACACAACCATGAGCACACAACAAATGGTTATGAACATAACCGAGCATTTGCCAGAGTTTCGAACGATATTGTTATCGATAAGAAAATTCCTCCTTTATGCATTCTGCAATTATTTGGTGGATACTAGTTTTTTGTTTATTATGACCAAGCAACTCGACCAATAGAGGAGCCTCTGTAGTTTGCATCGTTCTTGCGTATTTTTGAGTCCATTTTCGAAATTTTAAAGTTTCATTTCTTTGCGAAATGATTTGATGTACAAATACAATTTTCGCCCTGACTTGTACGAAAAGTGCCTTTGTAGTACTGCTTTAACCAAAATTACACATTGGATAAAGGTTAAACCAAAGAATACATAACACCAAGAGCGACGAAGCCGAATAAAAAATATAATCACATTTACTACCAATAAATACTCAATTTATGTTTTTCCAAACAGTTACAACAAAAAAAATTTTAATTAACCGTTTCTACCTTCAATTTCATTCGTCGCTATATTTCTTAAGTTGGGTAAACGATACTAGCTCTTGATTATTCTTTTCTAGCCATTTGAAAATTGAAAATCATGCGTTATACCGCTCAATCTTTGTGTTAATCACAAAATCGATAACGTTAAATATTTAAAACCGATGTTTAAAAAAAGGCAAATAGGTTTAAAATATATACTAGATTAGTATTACATTTAATCTGATTATACATGTCACACCATGGCACGAATTACAGCGTTAATACGCTATAAACCTTGAAAATATTGTCTACTAGACTAATATTACTATTAAAATTAGAACAATTTAAAACCTTAGACTGAAATCAACCCTAATACGAGTACCTTTTACATTTTTCATTTCACAACCATATTTCAAGAGTTTTGAGAGGAAATCAGTCAAGGTGAATGCGATTTGCAAAAGAAACTCGGAAAAATGACAATTTCAGAATCAAAACAAGATTTAACAGCGGACACCGAGAATCTTGATGAGGAACAAGGTGATTGTTTTGGTGTAATGGAGGATGATGACACGCTAGAAATTCCTGATATTATTTTAACGGCGACGGAAAAAAAATTTCTACTATCTGCCGAACGTGGTGATTGTGGCACAGTCCGAAGGTATTATTTATAAATAAAATCGATTCGGTATAAAACTCGATATTTTATGGTTTCTTTTTTGATTTTTATAGCATAATTGAAGAACAAAAAAATAATATTGAGGAATTCAATATAAACTGTGTTGACCCATTAAATCGGACTGCCCTAATATCGGCCATCGAAAATGAGAATATAGAGTTGATAAAATTATTGCTTGAGGCGGGCATTAAAGTTAAAGATGCTCTGTTGCATGCGATTAAAGAGGAATATGTGGAAGCGGTGGAAACACTAATCAAGTGGGAAGAACAAAATCATGTAAAAGGTGAACCATATGTGAGTATTATTACGCATAAATGCTTCTATCATGTTGTACAATAGACAAACAATAACAAATTTTAATTGAAGAGTTGGGAGGTCGTTGACCGCGCATCATCTACATTTACACCCGATATAACCCCGCTAATATTAGCAGCACATCGTAATCACTACGAAATCTTAAAACTCTTGTTAGACCGTGGTGCCACTTTGCCAATGCCTCATGATGTAAGGTAACTTTATAAATAAATCATTTGGAATTGTCTTTATATTTTCAAGATAAATAAAATCTTAAGAATAATATTTATTTTAAGTTAAATAAATTTTATCGATACTATAAATATTTGCATATCGTTTCTATAAATATACTATGTAAAGACTTTAATTTAAAAGACAAGACGGTTTATTTTCTTTTTCTTTTCAACTAAAACGTTTTACTTAAGATGTGGCTGCGATGATTGTGTACGATCAAGTGACATGGACTCATTGCGTCATTCACAAGCGAGAATAAATGCATATAAAGCGCTATCGGCAAGTTCGTTAATATCGCTGAGTTCGAGAGATCCAATATTAACCGCGTTCGAATTATCGTGGGAGTTGAGACGATTGAGTCGAATGGAAACGGAATTTCGGCTTGAGTATAATGTAAGTATCTTTCATTATAAGGAATGTTTATGAAAAAAATGAATTATTAACAGTTTTAAAAGTTAATAAAAGTGTTTTGCAATTATTATTAATCTAAATATTAAACCGTCAAACATAAATACTTTCCACAAATAATTCCAATAGGATCAACCTTTTTGAATAAGTGTCCAGTGTTGTCCAATTGTTGTTTACTTGATTAGTAAAGAATTCAAAACCTTTAATTCCTTAAAAATTCACATTTACTTTGATTTACAGGAAATGCGAAAACACTGCCAAGAATTTGCAACCGCCCTGTTAGATCATGCTCGAACCTCATTAGAATTAGGCATCATGTTAAATTATAACCCAAATCCAAAAGAAGACAATTGGGAACCGGGCCAACGACAAACCTTGGAACGTCTTAAATTAGCCATCAAATATAAACAAAAGATGGTAAGCCAATAACTATCTTTGTACTCTAATGTAACTGACCCTTAGGATTTTTATATTTAGTTCGTAGCCCATCCAAATGTTCAACAGCTATTAGCCTCTATATGGTATGAAGGGTTACCAGGATTTCGAAGGAAGGGATTTATGGGGCAAATTATGCAAGTAGCCAAATTTGGAATGATGTTTCCTATTTTCTCGTTCATTTACATGATAGCACCGCACTCAACGCTAGGAAAGTTTATGAAGAAACCATTCGTAAAATTTATTTGTCATTCGTCTAGCTATGCGTTTTTCTTAAGTATGTTTTGGCGTCATTCAGTAGTTTAGTTGTACTTAATAAGATTTTCTATTTTTTTATTTTTTCAGTGCTGCTAGGTGCTGCATCACAACGACTCGAACATGTTGTTCTGGATTGGATCGGTATACCGTGGATGTTAGAATTTTTAGCTCGCCAGAAAAAATTTGAACGTGGATCATTGCCTGGATTCACCGAATTTTTTGTACTGGTTTATGTGCTCAGTTTAATTTGGCATGAAATTCGTTCTTTGTGGATGGGTGGGCTGGTCGATTATATAAATGATCTATGGAATATTGTTGACTTCATATCGAATTTCTTTTATGTCATGTGGATTGCATTACGATTTGCTTCGTGGTACATCGTGCAGCGAGATGCACGAGCAGGGTTAAATCCGTGGATACCACGTGAAAGTTGGGATGAATATGATCCAATGCTTTTGTCGGAGGGCGCGTTTGCGGCAGGAATGATATTCTCATTTCTTAAATTAGTTCATATATTTTCCATAAATCCACATTTGGGGCCGTTACAAGTTTCACTTGGTCGAATGATTATTGATATTATTAAGTTCTTCTTCATTTATACTCTAGTATTATTTGCATTCGGCTGTGGCTTAAACCAGTTAATGTGGTATTATGCGGACTTGGAAAGAGGTAAATGTTATCATATAGCTTCGGACCCGGATCTGCCGGATTTTGATAACCATGAAAAGTCTTGTGCAGTTTGGAGACGTTTTGCAAAGTAAAGTGCCATTTTGTAGGAAGAATCTCTTAAAAATAATAACATTTATAATTTTAGCTTGTTTGAAACATCACAATCGCTGTTCTGGGCATCATTTGGTTTAGTCGATATGCTCGCGTTCGAATTACAAGGCATCAAAACTTTCACCCGTTTCTGGGCTCTACTAATGTTTGGATCGTACAGTGTAATCAATATTATCGTCTTGCTAAACATGTTGATTGCCATGATGAGTAATTCATATCAAATCATATCAGAACGTTCCGATGTCGAATGGAAATTTGCCCGATCCCAATTATGGATGAGTTATTTTGAAGACGGAGATACTGTACCGCCACCGTTTAACATTCTACCGACCATGAAAATATTTTGTAGACTATTTGGCTGCCGAAAATGCGGTCACAACACCAAAAAATCGGCGTGTAGTTTTGTAAATAAAATCGAATTCAATTTATTGTTGAGTATCGCTAGATAGCTTTAAGGTAGATATAATGATACAAAATCCCATAAATGCTATATATACTCGTACATACAATATATGTTTCTATTTTGAAAATAAAATTTAGGTCATTTTAATGAAGTAGATGAGATTAGGAGTCAAATCAATATTAATGTGTCTATTCAATCAATATTAATGTAATATGAAATGTTTCGATTTTCTTTTATATTGCGCGATTTAGAAAAAATCTATGGATAAAGTTACTCGGCGTCATGATAATGTTATGCGTCTCCTGGTGCGAAGATATATTACGGCTGAACAAAGGAAACGAGATGAGTTTGGTGTTACCGAGGATGATGTTATGGAAATCCGACAAGACATAAGCACTCTCCGATTTGAACTGATTGACATTTTACATCAAAATGGTATGAGGACACCACGAATTAAGCCAGAGGAACAAACGGTACCTGGCAAAAAGGGTCGCGTAATGGAGCGTCGAATTTTGAAAGACTTCCAAATAGGATTCGTTGAAGGAATCATCAGTGATGTGATTCTTTCCAACAGTCAGCCTAAAGATGTGTTCTCAACCATTGCTAAAGTTATTGGACGTCGTGCAACTATCAAACCGTAAACGCTGTACTCTAATTCAATTTTTGAACAACTAAAATTTAATTCTTAATTTCAGAAAACCAAAAGATTGGAATGCTCTCGTCCGCCGAAATACGATTGTTGGCGATCCAATTGGATCAACCAGAACTTCAATGATCCGAAAGCGACGCAGAAGCTTACGCCGCCAAATCGTTCAGTCGGCAAATGAAGGATTACAGATGGACACCGAAAAACTGGTTGAATATAATCCAAAACTTTTAACCGTTACACCTGTTACTCGTGTAGCCTACGTTAAATTTATGGCGAAAAAACTTAAAAATGAAGTAGACGACAACTCCGACCGTGGCTCAATCCGGTCAAATACTTCAATTTCATCGAGTAAATCAACTATGATACAAGAAGAAAATACTGCATCAACATCGGCTACAACATCTGAACCTAAACAATCCGCGATTGAAACTACGGTGTGCAAGAAAGAGCCAACGCCCTCCAAAATTGAACCAGCTTCACCACATAAAACTGGTCCACCACCACCAATTGTAAAAGAGTTTCGTGTCCAATCACCGATCATAGAAGATCCATATGAGGACCAATCAAACATGCCTATTGAATCCACAAAACAGTCGCCTTCAGTTGGTTCGAGCGAGACTTTGGTTGGCAAACCATTAGACGGCGAAATATCGATAATAAGCGATGGTAAAGATTCAGGGACAGTGAAATTTACTCCTACAGTATCCCAGCCAGCGGATATTAAACGGGAAAGGCCAAAGCCTCGAAAAGCCGGAAATTGGCTTTGAATATGTATTTAGACATTTTATGTTGATATTTAAAATATGTTTTAGATGAAATTATCGCTTAATTAAATTTAAAGTTATTAATTAAAATGTACTACGTATTATTTTCCAATAAAATTAAAAAAATTATCACACGACAAGAGTTTTTAACTGATTTTAATTGGAAAAGGTCCCCAAGGTCTTAAAGAATTCTTCTATAGCTAGAACATTTGAAAGACCCACAATTTATACAAGTTTTCTTAATTTTTTATTTTTCGAGGAGTTCTGGGTATATATTATAATATTAAAGCTTCACACAGTGGGGCTATTTGCCAAAAAGCTGGCCAAAATTTAAAATAAAAAAATTTTATTTAGGTTTTTTTTACATTGGGTTGGCTTTTAGTAATAGTCTAAGGGTCTTAAAACACTCATAATGGGGTCGAACTATCTTTACCTGATCTAGAATTTTAGGTGCAATTTACCTTCGCTCAAGCTGCAGTCGTTGTGTTAAATTACTTAATAAAAGACATTAGTGCAAAAACATACGTAGACGTTTAAAAATGCAACTAATTTTAATCAAACAAAATGAAATCAACTCCTGGAGATCTGTAGAATATAATAATACGTTTTAAAATATTAGTATTTTAAACATAAATATTTAAACATACATATTTAGAAAACAATGATTGTTCCGTAGGTTCCGTAGAGTTCTGTCATCAAGTGCATAAGAAGTTGCAGTTAATAATATTACTCAAGATGGTATCCGCCCAAATGGCCGACAACTATTTCGCTGACCGGCCACTTCGCCGACAATGACATTGCTGAAAAGAATGTTGGCAGATAGGCCAAATGGCCGAGACAACCACATCGCCGACAAGACAGATGACCGACACAACCACATCGCCGACAGGACAGATGGCCGACACACCACATCGCCGACAGGACAGACAGCCAACAACTACATAGCCGAAAATATAGATGGCCAACACAACCAGATCGCCGACAAAACAGATGGTCAACATAACCATATCGCTGAGAGGAAAGATGGCTCTCCACATCGCCGACAGGATAGATGTCTTCGCGGAGAGGTAGGCGACACACCACATGGCCGATAGGACGGATGGCCGACAACTACATCGCCTACAAGACAGATGGCCGGCACAACCACATCGCTGACAGCACAGATGGCCGACAACTACATCGCCGACTAACAGATGGCCGACACAACAAAATCGCCGACAAGAGAGATGGCTGACATACCACATCGCCGACAAGACAGATGGCCGAACAACCGCATCGCCAATACAAATAGTCGACACAACCACATTTCTGACAAGACAGATGGCCGACAACTTCATCGCTGACCGACACAACGTCGTCCCCGATAAGACAGATTATCGACACAACCACACGGCCAACAGAACATATAGCTTATAATTACATGGCCGACAAGACAATCGACCGATACAACCACATCACCAACAAGACAGATGGCCGACAACTACATACAGCACAGATGGTTGGCAACTAGATCGCCGACAAGACAGATGGCCGACAAACTACACCGCCGAATAGACAGATGGCCGACATCTATATCGCCGACACAACCACATCGCCCATAAGACAGATATTCGATACAACCACATCACCGACAAGACAGATGGCTGACAACTACATCGCCCACCGCCTCAACGCCGTCGCCGACAAGACAGATGATCGGCACGACCACCTGCCTACTGGATATATAGCTGATAATTACATGGTTGACAAGACAGTTGGCCGACACAACCACATCGCCGACAAGACAGATGGCCGACATGACCACATTGCCGAAACGTGATTTTGACATGGGCACAATTTTGTCAGATTTCTAGGCTTAGATGACGACCAAAAAATGTTGTAAACTAATCACCTATATCTTTTGAACAAATAAAGGTAACGAAACGCAAAATATACAAAATTGAGGACAGAGTAAGTAAGCTGAAGAGATTAGAGATTTAAGCTCTTTAAAACCGAACGGGGATCGTCCAAATAAGATAGATTAAAATATTCCACTAATCTCATCTGAGCACAAAATACAGCTCTCTCGATCATCGGAAAGTTAGTTAAAAAGAACCTCAAACAAGTTGAAACAAACAATCAAGGCTCACGTAAAATTAAATAAAAGGTTTCATAAAAGGCGAGGAAATGCATATGAAACATTGAGAGAGTGCAGAAATGTAAAGGAGTGTAAGAGGGGAAAAATTATCCCAAGAGTACAAGACAAGGCAGAATGTATAAATGAAGCGATGCCACACGCGAGTTCCGTAAAGGCTCTGTGGATATTTTTTTTTCCAATGTTACTATTTCCACTGTATAACTGAGTGAGTTGAGAGACAGTTGATCGGGAAGCCTAGTTGGCCAATTTATCACATGGCCGACAATAAGGTTACCGACCGAACCGATATGAGAGACATGATAGATGACGAATAACCACACAACAACTGTTCTGCCGACACCCAATTTGCCAAAAAAAATACAACACACAACAGGAACAGGAAAAATTAATAAAAATTAAGTGAAAGTACAAGTTACTTATTATTTTACTTATCCCAAAACAAACAAAATTCAATTTTCGATTGCGATTAAGTTATTAATTAGTTAGGCTTATCTAATCAGTAGAATATAAATATAACAATTATTGTAAAAAATTCTCTATCAGGATATAACCATATGCTCGAAAACCAAATGCGGCAAATAGTACTTATGGTCGTTTCGGTTTTAAAAGGTCAGATCAGAGGATTTTAAAACGCCTGTTTCGGTTTTTGTATTTATGGCTTCATTTCCCAATCTTAGCGTTAGTTCCAGAGATGGTTCCATGTTTGTAGATTTTTCAAATTTTTTTTGTAGGTTTTTAAATTTAAATTTAAATATTTTGTTATACAATTTTTTTTTAATCGTAAAATTCTAATTCTTAAATTAATCAAATAATTTCAAAGATGTATTTTTAATTTATTAGTTACAAGTTAGACGTAACCTGTGTTAAAGATTCTCGTATTTCCTGTTTTAATGTGGGTTTCTATCACCTCTAGTTGTCGCTTCAAATTGCCCTTCAGTAACTTTTTGTTCCCTTTGTTGCTTTTTTTGGTTTCTTTTACATAAGATTTTGTTTCGGTAAGGGGAATTTTGTTTTTTTGTATATGTACGTAAAATCAAAATATTCTCCATCTATGTCCATGCAAGCCATTGATGTTTTATTTTCATGTAGTGTTTGGTCAAAACCAAAACCAACAAAAATGTTTATACAAGCCGTCTCGTTCGCTCTTTACACAGATCCTATCAAGAAAATGTACACTATATTATTGATTAAGAATTTAATTTGTCTGTCTGTAATCAATTGATTTTTTCGGCTTTTTTATAGACAAATATATTATTTTGTTCATGGCAATCCCAATATTTTCGATTTGGTAAAACAGAAAGATAAAGAAACCAATCCCTCGTAACATATCTACTGAAAAAAAGTAGATATATCTTTCCCCCCTCACCGTAATTTTAGCCCAAGGCCCAAAGAGTTATACCAATATATTACTCTGCAAAAATGAGATCCCTCCATGAGTTCTTTATGTTGGTAGTTTGGTTTCGTACTGAAAAGTTGCTCTACTCATCAGGTAGCTATGACCAAACTACAAAAAATTCCACTCTAGCCACTTACATTAAGTATCTGGCCAGAACCTACTGACATAGCGAATTATTATTCAGTACATCAAATATCAAAACCCATGGATAAACCTCATTTGTGTGTGTATTATCAAATCAACCTTGATTATACAAAGCCATAGTCTAAAAAACAATGATTTTATAAAGGAATTGGAAACGAGGAAAAACCCAAACTTTTCATAGTAAAATACACAAAACTTAAGGGAAATCACTTTTTTCCTAAGACAAATTTTTAAATGAAAACGTTACAAATTCTTAATTATGATTTCTGAAATACTTTCATAAATATTTGAATTTTAACATATATGAATATCGTTTAAGTAAATCGCTTTTATTTTCTTGTAATAATTGATTTATTTAAAGCAAAATATAAAAAAAAATTCATAACAACAGCATTCTGGTCAAATTAAAATTAAAGCTTACTACAATTCGTTTAGTCATAGGGTCAATCAATATACATTACATAGATGGCAGTGATGGCCGTAAAAATTTGGTAAAATCATACCAAAAATTACCACCTGAGGAAATTTCAAGTAAAAAAATTGTAGGAAAAGGAAAACAAATTCACAAAACATTAAGTACGAGTGCTAATTTTTTGATTAAATAATTTTTTTTCGTATTTTTCTGTAAATATTTTAAACATCTTACGTATACTAGTAAAACTAAAGATAAATTTAGCAAGTATTATTTTAATTCGTCAGAGCCAACTTTGATTTATTTTTCAAAATGAAAGTTCGAAAAAATATATTTTAGAAATAATTTAATTTTAATAATTCTGCAGTTAATATTTACTTAATGCCAATATGGCCTTCTTGTATATTGTTCTAAGATATGTAGAAAACTTTTATATAAACATTTTATAATATTTTTGCTTTTTTCATTGAAAAACTTGAAGCTAAAAACACCATTTTTACTATGGATTCCTATGGAAATCAGTGAAAAGTTATACCACTAAAAAAGCTTCTAAAAAATACGTCATTATGATTATGGCTCTATACTCTAGAAGGGTCTGGTATTATGCCAATGCCTTCTAGAATATACAAGCCATACTACTGCAAGCAAAAATTTTTTTTCTTTGCTTTACTCGACATGGCACAGATGGCAATTAACGTTCGAAGAATGAAAGAGTAGAGAGAAACAGAGAATAAAACATTTAAAAAATAAATAAAAATATTTAATATTATCTCATGTCATGCGAACGAAAGGAAGGTTGTACATATTTTTATCTCTGCTAATTGTCTGCATAATTTAAAACTAATAAAATTATTAATAAAATAATGATTTAAATATAAATAATAATAAATTAATAATTTTAAATTATGAAAAAACACATGACGTACAACCTCCCTTTCTTGCGCTTAGATTAATACTAAGTTATTTTTTTTATTTTTCACATATTTTAATCTCTTTGTTTTCAACTTTTGTTTTCTTTAATTTTTCTCGCATTAATGCCATCTACAGAAGATTAATGGAACTGTCGACATAAATTGAGTGACGTAGTCAGCAGTATGGCTTTGTGGCGACGCAATGAAGTAGTCAACAGTAATAGTGCCAGTGTTTAACACGATTGGCAGCAGCTGTCATATTTGAGGTGCGCAGCCCATTAAAGTTTCGTCGTCACCCGGCATACGAATAAAAAAAAAAAAAAAAAGAAAGTCGATCACACAGTCGATATAAAGTAGTAGAAGGAAAAAGAACTACAAAAAATTAATCTAAAATTTACACGACACGTTTCGTTTGGCGACGCCATTTTGAGTTTAGTTCTTTTGTAAAAAAATTGTATTTCAATTAATATCAAGTTTATTAATTTAAAAATAGTTGACAGTGTGGACACGATCGTATTCTACGTATCGTATTTCTGTATATAACAAAAAATATTTATTAAAGAAAGTAAATACAAATAATACTTTAATTCAAAAATTTTGTGTTTCGCGGAAGCATTGGCGGGTGCTGATTGGTATCAAGCCGGAGTACGTTAACCTAAAATATAATTGGGGGGACAGTTACATACCCCCAAAGTTGGTGACCTTCGACAATTTAAAACGTACGGCTTGTGCAAAGTAACAACGGCGGCATAATTAAGTGCGACAAAAATCGGCACATACAAAAATTTTGTTCAACAAAAAAACGCGCTGGTAAAAATTAATTACCGAGTGGCAATCGAGGATAACAACCCAGTACAACATTTAGCAACATTATTAACATCAGCGCATGGTTGCATTCCGTGTTTAAGAGGGCATATAGCGGTGCAAAAACACGCACGGTTAACAAATCAACACGGGGTGAACATCATCGTGCAGCAGGTCGCGGATCAACTGTAATTACAACCAACAGCAGCAAAATATACGTTCAAGTAAGTGTCCACACGATATTTTAAACTGTCATTTTAAATAGATTTTTATTTGCTAAAATTGTGTAACGTAACGGTAAATTTAACGGCATTACTGCATGTAAATTTTTCTCAAACATAAATTTAATTATTATAACGAATTGTAACGCTATACGAAGGGCGTGGTCGTGTCGATAAGCTACATTCTCTCATTTTATTTCGGTATTTTAAAAAAAAAAAATCGTTATTATAAACTGGTCAGTATGTCCGACGACGAAACGGCGATCAAGTCTGCGTTTAAGGTGTCCGTGAAAGCACCACCGTTCAATAGGGACGATTCAGAAATTTGGTTCCATCAACTGGAAGCCCAGTTTAACATTTCGGGTATAACTGCGGATCAAACCAAATACGGTTATTTAATAGCGGCGTTGGATAGTGAGACAGTGAAGTGCGTTAGGGAGAAAATATTAAAACCTCCTGAGAAATCAAAATACGATGATCTCAAAAAAACGATTATCGAACGTTTGAGCGATTCGGCAAAAATTAAGCTGGATAGATTATTGAAGGGGCTACAGTTAGGCGACAGAAAGCCATCCGACTTGCTTCGGGAAATGCAAGGCCTCGCAGGAACGCAGATACAGGACTCGGTATTGTTAAATCTCTGGCTACAACGATTACCTTCCCAGGCACAAACAGTCCTAACAAGCTTAGAAGAGAGCAACATCGACAAATTAGCAGCCACGGCGAATAGAATTTTAGAAGTCCAAAGGGTGACTGAAGTGTGCGCGGTCAGTTACGATAGTCCTCATTCAATGGACAAGTTAGCAAAGCAAATTGATGCCTTGACCAAAATGGTAAATAGCCTGACACATAGTAGGAGTAGATCACCAAACCAGTCCAACCATTCTCGACAAAGAGACAGATCCGTGCGTAAACGTAGTGATAGCGAAGTTCGCCGGTTTCCTTTGTGCCGATATCATTACAGATTCGGTGACAAAGCTCGCAGATGCATGACGCCATGCAATTTCAAGTCGGGAAGCAGCACAAGTGATGCTGCAAAAAACTAAAAGGCGCGTCGTTGATGGCGACTAGCGACGTTGGCCGCAATAAATGTCGTCTTTTAATAATAGATTTAGTCAGTAAAAAGCAATTCCTGGTAGATACAGGAGCAGATGTGTCAGTGTTGCCACCAAATATTCACGAACGAAATGCCAAATGCGATGTTAAGTTGTTCGCTGCAAATTCCACACAAATAAACACTTTCGGCAGTAAAGTCATCAAGTTGAATTTGGACCTGCGTAGGGAATTCATATGGAAGTTCTTGATAGCTGACGTGGACAGACCTATTATCGGGGCAGATTTCCTAAAACACTACGGGTTGCTGGTAGACATCAAAAATAAAAAATTAATCGATCCACTCTCATCGATCTATGTGCGTTCTTCGAGAATCATTACAGGACCATCATCGGAACTAAGAACAATTTCATCTGAATCATTAAATTCAGACATTTTTAGGTTATTGGAAAGTTATAAAGAGATAACCGTGGACAAATTAAATTGTGATGGAAGAAGGGTTAAAGTATCACATGTCATCGCAACAACCGGTCAGCCTTGCGCGGCAAAGGTGAGACGCCTGTCGCCTGAAAAGCTCGAAATGGCAAAAAAGGAATTCGACATTATGTTAAGTCAGGGCATATGTCGTCCTTCGGACTCAGAGTGGTCGAGCCCATTACAGTTGGTTAGGAAAAAAGATGGCTCATGGCGGCCGTGCGGCGATTACCGTACGCTAAACGCACAAACCAAGCCGGACAGATATCCTATTCCATTTTTGACGGATTTTTCTTGCCAGTTACACAATTGCAAAGTATTTTCTACTATAGACCTCATTAAGGCATACCATCAGATTCCAGTGGAAGAGCAGGATATTCCGAAGACGGCCATTTGCACACCTTTCGGATTATATGAATTCACCAGAATGACGTTCGGCCTGAGAAACGCTGCACAAACGTTCCAGAGATGCATCCACGCAGTAATGCGCAATCTGAATTTTTGTTTTCCGTATATTGATGATTTGCTGGTGGCGTCGCAGTCGATGGAGGAACATTTGCTGCACCTTAAAATCGTATTTGAGCGATTAAAAGAAGCAGGTTTAGTCATAAACGTGAGTAAATGCGTTTTCGGTCAACCAGAAGTCACGTTCCTAGGTCACGAGATCTCGAGCGATGGTATAAAACCCTCATCGTCAAAGGTGGAAGTTATATTAAACTTTCCGAAACCCGAGACAATAAGCGGTTTGCGCAGATTTTTGGGCATGCTCAATTTCTACAGGAAATTTATCCCGAACGCAGCGCACGATCAAGCAGTGCTCAACGAGTTCTTAAAAGGAAGCAAAAAGAACGACAAGAGGAAAGTCGAATGGACAAGTGAAAGCGAAAACGCGTTTGAGCTTAGCAAAACAAAGTTAAGAGACGCAGTAATGTTGGCGCACCCTTCCTCGGAAGCGGAATTATCAGTTATGGTCGACGCGTCAGACACAGCAATCGGGGCTGTAGTACAACAGCGTTTAGCGGATGTCTGGACGCCACTTGGATTTTTTTCGGTTAAATTAAATGACACACAGCGTAAGTATAGCGCTTATGATCGAGAGCTCTTGGCGGCCTACAGCGCCGTCAAACATTTCAAACATATACTTGAGGGACGTTCATTCATTCTGTTCACAGATCACAAACCATTGGTGTATGCTTTACAACAAAACTTGGACAAAGCATCCCCCAGACAACGTCGTCACTTGGACTTTATTTCTCAATACACATCGGATATACGACATATCGCGGGTAGAGCCAATACGGTAGCTGACGCCTTGTCGAGAATAGAGGAGTTAACTTTAGGCAGTACCATCAATTACAGGCTAATAGCAAAAGAGCAAGAATCCGATCCTATGTTAGCTGAACTTATCGAATCAAATAAATCCCTGAAGTTACAAAAATTATTCGTATTGGGGCTGGACACTGAGATTTTTTGCGACGTTTCTACTGGTACACCGAGACCATACATTCCAGAGCAGTTTCGCCGAGGAATTTTCGACAGCGTGCATAACTTATCTCACCCAGGAATCCGCACAACTACGAAAATGGTAGCAAAGAAATACGTGTGGCCAGGAATGAACAAAGATGTTAATGCAATGGCAAAAGCATGTGTCGCTTGTCAAAGATCAAAAGTATCTAGACACGTCAAATCGCCAATAGGAGTGTACGCTAATGCAAGCAAACGATTTGATGAAATCCACTTGGACATCATTGGTCCTCTTCCACCATCAGAAGGCAACAGGTACTGCATTACACTAATTGATAGGTATACGCGTTGGCCCGAGATTATACCTGTAGCGGATATAAAAGCTGACACGGTAGCAAACGCGATAATCAAGGAATGGATTTGTCGTTTCGGCATCCCGGTTAGCATTACAACGGATCAAGGCTCCCAGTTCGAGTCATTACTGTTTACGGAGCTGGCTAAGGTACTTGGGTTCAAACACAAGCGAACTACCGCTTATAACCCCGCATGCAACGGGATGATCGAGAGATTACATCGGACGCTGAAGGCTGCAATCATGTGTCAAGGTAACGCACAATGGACCAAGACACTTCCGTTAATAGTATTAGGGTTACGAACAGCGTATAAAGTCGAGTTGAGAACCTCTGCAGCAGAACTGGTATATGGCGAAAGTTTGAGGTTACCAGGTGATTTTTTCGAAACAAGCAAATCGAACATAACACCATCAGAGTTTATAATTGGGTTACGAAGGCATTTCAATAGCATCCAACCCACTCCAGCTTCTAGGCACGTCAAAGATAGCACGTTCATTTTCAAAGATTTGAAGGATTGCACTCACGTTTTTGTTAGAACCGATGCGCTAAGGGCAGCATTGCAGCGGCCGTACGAAGGGCCATATCAAATTATTCGGCGTAGTGACAAATATTTTACAGTCAAAATTAAGGAGAGGACTGTAAACGTCTCAATTAACAGGTTGAAGCCATGTTTCATAATACGGGAGGAGCCTCACGAGATCAACGCAAAGCCAGTACCACAAACAGTGGATACGTCACAGGAAATAGGACAGCAACAAACGGTCACGAAAAAAGTGACATTTAGCAATCCAATGGAATCGCCAGCACAGCCGGTCCATAACCAAACAAGATCAGGAAGGCAGTCAAGACGCCCAGCTAAGTTCCTGGAGTAGCGTTCACTTCGCTCACTAGGAAGGGGGTAATGTGGCGACGCAATGAAGTAGTCAACAGTAATAGTGCCAGTGTTTAACACGATTGGCAGCAGCTGTCATATTTGCGGTGCGCAGCCCATTAAAGTTTCGTCGTCACCCGGCATACGAATAAAAAAAAATAAAAAAAAGAAAGTCGATCACACAGTCGATATAAAGTAGTAGAAGGAAAAAGAACTACAAAAAATTAATCTAAAATTTACACGACACGTTTCGTTTGGCGACGCCATTTTGAGTTTAGTTCTTTTGTAAAAAAATTGTATTTCAATTAATATCAAGTTTATTAATTTAAAAATAGTTGACAGTGTGGACACGATCGTATTCTACGTATCGTATTTCTGTATATAACAAAAAATATTTATTAAAGAAAGTAAATACAAATAATACTTTAATTCAAAAGTTTTGTGTTTCGCGGAAGCATTGGCGGGTGCTGATTGGTATCAAGCCGGAGTACGTTAACCTAAAATATAATTGGGGGGACAGTTACATACCCCCAAAGCTTGTACATTCTAGACGGCATTGATTATGCCCACACGAATTTTATTAAGAGTTTAATTTGTCTGTCTGTAATCAATTGATTTTTTCGGCTTTTTTATAAACAAATATATTAATTGTTCATGGCTATCCCAATATTTTCGATTTGGTATTCAAAAAAGTTAGAGGCCAATCCCTCGTAACATATCTACTGAAAAAAGGTAGAAATATATTTCCCCCCTCTCCGTAATTTTAGCCCAAGGCCCAAAGAGTTATACCGATGTATTACTCTGCAAAAATGATAACCCTCCATGAGTTGTTTATGTTGATAGTTTGGTTTCGTATTGAAAAGTTGGTATACTCATCAGTTAGCTACGACCAAACTACAAAAAATGCCACTCTAGTCACTTACATTAAGTATCTGGCCAGAACGTACTGACATAGCGAAATATTATTCACTACATCATGAGCAATTAATATATTTGTCTATAAAAAAGCCGACATAACAGAGATTTGTGAAATAACAAATCGTGTAGGTTACATTCGTACCCATTCGCTCTACAGGCGATAAAAATAAAATATCTCACCAATATTGGTAGAACATGGTGGTCCACACGATTTGTAAATAAAATACGTATTATACTTTCTACGGACAGGCGTCACTACAATTAGTATTAATTTTAGTTATTAGTAATAGGTGTCACTAATAAACATGTAAAGACTTTAAAAGTCAATAGAGTAGAAATAAACAATAATATGTATGGTTACAATAATATGTTGTGTAATATTATAATTAATTATATTTCTTTTTTTTTAATTATTCCGTTTTATTTGATAATTTTTAATATTCACAAAACTATGCACAACCATTTTTTAACAAGAATAAAAACTAAATGGTTTGTTTACATAAAAGAAAGACCAACCATGTATTATTTGTAACCAACCATATACACCCATCTACCTCCAAAAAATTTGTTTCTGCTCTATATGTTTATCTCTTTGTTTATAATATTCAAATAATATGCTTTGACAGCTGGTGGTTTGGCGTCTATTGGAGGGGGGATCAAAGTTGAGTAGATTAATCTACCAGCTCCGTAACCTTCCAGTAGGGTGCGCATCACGTGTGCTGTTCTGGTCTTGTCATTAGGCAGCTGCGTGATGGGTACAATTGTGTAAGGGGTAACCTGTTCACAATTCGCAAGTGTACGTACTGCCTCCTCGTGGCAACCACTGGTAACTAAGGCCACTTGGCACATCTTTGGCCATTTGGCAAAGGCTAAAGTACGGCGCTAAAGGAGAAAACCTTGACAAAAAACCCTAATCTAAGGAGGAACAGCATATGCCGAAAGATGAATGGCTGATAGGTTAATCAGCCCAAAATATGCGGACTCTGGATACCAGGCACCCTCCAGTTTTATTTAGCCTTCCTGTAGTAAAGCTGGGTGACCTACAGGTGATTTGCAATTCCGAGCAACTCGTAAGAGTAAAATCAAACGGAATACGGGGCAGGAGTAGGAATATACGGGAGTGGGACAACCCTCTCGAGGTCCTTGAGCTCCAATGCTACCGTCTTTCTAGCGGAACTACATGCTGTAGTAAACATCTAGGAGGGAGAGCAATAAGCCCAGATAGTATGTATCACGTACCGGGAGGCAGTATCGTCAGGTTCATTAAGAATCTGAATATTGACTGGACGGATAATTAAGCAGGGGCCAGCACAATAGATCTTTTAGGTCGCAGTGCGAAGTGGCTGATCGCCCGCATGGCCCCCATAATAATAATAATAATAATAATGCTTTGACAGCTGAAATAAATAAATAAAAATGGAAAGCTTTTGGAATTTATTTCCATATACGAGAAATATCCAGAAGTCTGAGATTTAAAACATCCAAAACATACAAATAGGCTGCACGTACAGTTCGAACCAAAATTATTTGTACCTACATTATAACATTATGTGTATAACATTAAATTTAATTCAATAAATTTAATTACCCTGCTTTACATTTCCATCAACATTTTTTTTAAAATTTTACTAGGAGAGGAGTCTAGGAGAAATTACAGTTAATTTTGTTTTTGCCAAAATTATTTGTACCCACAAATTTGTTCTCAATATTATTTGTGCACTATGGAAAAAATCAAAATAAAATAGTAAATCAAATAAATTTAAGATTATTTTTTGCTAATTAAATAATGATATAGTCACTCATATTTTGTATGCAGATGGTCAGTTTTTGTTTAGCCTCTATAAGATCTAGCAAGTGGTTCAAAAATTTGTTGTTAACATTACCTGGATTCTTATCCTGTTTTCTGGGCACCCTGCTACAAATTTTTGGTATTTTAAGATCATGAATACCCTGCCCTGGCCAAGACGAATAATTATACTCAAGATTTTTATATAATTTCGTGGTAATGACTTCTTATGTATGGGAGCATTATTGTGCTAAAGAGCGAATTGAAGACTAACTAGTTTATAATCAACCAGGAATGTTACTTCATGAAATAAACCGAAATCGACTATATCATTATTTAATTAGCAAAAAATAATCTTGAATTTATTTGATTTACTATTTTATTTTGATTTTTTCCATATTGTACAAATAATATTGATAACAAATTTGTGGGTACAAATAATTTTGGCAAAAACAAAATTAACAGTAACTTCTCCTAGAACTAACATTTAAAAAAAATTTGATAGCAATGTAAAGCAGGGTAATTAAATTTATTGAATTAAAATTAATGTTTTCAAAAAGTTTATTATTTATATTAATTTTAAATTTGTTTGCGTTACGTTGCATCAAAAATTTAGCAGGTACAAATAATTTTGGTTCGGACTGTATATGCTACGTGGGATAAAATGAAAAGCGAATTAGGTACAAATCAACCAATATTTTTATTGAAAAAAAGAGACATTAATGACTACATACCGGTCATTAAAAAGAAAAGTGAAAGATTCTATTAAATCTGTCGTTGGAACAAGAGACATTTACTTTTTTATTTATATATATATTGTAAAAGTATATTGTAGTTTTTTTTGAAATAAATTGTTTTCAACAATAGTTGTGACGGATGTTAAATTTATGGTTCGACCTGCTATCTTTTGGAGAAATTGATATTTAAAGTTTTAACTACTGGTGGTAACTAGTGGCAAATATAAAAATATCTATTTTAACATTGGATATATATTCGCATTTATCGACAAAATAAATGCTGCACAAATCGTGTGGACAGTCAAATCTCCGAACTATTTACTTTAACAGTATTTGTCAAATATTTGTAAGGTAACATTTGTTGAATATTTGCAATCGTCTGGCTGCGGCTTAATACACACACAAATGAGATTTCTCCATAGGTTTTGATATTTGGTGTAGTGAATTATAATTCGCTATATCAGTACGTTCTGGCCAGAAACTTAATGTAAGTGAAATTTTTTGTAGTTTGGTCATAGCTACCTGATGAGTAGACCAACTTTTCAGTACGAAACCAAACTACCAACATAAAGAACTAATGGAGGGTTCTCATTTTTGCAAAGTAATACATTGGTAATTGGTATAACTCTTTGGGCCTTGGGCTAAAATTACAGGGAGGGGCGAAAGATATTTAAACTTTTTTTCAGTAGATATGTTACGAGGGATTGGCCTCTTTATTTTTCTGATTTACTAAATCGAAAATATTGGGAATGCCATAAACAATTAATATATTTGTCTATAGAAAAGCCGAAAAAATCAATTGACTATATTATTGGTTTTGTGATATAATATTTAAACAACAACAAAAAGAGATTTGTTCGATTGTGTATATACAAATATAGTGAGTGTACTTTTTCATATCTTAATTGTTTGGTACTGTTTGGGTTGTATAGACATTTTTGTTGGTTTTGTCAAAACATTGTTGTGTGCATCACAAATTTTATTCATAGGGTGGTTGTTAATATCTTAAATTTTTTACGATATGGTTTGTATAGATATTTGTGTTGGTTTTGTAAACAAATTATATTGTTATATTATCATCAATATTTAAATTTGAAGCGACAGAAATCATATTTCTTTATTTTTCATTTAATAATGCAAGACTTTAATATTTGTGAGTCAATGCATAAAATTCAGAAACAAAATACCTAATATTTAGATCTAATTAAAATCGAGCTAATTGGTATACGCAGTTAAATTTCTGTTCATGCACGGTCATGTTTTTATTTTTTATTTACTCTTACTCGATCAAATTTTGTGGTCGGTCGTTGACGCTCGAATTAGAAAGACGTGTTTTTGTCATCTTCTTCGTGAATTTAATTTAATTTAATTTATTTATTTTTGTTAATGTTTAATTTTATGTAAAGTGAAGTGGAAAAAATATATATTTTAATTTAATTTAAATTATTCTAATTTAAATAATATAAATTAAAAGTGAGTGATTTTTGTTTTAAGTAAATGTACGTCATTTTGGTATGTAAACGTGGTAACTTGTGTCGCTTAAATTGATTAATATCGCGTGTGGTTGTGTAGTGTAGTAGTGTAGTAGTTGATGAGGAAAGACTTCAACAAGGAAATATGTGTCCAAAAAAAATCATAACGTTACTATCCAGTAATCGTATTTATGTGAGGTATTTTCATACCATATATATGTCGTCCTAGAACCAAAACGGTATCTACTGGTGGCATGAAATTGAGATATTACGATTTAAAGTTTTGGTAATAGCCCTTTGTAAATTGGAATGTTCAATGTCTAATAAAGGTGATTCCTAGTCAAACTAACAGTAAATGCAGTATAATAAATACTAAAAACAAATGCGGTTTGTACATATTTGCACAAGCAGTTACTGCGTTTTTAGGTAGTAGTATGTAGATACCCCATTAGTGCTTAGAAAAGGTATACATTTTAGAAAGATACGATAAAATGATGCGTGTTTTTAGAAGAAATAATGTAGACACTGAGTTTCCGTCAGTAAATAGGTAGAATAACATGCCAGGCTACTAAAAAAACCATAAACTCAATTTCCAATTTTTTGTAGATACCCCGTTTGATTCTAGGACGGCAGTACTGGTACGAGTATATACATATGCATATGTGGTATGAATTTGTGTAAACATTTTTTTAGTACGTTTTTTGGCGGGATATGTGTGATTTTGGTATAGTGTAACGAAACCCCACAAGGGCTTCGTTAACAGACATGAGAATAGAGGTTTGATGCGGTATTGTAGCTGGCTAGAGCTCACGGTGTGGCGTGGGGTTTTCCAGATATATTCTCATGCTTAAATAACTGCATGAAAATAAGAAGAGAAGTGAAAAGAGGAATTTGAAACTACTTTTGCCATGGTCTCAGTACCTAAGGAAATAATAAAACCAGGTGTGGTCGTCCAGGAGCGTCACATATGGCGTGTCGCTCTCCAGCATAGCCTGTCCTGGAGGAACGAACGGCACGCCCGGAACAAGTATGGAAAAGCCGACCCTCCACAGGATCATGCCTCACATCATCCGATCAAACGAAGGATGTACTCAGCCATGAGGTAAATGTGACTCATGCGAGAAAAAAAATAAGAGAATCCACAATCACTCATAGAACAACGGTACACACAACAAAAAATTATCACCAAATAAAGCACACAAATTTTATCACTGAATTTACTGGATAAATATAATAAACATTGTTCACTGTATCAAACAAAGCAAAACAAAAAATTTAAATTGAAACCGTTAAGAGAATCGAACCATGTCAAACCAAACAAAAGAAAATAGCGGAATATAGAAAAAAAAAAAACAAAATGAAAAATATTTGAACAAATCTGAAAAAAAAACAAGGTGGAAAATGCTCTGAATGGAGGTGCAAAATTCGTGCACACACCACAAACCAACCGCAAAGTAAAAGGAAATATAATGTTATTTAATAAAAAGAAACAAAACAAACTGTAACAAATTTAAATAACGCTCAAAAACAAAACAAAATCGTTACGTTAAAGAAAAACTACCAAAAAATATCAAGGATCCACATCCGTAGATCATTTACGTTAATTTAAAGAAAACAAAATTAACAGTTTGCTCGAAATTAAATTGATACCTTTATCGGCCCGTTCGGCCATACAGCTACCAGCGCCATCGCAGGATCACCCTGTAATACACCGACAACCCGCTTGATTGGTGGGGTGTTGTCACAAAATAACTCCACACGAACTTTTAGTGAAATGTAATCCAATACTTGCCGTTTAACTGTCCTCAATTGAACACCATCATACTGATCACAACAGCCTTAAGCCCACAACAACAAATCACAAGCTGGTACAACGGACTTAACTATATGGCATGGCTTTTTATCCAATTTAACAAATTGAATGAAATGAAATTGATTGATAATGCACAATTTTTTTTTGTTATCAACTTTATTAATTGTTCAATTAGATTTACTTTTTACAATTTTTTTCTTTATTTTTATTCGTTTTTTTCTCCACTTAATCTAACGGGATTTATTTTTACATAGTTTATTTGTTCAATACAAAATATTAGTCAGATTATTTTTATAAAACTACTATGCCACACTGCAACAAACTTTTCAAATTCCAATATTTTTTTTATACATTATTTATCACCAAAACAAAGATAAAAATACAAAATAAATTTTAATAGTACGCGGTCGAGCACAAAATAGTATATTATTCAACAAGCATATAATGATAGCTGTTATTCACGAAGATGAAGTTTACCGACACGAGCCGATAGGCGAGTGTCGTAAATCATCTGAGTGAATAACGACCATTATATGCGAGTAGAATACTATACTTTGTCCACGACTGATAAAAAATTGTATTTTATTATCAAATCCTTTAAATAAACCTAAAATAATTTACGTCGACATTTTGACGTCTCGATTTAATAATAATGAAAAAAGCAAAAGACTACTAGATAAAATTTCAAAAATGAAATTTTTATTTGGTAGTAGTGAATATTGGAAGATACTAGTAGATAAACTAGCAGTAAATAATGGATATCATTATAATTAAAGAAACAAATGTATAATGAGTATATTATACGTTAGTCGTGGACAAGGAAAATTTTACCAACCGCGCACAATCGTTTTCCAACTTAACCAATTTTTACCAAAATCAAAACGAGACTGACTTAATTAATATTTTTTTTTCAATATCATAAAGGAGCTCTCATCAAGCAATCTGTTTTTTCCTCTTTTTTTTTCTTCATTGCATTTGTTTTGTTGTTTTTTAAAATTTTTTTTTCTATGTTCACAAAACACAACGAGCGAGGAGCGACTCATCGAAACGACGACGAACATAAATTTTTTTTTCTTCGCCGTGTTCGTGCCGCGTACACAGAAATTTCCCCTCCCCTCCCCCTGCACCCATTTGGAGCAATTACAAGAAAACAGCATCAACAAATCAACAATATATTACAAAAAGAATATTCCAGACGAAAAATACATAAATGACACTCAAAATCATGCGCAGTACATAACTTACACATAGGCACAAATGCATTTTATGCTGTGCACATTGAGAATTAAATTTGTTTTAATATTTAATATGCATTGTCAAAGCAAAATATGTTTACTTTCAAAGCATAAAAGGAGCATTAACCCCGTGAAGCGCGCGAATCAATTTATTTGCGAAATGATAATTTGATGCTATTTCCTTTTATCAAACATTTTTTTATCATGGTTATGACGGTAAGGCGGTCGTAACAATAGGTAGTTATATATAGTTAAATATTTCTGGTATATACCATACATGGCATTTGTAGAACATACTGTTCTGTTTAATTTTTCTACTCTAATAAATATGTATGTTTTTGTCTTGCTGAACTGAAAATTATTTCGTTTACCAAAAGTCTATTGTGTTTTGTGTGTATGCAGAAAAAATTGATTTGTGTTCGTTTTAAATGGGATTCTTATACTTCGTCTAATTGAGTACGTCTGTACGCAATACATAACAAATTATGTATGCATTCCAAAGTTTAATACAAGATATTGGTTAATGTATATTGCAACAATAAACTTGTTAACAACTTTCATGTTACTTTCTTTTACTCTAGTAAAATAAAGTACAGTATATGTAGTTATCATGAAAATTTTGGAACTTGAAATTTTTAGAGATTATCTATTTTGAGGTCCCCTGAGTCCGATAAAGTGGGTTTCGAAATGGTGTCTGTCTGTCAGTATGTCAGCTTGTGTCCTTTCAACAGCCCAGATGGTTTAACCAATCGAACCGAAACTTTACATTTAAGCTTTTTTGATAAATTGGGAGGTCCCAGTGGATTTTACTCCAAATCGGCTAACCGGGAGTGGGCACTCCCTTGGTGCAGAAAATTTATTTTGCAAATATCTTAAAAAGTATAAGGTTTACAAAAAACTACAATACTTAATACAAAATGTATGGCAAGGGTTGAAAACAATTTATATTTTTTGTGTTATTTTATTTAATCGTTAAAAATATACGAGTTTTTTCGTAAATTCAATAAAGTAGTTTGTTCAAGCGATTTTCTTTGGGACAAGGTTGGTAAAGTTTTGGAGTCCTGAACCAAATTGAATCTGAATTTAAATTTCCTTGAATAAATTATCGGCTTGAATTTTAATTTGGTTTATGAGTCAAATCATAGATTTTATGCAAATTGTTTTTTCAATTGGTAGAAATAGGAAAAAAATAGTTTTACTTTCTTTCACGTAAATAAAATAAAGTATAGTAATCATAAAAATTTTGAACCTTTAGATTTTTAGAGATTTACATGTTTTGAGATCCCCTGAGTCCGAAAATGTGGGTTTCGAAATAGTGTCTGTCTGTCCGGCTGTCAGTCTGTGTCCGCTCTACAGCCCAGATGGTTCAACCAATCGAACTGAAACTTAAGATTTAAGCTTTTTTGAATGCTTTATAAAATGTCTTAAAATTCTCAGTTCGTAAAAGAAAGTCGTTTGTTGGCCACACCTCCATTTTTTGATTTATATTTGAGTTATTTAATATAATTTAGTACGGCAACATTAAGCTGTTAGTATTTTATGTGTTCTTAATTATTTGAAATTATTGTGAAATGGGTGGGATTTAAACGGAATTTTGGAATTAGCTAATTAAATTATAAATCTGGAAATTAAACTTATATGGTTTCAGGTATTAGACGATTTTAAATTCTAATTTTAGAATTTTAAAAAAATTAAGTAATTACATTAAATTTTTGTGTTGGAATTTAGTTGATAATTAGGAAGGAATTCGATGCATTGAAATTTTCAGATGAGAAACCGGGCACGGCTTCAGTGTTTATCTATTATTGTTCATTATTTAATTATTTGTTATGGAAGTTTTAGAGCGGAGTAACCGGGTGCGGCTTTTTATTTAATTTTATTTCATTATTGTTATTGCCGATTTGTTAAATTCAATTTAGTATGGAAACGTTGAACTATTAGTATGTAATATATTCAGATTAATTTAAACTATTTTGCAGAGCTATTTGTTTAATTTCTGGAGTCAATAGCTAGTTAATCTAAAGAATTGGAAATTAAATTTTATGGGGTTTCAGATTTTTGGTTTTTGATTTGGGAATTTTAGTTTAAAAAAAGATATTTAGTGTTTAAAATTCATAATTTGGAATTAAAATTTTTATGCATCTTAAATTTCAGGTTATTTAGCTAGTGTTTAATTTGCTGTCCTTCAATTTAGATGCTGAATTGAATTTATTTTATTTAAGGGTGTTAAGGGCTCATTTTAAATAAAGAATTAATAGTGAAGTAAATTAGGTTTTGGGTTTAACTGAATTTAATGGAATTAAATTAATTTTTATTAAAATCAAATTGAATTAAATTTAGTGAAATTTTTTTTTCCGTGTAATCGCATCATTAATGTCATAAAGTTAGTGTTGATGTTTGGTATTGGTATTGATGTGGATTTGGTGTTAATGCTCATACTGGTATTAATGTTAATGTTAGGTTGTGGTATTAGTATAGTCTAGAAAACACCTGAGAAACTCGACCAAGATGACACTAGCTGAGGTGACAGCACGATGAGCGGGATTTAGTTATTGTCAAACTATTAATGTTAATTTGTTCGTAGTCATAAAGATTAATCTATAATTTGTTTCAGAGAATTAAATTTATACTTAATAAATTTTAGAATAGTTATCTTATTATAAAGGATTAATACATATGTTAAATTTAGGAAATTCTTGAAGAACCCGAAACAACTTTACAGGAATTTGAGCAGTAGATGAACTTTAAATTGTGTTGTCTTGTGTTAAATAATTTACTAAAAATATATTACTAACAAATTTACTAACTATCAACTACTTAGGTGTCTGGAACCGGGTTGATTCTTTGTTGCTAACCTACCTTTCCTTTCCTTCGGTTTTGTTATGTGTAAAGGGGGTACGGATGGCCCGGCGTCATTCGGGAGTCTTGCTTAGGCTTGTTCGTACACCCTGATTAATCAATCAATCAATCTTGCTCGATCAAATTTTGTATTTTATTTTATGTGTATACGACACAAATATATTCTTTACATACAATGTTGTGATTTCTGCCATGACAGCGTCGCGATAGTAATATAAAAATTTATGAATATTTTGTATTGTAACAAGTACATAAATTGTAAATTTTTATGGTAGAATCACATATTTTATCCTAATAATTCAATAATTATCGAAATTTGTACTCTGTTCCGCCATTTTCATCTGAATTATTTCGTAAATATTATATAGTTTCTGCGCCCACTTTTTTTAATCGATTGCTGTGGTTTTTAATCTTTTGTCTTTATTATATTTTTTTTTGTAAATTTAATTTTTAACACTTGGGTTAATCGTAACTGTCGTTTTGACAAAGATTATCCAATCTTCTTAACCACACTTTTTTTTTTTTTTTTTGTATGAGTTTATAAAAAAAAATTAAAATAATTGTATATTTGAATGGTTGAGAGAAATAAATAAATAATTAAATTAAATGTCTTGGGTGTATGTAACCCATACAAAATTAAAGCTGCTTTATTTTATGTTTGGTATTATGCGGGATGTAACTTGTAGTCCAAATAGATTATTATTTGAAGCTTGGTAAATTTGGTAATTATGTAAATTGTTATACATTCAATTTCCATGCCTAAATTATTTTATTTTTTAGGGGCCGATTCAAATTAATAATTGATTGTGAAGTGAATCTGGGTTTCAGTGAATAGGAAGAAATCAGTTAGTTATTGAAGAGTATTTTGTAATAAAATAATAGAAATATTTGTTTTAGCTTAGAAACATCTGGAATACCTGACTGGATTTTCGGGAATATCAAGCATTCAACAAAGCGTGTTTATGAAAAATCGTGGTCTTGTTCAATCTAATTTATCATATATTGCTGACAAAAAGATTTAATGAAATTTAGATAAAAGGTGTAATCTAAGTGGAAATCAGATGCCATGATTTTAATTATAAAATTTAAATTCTGTTGTATTTAGTAATAATAGGTGATTCGTTTTTTTTTTTAGTTTTTGAGCTTTTCCAGAGATTCCCGAGAAAATGGATTCTGCTTTCAGGAATTTCAAATAGCCAATGGATAAGGATTTTAGAAATTATGATATCTTCATTTTTTTGTATTCTTAATCTTATACATATTATAAGCAGTTGAGCTCGAACTTCATTCTTTAGGAACTTACTAACTAACATCTTATCATTTGATTTTGGTTACGGGTAACATTAATGTTAACGCTTTACAGGACAGCGCCCATCATAGGGCGAACTTTATAATATTAGTGCAGTTGGGAGGCGAGTTGACGAGAAAAATGAGACGGAACAATTACCACAACATTCATGGGCATGGGAATATCATGACGATGGAATGAAATCTCGCCACCTACCTCACCGTCAGTGGAAAAATAGTGTCAAGAAAAAGAGTGTAATTTTGAGTAAAATAATAATAAATAATTAAGTTTCTACAGCTTTTCAGAAGTGCAGCTCTAACAGGGGAACGCTCTACAGATTGTGTTCAGTCTTCTGCTTCATCAATTTGCTTTCCATGAACAAGAAGCAGCAAACAATCCTGTAGTCTATATACCATATGTATTACTAACAAATATACTAGATATCGACTGCTAGTTGGTGGTTTAGTTTTGAAACACCTGGAAAACCTGAATGGATTTCCAGAAACATCAAACATCCAATGACGCATAGTTTACAAATTGTGTTGTTGTCTTGAGCTAACTATTACTAAAGATACATGTTAAACCGAAAGTGGTCTGACTGAAAACGTCCGAGATAAATTCAACACGTACACGGCGGCTTGACTGAAAGCAAAGATTATTAACAAGAAGATCTTGTTAATAATCTTTGCTTTCAGTCAAGCCGCCGTGCGTACATGTTGAATTTATCTCGAACGATTTCAGTCAGATCACTTTCGGTTTAACATGTATCTTTAGTATATATTACTGACAAGAAGATTTAATGAAACTAAAGAAAAAAAAATGGAATCTAGGTTTTAATCGGATACCGTGATTTTGATTTATATAAACTAAATCCTGCTAATTAAGTAGTAAATGTTTAGTAATAATGGGTTAATTTTGATTGCATAGATTACTGAGAATTTTGATTCAGCTCCCAGAAATTTTAAATATTCAATGGATGTGTAGTTATGAATTGTATTGTCTTGATTTCTTGACTCGTAATTTATAAGCTCGTCAGTTTGGACTTCATACTTTAGGAATCAATTAGCGTCTTATTATTTTAATTTTGGCTACGGTAACATTAATGGTAAAGTGTTACAGGGCAGCGTCCATCACGGGCCAAATTTGCATGTAATGGTCGTTTCAGCTGAATTATAGTTCTAAGTTACGACAGTGAGCAGTTTGGCGGAAACTATGTGAATGGGTAATCGATACTAATTTTATTTATTCATTTTCAGAGTTTTAAATAATTTTTTAATAGTTTTTTATTTGTTTTGTTTGAAGTAGTATTTAATTTGTTGAAATTTGTTGAAATTTATTTGTTGAAATTTATTTATTTACTTAAATTTTGGGACACCCTACTACTTATTTATAATAAGGTGTCCTCGTTTATAATAAGGCTCCAACTTTGTTTAATTAGCCTCAATCCTCTAGTTCTAAATTTCCATATTACAGGGACAAACTTGATCACTTGAAGGGGTCATTCAAGTAAATTGAAATAGCTATTTAGGCATAAATAGAACGAGGGATACATCGACCAGCCACGACGGTACAAAAATTGGATACTTACCAAGGTATTTATATTTAGATCAATAAGAACAAAGGTGTTTAGAGTATTTGATGGGGTTTATTTTAAGCGTACTGGTAAATAATTTAATGTGTTTCAGATTCTAATGTAGTTCCAGAATTAATTATTCTTAAATCGATTAAATAATTCTGATTTTAGAAATAAAGTTATAGCCTAATTCAACTCTCCAGGAACAACAAGCAATTAAAAAGAAAAAAATATCATGTAGTCTAGAAATTGTGTTATCTTGTGCTAACTTATTTAATATATTATTACTAACAAATTTACTATCAACTACTTCCCATTGCGAATTAATTATTACATTGGCGAATGAATGTTCAGTATGAATGAATGTACGTGTTCAGTAAACACACTGGCGAATATCGAATGTGCGGTACCGGCTTAAACGTGATGCCGAATAGTAAATGTTTAGTTTTTGGTAAATACCCTAATGTATGGACGTAGTGGTTAGGGTAAATGCCCGCTATTTGCCAGGCTCCAACTTTCCCACCAATTATCGGTAAATTCCTACACATAAAACTAGAGTTAGTCGTGATTATTTTTGTATACATTTATAGTGATATCTATTATTGTACAGCACAAAAAACCGACCATAATACAAATTAACATTAAAATGAAAATGTGAATATAAAACAAGTTTTAAGGTTGTGGCTTTCGCGGAGCCAATGTGAAGCGACTTTGGGGAGCTCGGCATTTTAGTATGTGAAATAATTTATTTTATAAACAATTTTTATTGGTAACATTTTCTATAATCTAGAAATCTTGAAAGTTGTATAAATTATGTGAAAGCGGGAATCCTGTAAGGGGTTTGGGCCATCGTATACATAATCTAATACTTTGAATTTTAATTACCTTGAATTATGAAATAAAATAATCTTAAAAACACTGCTATATTTATTAAACTTACTATGACTCTATTATTATTTTATTAAACTGGGACTATTGAAATAATGTTACGAGTAACTTTTATTTACAAATGAAATCTTAATTTTCGCCTTATACCTTTATTACTATTGAACATTATGATAAAACAAATATTTTTTAATTTGGCTATTCGGCACCAGATATTACTAATATTAATAACATAATCACCCCTATTATGACTAATGGTCATAAATTCTATACTTTTATACGGGTGTGAAATATGGGCGGACACACTAAAGACGGATAAATATAGGAAAGTAATGGCCACTGTACAGCGTCGTGGGGCACTCAGAATCTATAGTTCCTACAGAACGGTATCGGAACCGGCTGTTATGGTCATTGCGGGTGTTATCCCTACACTCAAAAAAATATGCGGTGCTAATTTGTTTTTTATCCGAAAAAGTATTTTGATTTTGTCCAACCGAATATAGTTTTATAAAATTAAGCACGCATCAACGGATAAATATTTTTAACTATCCGATAAGATAAATGTTTAGAAAAACTTCTTTTGGATCTAATAAAATACACCTTTCGGTGTTTTTCCTAATAACATACACCTTTCGGTGTGTTCCTAAACATGAATGTTCCTGTTTGTTATTTATGCGGTGTAAAAATTTTTATCCAAATGTATTTTATGTCATTTTTATTAAAATATCCGATTGGATTCAAATTTTAAATATCCGATCGGTGGGACACTATGTAACACGGATTCGGTGTTGTGGTGACCCTTTATTTTTTTGTGTGTATCGACCTAATGGCTGAAGAAAGGAAAAAGATCTACGATATCAAGGACGACCTTGACAGTGAAGAAGCAAGAAGTGTGGCCAGAGAATATACCATGCTGTGCTGGCAAGAGAAGTGGCAAACAGAGGACCGTGGAAGGTGGACTGCAAGGCTGATAAGAAACCTGGCCGAGTGGATAGAGAGGAAACATGGTGAAACAAATTATTTCTTCACCCAATTCCTCACAGACCATGGGTATTTCTGCAAATATTTGTTCACGATGGGGAAGGTGGAAAACCCGTCATGCATTTATGGGGATGCAGGCCTTGATGACGCGCAACAAACATTCTTTACATGCGAGAAGTGGAAACGTGAGAGAGAAGAACTTGAAAGGAAAATCAGCAACGCAACGCCCGATAATATCGTTAACAGGATGCTCAGAACGGAGTCGAATTGGAATCTAGTGGCCCAGTATGTGGAACTGATCCTACGGCGAAAGAAAACAGCAATGGATAACCACCAGCGAAGATAGAAGTGAAATTAGTGAAATTATAAAAAATATAAAAATTATAAATATGGGAGGCCTATGAGGTCAAAATACGAGACACCATGCTGATGTAATACGAAAAATAGTTCCAGGATGGATTTGTGTCTGAAATAGAGGAGGTTTTTAGTGGGTGAGAGTCCCACACACCGTGCATAATGCATTTTCCTCCCCTACATAAAAAAAAAAAAAATTATGACTAACGGGTCGATCGACAATCGACACGGCCGTGTATTGCGTTTTCGTTTCTTTATTTGATATTAACAATATGAAAAACGAAAAGGCAACACAGAGTCGTGTCGATTGTCGATCGACTCGACACCTCATAATAGGATAAATGTTACGTTTTTGTCTTGTCAATCAAGGTTCGAATCACTGGATTGTTAATAAAACAAACCATTTCAATTTAATCACAAACGAATTAATTTATTGAGCACAAAAATTATTAGAACACAATTTATTAACAAAAATTCACAAAATCATTTATTATAATTTTTGCACAATTTTACTGTTCAACTTTTATATCGCACTAATTCACTTTTTAAATCACATTTAATTCACTTTTTCATCTTTACACTATCGCTTCCAAATACTAATTTATCTAATTCGATCTCTTTCACTTTTTATACTCTCAAACAAAAACTTCTAGAAATTTCATGAATTTTCCAGTAAGAATAGTCTAGAAATATTTAGGACAGTTTTATCAGGGAAAATTTAATTTTAGTACAGTAATTTTTCGCTATTAAATAAGTTATTCTATTCTACCTTAGGTTCCATCCTAACAATAATCAAAATTTTAAGAGTTCAAGTCAAACTCATACACAACAAAAAATTAATACACTTTTAAAGAATATTCGCCCATTTCAGCCTTCTCCTTATGAAATGATATACATTTTTTTATTCACTTTTCATATATTTTGGAATGTACACTCTCCCTATATTTTTTTAAGTTCGAAGACTAAACCGTTAGAATTTAAATTTCTCACCAATAATGCAAAATCTACAAAAAATTAAATACTGTTTTCATTTTATTTAACGGTATTTATTTGTTAATTTTTCATTCAATAGTCAAAGGCGTAGGCGTTACAATTTTATAAATGAATTTTCAGAAGAAGCCCGGTAAAGTAGGCATTCTGCAAAAAATAAACTAACTTTTTAAGTGTAAGAGTTTGACTTTGACTCACTGTAAGTTAACACCATTATATTGTTACGTTTTTGCCTTGTCAATCAAGGTTCGTATTACTGGATTGTGAATAAAACAAAATCAATTCAATTTATCACCAACGAATATATTTATTTAACACAAGAATTATTACAACACAATTTTCCAATAATTCACAAAATCACTTCATTTTAATACTCACACTTTAATTTTCACACTATCGCTGACCAAATACTAATAATCCAAATCATAACAGTAAAACATTGTGCTATTAATTTAATTTATTCTATCACACGCTAGGTGTCACCGTCACAATATGTAATAAATTGGAATTTTTAATGTAATTTCATTGTGCGAGCTTTCAAAAAAATCCGAAGCTGTGTAGGAAATTGGACTTGTTCTCAAATGGTTGGTCCCATCGAACCATATATTCGTGTTATCAAGTCGAAAGTTTTTTCGCGTTATCAACATGAATTTTTTATTTATATGAACATTCCCGTTCCCGTGTCGGATTAATTATATGGTTTTACCGCTGCATTAGCGAATGCGTGAAGATACATGTTTGGCAATTAACAAATATTTCGGACAATCATTCGCAACAACGCAAATTTTTGAAATTTTTCGACCGTGTGAGTTCTGCTCATGTGTAACGATTTTCAGATGACATTACACGTAATGATTCTAAAGACCGTTGCAGACTCTCACGTGTTTACCCCAGGCAGCATTTTTCAGCCGGCTAGTTTGCAGTCGCGAGGGAAGGTTCTTTCTGGGAACACGAGAGAGCTTGAATTTGCTGCTTTTGTAAATAAAAAAAATACTCTAAATTACATGATTATTGAGGACTCTGTATAGGTTTATAATACTTCCCTCACCAAGAGAGGCGAAACAATCGCGAAACAATTTATATCACCCAATTCGCTATATGAAATAATAACAAAAATATGAATATATTATACAAAGATAAAAAATAATCTTAATAATTTATTAAAATAAAGAAAATATTTGTGATAATTAATACAACTTTGGATTTAACATAAAATAATTATTTGTAAAGAAAAAAAAATAATTACTACCAATTTTTTTTGTATAAGGTGAAACACCGAAAAACTAATAATAATAATAATATTATAATTAGGCAAAAATAATTAATCAAAAATGATAAATGAAAGAAATATAATTTTAATATATAATGTACAATAAAAAGCTTATCTTAGTTGCGGATCCGTTCCCGTTATTGCAATAAGTTTTAGTTTCCAAAAAGGATTATAACGTAAAATTATATAGTGCACTATATCGTCGATTACGAAGAACACATTTTAATACATAATATTATAATTAATATGTACTATTAAATTACATATCTTCTGCCAATAACTGTCTATTTTATATATAATTTCTATAAAATTTGTTTCAACAATTATAATTATAATTTTTCCGACTTAATTCGGATGATTTTATTGTTTTAGTTTTTATTTTTATCACATATGATTTTGCTTTACACTAGCACTTTATTACGACACTGTTTAGTTTTCGTTTTAATGTTTTTTGTTTATGTTTATATCACCTGTTTGTCTTTAATAATTAAATATACAGTATATAATATTAACACGTGATTTATTTTTTTATAAAACTATTATTTACTATTTTTAATAATATAATTACTATTATTAATATATTTTAATTTTTTTTATTTTGGAACTTTTGATTTTTAGTTTGTTTAATATATTTTTTGTTTTAATTAACGTATCGTTTTTTTTTATATATGTATATCGTATTGCAGCTTCCTTTCGCTACCAAATTCCAAACTCAACTCCCCGTTCAATCTTTTTGACCCGTTGTCCAAAATCTCGTCACAATACTTTTTTGTTCTCAATAATAATATGTACATATTTACAAAAATTACAAAATCGCTTAAGTACTAATAAACTAGCCACCAATTACTTAAAATACAGTGACCCAGTATTATGTTATTATTTCAATAATATCGAATTCGAATATGATTTAAAAAGAAGTTTATAGTTGTATTATTACAGTAGCATTCGCCACACATGTTTTGTTTGCAATAATAATATTTGTTATTCTTCTGTGATATATTGACTAATAATAGTAGTATAGATTAGAAGCCGTGGAGTAAACCTATCGAAGGTAAGCGGCTGGCCATATTATGACTTTTCGAACTCAACATTTCAGTCTGATTTAGAATATCGAAATTAAAAAATTGTTACTGGTCGAATTCATTCTGTATCCTTTAAGATTAGACAAACATTTCGTTTTTTAGAAGACGATGAGGTACACACTTGAATTTTATTATATTTGTAAACCAGGCAGACATGTTCATCAATTTTTAAAATACTTGACCTCCTGTAACAACAAAAACCAGTAAATTTTATAAATTAATTTCAACCTCTACGAGTAGAAAGTCATAGGGTATACATAATTGACCAAAATAAAATAACGTACAAAATGGAGTATTAATTAGCACTACCGGTACACTTCGTCCTCAAACCTCAGGTATCCGTTTCCTTTGGGTGGCAAAAAATCCTAAGTTCAAGTCTTAAATAAATTGGACTGATTGCTTTTAGTCCAAATCAACACAGCCGCTACAATTCGGCCTTGAGTTAACCGATTCAACTCAGATAATACTGATGAGTACAACATTTCGAATCCTCGCAGTGTAAACATTTTGGAATTACAGATTATTTGTGTTATACCGATTTTCCATCGTCATAGTATAATAGTATAACAGTATAATAGTATTATACTATTATACTACGACGATGGAAAACCGAAGTTGATAGTACATATAATAGTATAAATATAATATTTTGTTATACTAGCTATCAAAAATATAATAGGTAGCAAATTGTGTTTTGACCATTGTAAATTTATCTGACAGTGTATTATTTTGACAATTCACTAAATTACCATTCGATTTTTTTTTTGTTTTTTTTTGGTGGTATCTGCGTAGTCCATACATTTTATTAATTTTTTAAAAACACAACTAATGCGTATGTTTGGTTATTTTTAATTGTTTTTTTATTATGAATACACGTTAAAATTTTCAAAATAAGAATTATACCTACGTTCACATAAAAAAATCTATAATTGGTGCTAACTTCATCGCGTGCGATGGAAAACCGACAAGGAATAATAGTATAATAGTATTATACTATTATGCTATTATACTATTGACGATGGAAAATCGGTATTAATTACATACAATAACACAACACAAAAAAATTTAAAATAAAAATCTAATTATAAATCATAAAAACTGCAAAAAACCAAAAATCTTTTGTTGAAATTTCAGAAGAAATGTTTTCACAACCGAAAAAATATGTTCGAAACTAATCATGTCGAATTTTATGGATCTACGTCCTTTAGGCTCTTTCACAACAAAATAAAAAAATATCTTCTTTCAACACACAATACTAAACGTCCTCAAGAACGTTATCTCATGTTCGTTATGTTGTTGCTGTAATTTTATTTCTGTTTCGATATTTAGGAGCATCTAATTTCCTTTGGGAAAATATATTTGAATCTTTCTCTATGTTTATGTTAATTTGTTCTTGTTGTTGTTTGGATGTTTAGGTTAAAAAAATGTAAATGTGAACGAATTGAGTGAATTGTTTTCATATGTTCATTTAGCCGATTTTAGTTTAGACAAGGATTTGTTTCCTTAATCTTTTATCGTTAAACATGGTATATAGGGTTTAAAAGAATTTAAATGAAATTTCACTGAAACAACTCGAATTAGAGGTGTAATGTGGGAAGGGAATTATGAAAATTTTAGAAGATTATGTTATTTAAATAACAAATAATAACATTTGTTTATCGAGTTTTAATTGATTTTTTATCGAATTTCCCTAACGCTTAATATTTGAATAACATTATCAAATAAAGTAGAAAATTATCGGCCTACACAACAAAATTGAATGATATGTAGGTAAATTTTGTAATTTAATCTAGTATTTTGAAATGTTATTAATTGTAGGCAATATATGGATTATGGCTGATTAAGCATATTTTTGTTTCATCTTTAGTATACATAATTTATCTACATACAAGTTATTCGGTGGCTAACAACCCGAAGGAAAGAAGATTGATAAAATATATCCAGCCGTTAGACGTGTTTATACAAGTTATGTATACTATATAGTCGCTGAACCAATTTATTCGTTTCTTATTAAATTTGAAAAGACAACGTATAAATTATCTCACAACTATTTTTAATTTTTTTATAACTGTCTCTTAAAATTCTCCAAATGTTGAACTCAAAGTACTGTGTACTTAGATTTCCTAAGTTAATATCTCACCAACCAGTGTATCCATTTTACGATGCTCACTTGGTTTCTCCATTCATACACTCACACATACAAATTCATGTAGTACAATGAACATAAATCATGTTTAGATCCTGATAACCCAGATTGCATGAAAATGCATCAGCTTCACACTGATATAATATCTATAATATCTGTGATAATATCTGTAATTCTATGAACTTGGTCAACAGCCGAGTGGTTTTCTGTGAAACCAAACCGGTGGGCAGGAATAAGAATTGTATCCACCAGTATGGGCTTCATTCTCTTCAGCAGCATTTTTTGAAATATCTTCAAAATGGTTGGGAGTTTGGATATGGGGCTGAATGACTTTTTATCGTTACATTTTTTGTTTGGCTTTAAGATCATGATTACCTCTGCCACCTTCCACTGCCTTGAAACTTATCTTAGTCCAAACAGTGCATTGATTATATGTAGAAGTTTGCGTATCGCTTTATTTGGTATTTCTATGATGATTTGTCCAGTTATTAAGTCTAATCCAGGAGCTTTTCTCAGACTTCGTGCTTTTCGTTTCTTCGCCACAAGCTCTCTTACTTCAAGCGGATAATTTTTACTATAAATGCTAGTTAGATAACTAAATGAACTACTTTGTCACGCAGCTTGTTGTATTTTTTGTATTAGTCTTTCCACTTCCTCTTCGAGTATATGATGTTTCTTATTGGTACTTGAAGATCATTGTTTTGCTCTAACGGTTCACGAAAGAGGTTCCAAATAGCATTCTTATGAGAGGGTCTTGTAGGGATTGTTTCATGGACTGTCATAATAACCGGACAGTGAACCGAAGTTAGTTCCAGATTAGTTAGATTCAATTTTAACTTTTAATTCTTCCTTGCGTTTTAAATTCTCCTTAATAAAAATAGCCAGATCCCCGTTTTACTCTTTCTGATGGATGGATGGCGTGGTAAAATCTGTAACCATGTATTTTGGCATATGAGGACCAAGTGAATTGGGTTTCGGAGATTAAGCATATATCAATTTTGTTTGAATTTAAAAATATTTCCAGCTCGGGGATGTGTTGAATCAGCTCATTCGCATTACTATGCAGACTGCGTTATTATCTTTTGTTTTTGCCTCTTGACCTTGGGTCACTTATGCATTTCCCACGCAGGGTATAAGATCCCTGATTAATCTGCCGATTGATCGCAACAGGGTCTCTACGGTTTACCTCACATTTTCTTATACTCGTATGACATGTACGGTAATTTGCTGGATATTGCCCGTGCAAAAAATGCATTTTGCTGCCGAGATTCTAACTAATGAGCGCATGTTTGTAATTTATTTATTTATTTGTCTATTTACATAAATTTGTTTAGGGAACAACCCCATACTTATACGATCTGTGTTGAGCAGGAACTCATTCATAACAAATTGTACAAGGATGAAGTGGTTTAACATGTTAAAACTTAAAAATAAGTCTGCAGCTTCATCGTTCATGATCAGGTTCGGAGCCGTCCGACTAAAACGATGTAGCCCCATTGGGTGTTCGTTTGTGTGACCGGTGACAAGTTCTTCACATAGTCTGGTAAGTTTAGACACTTTGTTTTTGGGATGTTATTTCTGATCGTTGTTTCCGAAGTTGTTTGTAGTAATCTCAGCTTTTTATTGAATGAACGTTTTTATTCAAATTCACTTCAACCATTGAATTCCTCAGGCAATCGAAAAATCTCCACACCTTCGCTTCCACGTTTATTTTCCATTTAGGGTGTAGTTCGTAAGCTTTCAGCTCGAACTGCTAAAGTTTGGCACATTGGATGTTCTTTTTTAATTTTAACCAAAGGAATTTATTTTTCAGTATAACTTTCTGGACGATGTATTCCCGTTGCTGTTTTCCGAATCTTAAATTTATAAATTTAGGGAACATTCTTTTCCTCTTACACTCCTCCAAAAACCATATGTTTACTTTAGTATTTTCAATCTATGTACATTTTCCATTGCAAATATTTATTTCGTTCACTTGACACGGATACAAACAAAAGGAAATATAAAGGGCTGAAACCACAGGAGGTGATCAAAACTTCGGTGTGTATTACGTGCGGTCTTGAGATTATATCAAGTCAACTCAAACTAACTCCCGAATCAATCAATCCTTAACTGAACCCCTTAATACGTTACTCAATCTAAACTCAATCTCCAACTGAACCCCTTAATCACTTTACTATCTAACCCCAATATCCAACTCAATCTTCAACTCAAAATCCAATTCGATCCCTGCGTAATCTCCAACGAAATCACAGAATCAACTCCTAATTGTACCCTCAACTTAGTCACCAATTCAACCCCAAATCAACTTTCAACTCAACACTCAACATAATCTCCAACTTAACCCCAAACTTGCTCCTCAACCTAACCCTAATTATATTTTCCTCGTTCAGCCTGCTACCTCCAACTTCCCCCAGCTCCAAATTTGTAATGACGCCCACGGTTGTTGTCGTTCCTATCCCTGCTTTTTAAATAAATTTCGCTTTATTTATAGTTCTGGGAATGTTTATTGATCTTATAGAGGAAACATTTGCTATAAAACGATTTATAGACGGTAAAGCTTAATGCTTGCAAAACAATTGTTAGGTTCTTCATCACCATCACCATCACCATCACCATCACCATCACCATCACCATCACCATCACCATCACCATCACCATCACCATCACCATCACCATCACCATCACCATCACCATCACCATCACCATCACCATCACCATCACCATCACCATCACCATCACCATCACCATCACCATCACCATCACCATCACCATCACCATCACCATCACCATCACCATCACCATCACCATCACCATCACCATCACCATCACCATCACCATCACCATCACCATCACCATCACCATCACCATCACCATCACCATCACCATCACCATCACCATC
>OY282560.1:261108640-261373640 GCA_958295665.1 Tipula vernalis
ACCGGGCTTAAATTACCTGAGTCGTGAATAGAGAACAAATCATAAAATGATTGCCATTCAGTGTAGTCTCCCGAAAAAGGTGATATGTTAATCTTTGGCAGCTTTATGTCGTGATGTGCTCCTGCATGAGATACATTAAATGACCCATCTTGTACTGTTGAACCGGAAGCCAATTCCTTTGCCCGAATCCATGTATTCAGCTTACTGATCGCTTCGTAATAATTTTCCTCATATATATAGTCGGAATCTTCATTTGGGTCCAATAGAAAAATGTTGTGTTCGATTGTTGTAAACTCTTGCATTAATTCTTCCACTCGCGCGTGACGCGTTCTTAAGTCTTCAATCGATGTTTCATCATTGGCAGAATTGGTGTATTTAATTATATTGGTAAGGCGAGCTTTGTTGGTAGCGCGCCGTTTTTTAAAAGCAGCTATCTCCGCCATTGTATATCAACGAAACGAATTTGCTTATCGCTTATATAGGTATTTAAAAATAAAAGTTAACACGCACTTTTCACTATAACACTAATTCAAGTTTTTTACACCTTTAAAATAATTGTTTGATTTAATATAATGATTAAAACCTTGTAAGTTTGTATGGTTTTGTTTGAATTATTCATTTTAAATGCTTTAGAATCAAATTCAATGTAAAGTTAAATAAACGAAAAATTAAACCTTCGTGAATAAGGATGGCTACTTATCTGATTGTAAACGTGTCTTAGCGTCCTTATAGTTCACATGTACCAAGCGGTGAATTCAACAGATGTGATGTGCTCAAAATGGCGAGCTTTCCAAAATTGTGATGATTCTGCTCAAATTGAAGAGCCTTTGGATGATTTATGATCACTGTAACGATGACTCAATGGGCGAGCTTGATACGTTGGATCTTTGCGCAGATCCGGCTCGAAGGACCAGTTGTTGGGTTTGAAAAGTGTTTCCCAAGTTTAAATAAAAATTGATGTAAATACTACAATTTATTTTGTGTTTCTATGGTTCTCTCTCAAAAAATGAATTTGCAAAAAAAACATCTGAGCCATCTATCGGCTATATTTTGAGTTTGTTATAAATTATCATAGATACATGTAACTATAGCAATTATAAATAAAGCGACATCTGTATAAAGTGTAGTGACGATAAATATTCCTATAACATATCGATCACATCGATCGTATCGACATCGATACCAATTTGCACCAATGATCATTTTCAGTGAATGGTGTAAATTTTGACAAGAGATCAACAGGTTGTAGGTGTTAAGCTGCTATATTTACATAAATCGAGAGGTACATACAAATTAATTTTATATAATTCAATTTTAATTAATAAAACAAAACAATAACTTCTATTTTAGGCTCAGATAAAGTGTTGAATAAGTGATGAATAAGTTCAATTAAATGGTACACATAAGATAAGTTTTAATTCAAGTTAATAATTTAATCATTTAAATTTAATGCAGTGTTTCTTTTAGATACTAAACAGTATTAATATATTTATTTCATATGAAATAGTTATTTATGGTACTAGTGAGCAAAACGAGATATTATCCATGAGAGATAAGTTTGTCCCACGAGGCGATATCCGAGTGGGACATTATCCCAGTGGATAATATCTCTTTGCTCTCGAGTGGCATACAACGTTTTATCCACTTTTGTTGAAATAAATTTCGTAAATTATTAGGAAATAGTTCCATTTTGTATTTTCACACTGGAGCATTGAATTTTGAAATACATTTTATCATAGTGACCGTTCTTTAAATTGTCATGGTGTACTTTAATTTAACTACTTTTTGGAATATAGTTTTTCACTCAATTTGACTATGAATAACTTTCCAATGACTACTCAACATTTTGTTATACCAAATATAACTCACGTTGCCCCTAGCAGCGTAGGTTATATATACAATAACAATGGGTTATTTTACATTTTCTTTATTTGAAATCAGCTTAGTTATCGGGCTATTATATATCAAAAGTGGATAAAATATTTTTACTTCTTCGCTAAATTAACAGAGGCGGCCAAAATAGTTTTAAAATGATAATTTTTAGTGAAGGAAAATACTATTATCAACACATTGAGCTGAAACGATATATCCGATATGTTATATAAATTGAATGCCCATTCATCCGAAATGTCTGGATGTATTGATTGATATTATTGAATAAATTGTTAACACCATGAATTTGGAATAGGGTCGAAATACGGAATATCACAAGGCCGAATATCGAGAGATCGAATGTCGTAAATAGATCAATAAACCACCCAAAAAGGTTTAACCGCCTATCAATGAAATATTGCATAGTTGAAAGATAATACGTAATTCTTTTCCTCCTTCGTACAATTTTATAAAGTATTAACCATTTTTTATTACCATTTAAATAAACGGTGTTTTAGGAAACAATTAATGTAGTATCCGTTTTTGGAAAATCCCTAAATTTGATGTTTAACAAAACAAAATATATCTAGATACATCTCATCAAATTTATTTGTATTCAAATGGACAATCTTTTTTACGTGAAAATGCCTAAGTGTTGAAATCTCAAGCCTTTTTGAGATTGTAGAAGTTTTTTGAATTCCGAACCCAAACTACACGAGTTTGTTCTTGGTATCACACACAAGATTATTTATTGATCACACCACACGATTAAGTACTTATTTTCAACTTTACCAGTCAGGCAAAAATGAAACACATTCTATCCAAAAATACAACAATAAAAAATGATTATTTAAGCTTGACTAACAGAAACAGAATGATTTATTGTAAATACAAAATAGCAATTTGCACTCGAGAGTAACAGTATTAATTAGAATACATTAATAATTCTCACGAATACAAAACAAATTATTTATACATATATAGGTAATTTAACTTAGTACATGATGTATTATATAAATTACAGTACAATCAAAATATGATTTTGATTAGGGCTGTACTTAGTTGTTATGGATCTTTAACATTCTCCGCGCCTTGAAGGGATTGTTCCTTCAATTTCTCGTCTTCTCGAGGCAAAGGACATAGTTTCGTTATTGCTCGTACCATAGTGCCGGTAGATGTTTTAATTGTAGCCACTCTTGATAATTTATCGTCACCATAATGTAATTTGATGATTCGAGCCAGTCGCCAATTCAGAGGTGGCAGATTATCTTCTTTGACTAACACTAAATCTCCAATAACCAAGGGCTCAGTTGGTGTCATCCACTTGCGGCGATGTTGTAATTCGGCAAGGTATTCCTTCGTCCACCTGGACCAAAATTGCTGCTGGATCTGTTGGACTAGACGCCATCGGCGGATAGATGAAACCATTTCAGTCTGAATATCAGGCTCAAGTATAGTGGTGAGAGGACGTCCAATCAGGAAATGGCCTGGTGTAAGTGGCTGAAGATCATCTGGACTTGATGAAAGTGGTGTTATTGGCCGCGAGTTTAGGATTGCTTCAATTTGCTTGATGACCGTGTTTATCTCCTCAAAGGTCAATGATGCATCGCCAATTGTCCTTTTTAATAATAATTTACTGGACTTTACTGCGGCTTCATGGAGTCCCCCAAAATGTGGAGCAGCGGGTGGCTGAAAATGCCAGGTAATTCGATTTTGTTGGCAGTATTTGATGACTTCTGGATCACGCTGCTGAGACGTGATTAAATCGTTTAGTGTCTTCAGTTGTGAGTTCGCGCCCACAAAATTTGTCCCATTATCAGAGAAAATATTTTGAGGTAATCCTCGGGTGGCTATAAACCTTTTCAAAACGCCAATAAAGGTTTCAGTAGTCAGGTCCGACGCAACTTCTAAATGAACCGCCTTTGTTGAAAAACAGATAAACACTGCGATATATGCTTTGCCTGGTCGCTTGCCTCGTAGTTTGTAGTGAATGGAAATCGGTCCACAGAAATCCAATCCAGTTGAAGTAAATGGGGGGGCAATGATTGTTCGTAATGTTGGCAGATTACCCATCATTTGTTGTCTTGATTTCGCCCTTAATCGAAAACATCGGAAACAGTGTCGAAAGGCTTTTGAAACGAGACGTCTTCCATTAAGTGGCCAATATTCCTCACGGACTGCGGCTAACAATGCTTGTGGGCCAAGATGCAAATATCTATAATGATAAAAACGTAGGAGATTATAAGTATATGGATGTTCGGGAGGGAGTAGGATAGGATGTTTGGATGTATAGGATAAGTTAGACTTATTAAGGCGACCACCAACACGAATAATATTCTTCTCGTCTAAGAATGGAGAAAGGGAAATAAGACGACTCTTTCGTGAAATGGGATGTCCCTTCTGCAGATCAGCAATCTCATTCCCGAATGCTCTCCGTTGTATTATCCTGGCAATCAATAGCATGGACATGTTGAGTTCATTGGATGACAAAGGGCCGGACCTGCGTTCGTTGTTATTTCTCACGGGTCTCGCATTATTAATAAACCGGTTAACATAAGCAATGACGTTACACAACGATCTGATGTTGTTGAAATATTTGATGCTGTGCAGAAATTCTGAAGATCCATCGGTTGCTGTAAGTGCAACCTTGTACTTTCGCCGGTCGGGTACGTCATTATACGATTCGACTTGCGCTGGTGATTTATATTTATCTGGCGATGATAAAAACGCAGGTCCATTGAACCACAATGTAGATTGTAGAAATTCTCTAGGCATGAGACCACGTGAAACAATGTCTGCTGGATTCAATTTTGATTCTACATGATTCCAGTTATCGATGTCTGTAAGCTGCTGAATTCCTGCCACACGATTTGATACGAACGGTTTCCAACTAGACACCGAAGACTTGATCCAGTACAAAACGATTGTAGAATCGGTCCAATATATAGTGTGATTGACCTTGAAGTTCAGGATCGGAAGGATTCGGCTAATTAGAATGGCTAACAGATGAGCAGCACAAAGTTCTAGGCGCGGAATGGTCGTCTTTCGTAGTGGAGCTACGCGAGATTTAGAACACAATAATGATACAATAACATCACCATTCTTGTTAACACTACGAGTGTAGATGGCCGCTCCATAAGCAGACTCGCTGGCATCGGCGAAACCGTGTAAATCTACTTCGTCTGGTGAGTCTTTTTCAAACAGATGACGTTTTACTTGAAGTAAGTTTAATTTCGGAAGCTCAGCTCGATATGTCGTCCATTTGGTGTAAAGTTCTTGAGGCAAAGAGGCATCCCAATCTTGTTTTAGCTCCCAAAGTTTCTGCATGAAGATTTTTCCCACAGTGATAACTGGTGATACAAGTCCTAGAGGATCAAAAATTCGGGCAATGTCGGAAATAACTGATCGTTTAGTAATTCTACCTTTTGCTCGGTCTTGCAGATTGACATGGAAATGAAACATATCCACATCTGGTTGCCAATACATGCCTAAAGTTTTAACGAAACTAGAATCATCCAGATGAAGAAGCTGTTCACGATCCGTATCTAACACCTTTAGTAGAACATCAGGCTCGTTCGAGCACCATTTTTTAAGTGACATACCAGCCGTGCCTAACATTTTAATAACTTCATGTTGCAACTTCATAATCTCCTCTTTTGAGTTCGATCCAGATAATATATCATCGACGTACGTATCTGACATAACAGCTTTGCTGGCAAGTGGAAAGGTTGATGCTTCATCGATCGCCAGTTGTTTGAGGCATCTGGTGGCCAGAAAAGGTGCAGAGCTCGTTCCGTATGTCACAGTTTTAAGCCTAAAAGATTGAATAGTGTCACTAGAGTTATTTCGCCATAGAATAGATTGGTATTTTGTGTCTTCGTGTGCTACCCAGATCTGACGATACATCTTAGATATATCCGCACTAAAAACATAGATATGTGAACGGAATCTTATAAGAATACTGAAGAGCATGTTTTGCACAATCGGTCCCACTAGCAGTATGTCATTCAACGATTTGCCAGAAGATGTCTTCGCGGAGCCATCAAATACTACTCGCAGTCTAGTAGTTGAGCTATCTGGCTTCAAAACGCAATGGTGTGGGAGATAGTAGTGATCATTATCTATGTCTTCAGCTTCAAACGATTCCATATGGCCCAAACTTAAATATTCGTCAATAAATTCTCGATACTGGTGACTAATATCAGCATTCCGAGCTAGTTTCCTCTCCAAAATACAGTATCGCTTTGTGGCCGTAACTTGTGAGTTCCCCAATGAGATTGGTGATTCTTTAAATGGCAGTTTGACAATAAATCGGCCTTGATCGTCACGTTTATATGTTTTAACAAAATTCTCTTCACATATTTGCTCGGATAATGTGTAGGCCTCATCTGTAGGTTCCACTGTTTCTAATTGCCAAAACTTTTGTAGAACAGTCTCTAAGGTTGGTTCCTTGGTTATACTTAAATTGCAGAAATTTTTTGCACAGGTGTCTACAATTTTTCCAGAGATAATCCATCCTAACAGAGTGTTTTGGAGAAGTGGGAAACCATCGCCTAATCTGATCTGACCAACTGTTAGTAATTCCAGGAACAGCTCAGCTCCAATGAGCATATCGATTTTTTGCGGAATATGGAATTGAGGATCCGCCAATTGTAAATTTTGTGGTATTTCCGATGGGCTGCATTTTAACGCCACTGATGGTTGTAGATCGGTTATCTTTGTAAGAATATGAACCGTGATGTCAGTAGAATAACCATTTATTCTAGATTGAAGTGTTATGACGCTGGAATTACGACTAGTAACAGACGCGTCTCCTATACCACCAATGGGAGCATGCAATTTGACCTTCTTAACCCCTAATTGTGTGGCAAAGGCCTCTGTCAAGAAGTGGAGCTGCGAACCAGAATCGAGTAATGCCCTGCATGGAATTGGTGTGCCTTTATCATTCAGAACGTACACTATAGCGGTTGAGAGTACCACGAAACCCCTTGACTATGTAGAATGTTTTACAGTTGCATTAGCTGACAAAGATGATGAACCTGTAGATGAAGCTATCTGCTCATGTTTCTCATTTAAAGTGGTAGATGGGAATTCCGGATGAATCAATGTGTGATGATTTAAATTGCATTTGCGACATTTATCGGTTATCGGACAGTTCTTGACTTGATGGTTTGGCTTTAAACAGTTATTGCACAGCCCTAGTCGGCCTACTTCCTTTTGCCGATCTGTTATTGATAACGTTAAAAATATGTTGCAACGAAATATGCTGTGACCCTGTTTGTTGCAGAAAAAGCATTTATATTTTGGTAAAGCGAACATTGCAGTGGATCTAGTTCGTGGAAGTAACAGCTGAGACCTTTGATTACGTGCAACTGTTGTTTCTCCTGACGATTGAGTATAATTGTCCAACGTTTGACAACGACGGTTCAAGAAAACAAGCAACTCATCAAATGTTTCTAGTCTATCACTTGGAGCTTCATTATTCCATTTTTCGAGTGTGTCGGAATCTAACTTCGAACAACATAAATGGACTATAAGATCATCCCACTGCTTGGTAGGTCGACCAAGTGTAGTTAAAGATCGAATGTGTGCATTGAAAGTGTCAATCAATTCTCGAAGGCGTGGTCCATTCGGTTTATCAAGCGGCTTAAAGCTGAATAGCTTACGAAGATGATCCTTGCAGATAATTTTTTTGTTTGCATATCGAGAAGTTAGGATTTTTATAGCTTCCGTGTAATTTGCGGGAGTGGTTTCTAATGATTCAATTGATCTTGCAGCTTCCTTATCAAGTGATGTTTTTAAATAATGGAATTTGGCTAAGTCATCTAGAGCAGGATTTTTATGAACTAGTGATTGAAAGCTCTCAAAAAACTCTAACCACTTTGTGATTTCACCCGAAAATGTTTTCAATTCAATTTTTGGGAGTCTGATTGAAACCGGTTGATGGTTTGCTGTACTTTGCTGTAAACTTTTTCCTTCAACACAAAAGCGGATGTTATCAATTGCAACCATTAAAGCGGGTTTCAATTGAAAATACATTTCTTCAATATTTGCCCGGGTGCTTTCATCGAGTTCGGTTTCATCTAACTGCTCAATGCTGCTCTGTAGTTTATTAAATTGTGTAAAATAGTCGTCAATGCTATTCAACCGCAACTGTAACTCGGGAAGAGAAGCCTTCTTTAAACCTTCGTCTACGAAAGTCTTGACACGCTGGATTTGGTTCATAACTATTTGCCTTCCCTGAATTGCTTTCGCTAATTTCACCTCAGTGGTAGTCATTTTAATTGTATCAAAGCACAACACAAATTTTCTCGAAATCACGTAATAGCTTTCACAAATAACTGCTTTAATATACCGGTTAACTGAAGTTTCCGTTATTCTTTTCACTCAATTAAATTAAATAAAAGTCGCTTACCGGAATGAATTCCTCACTATCAAAGAACAGCTCTTACTATGGTTCGCTTGCTAACACTGTTACTACGCACGTTTGTAGATTTTTTCGTTTCTTTTATTGTTGAAGAGTTGAGTATCGTTTGTGTTGATTGAAGACTGCTGCAACGGTGACAATATCCAAACAAAATCCCGTAGATTGGCTGGTGAAGAATGATTGAAGGTTGAAGAACTACGCTCTGCTACCAAAAATGTTGAAATCTCAAGCCTTTTTGAGATTGTAGAAGTTTTTTGAATTCCGAACCCAAACTACACGAGTTTGTTCTTGGTATCACACACAAGATTATTTATTGATCACACCACACGATTAAGTACTTATTTTCAACTTTACCAGTCAGGCAAAAATGAAACACATTCTATCCAAAAATACAACAATAAAAAATGATTATTTAAGCTTGACTAACAGAAACAGAATGATTTATTGTAAATACAAAATAGCAATTTGCACTCGAGAGTAACAGTATTAATTAGAATACATTAATAATTCTCACGAATACAAAACAAATTATTTATACATATATAGGTAATTTAACTTAGTACATGATGTATTATATAAATTACAGTACAATCAAAATATGATTTTGATTAGGGCTGTACTTAGTTGTTATGGATCTTTAACACTAAGTATATAATTTTTTTCGAAAAATTGTATGACGGTACGTTTCCATGAAAAGTCGGTGTTTTAATTAATTATTTAAATAATATATTTGAACTAAGTCTTGTCAGTGGGTTCCAATTATTGGATGTACCTAGATGTTTAAAACCAGGTCAATAATGTCCTTATTAACGAAACTTAGGCTGGTTCGGACGCTTCAATCAAACGATCTAACCTATATCACGTCAGTACTACAGGCTAGCAGTAAGTATACATACGTAACACTAGTGCGTAAACTAAGGCGTTAAAACATAAAACAAATATACTTGAAGGAATATAAAATAATTGTCAAATTAAAGGCATATATTTTAAAGATAAAAAGTTGAATTAATTTAATCGAGGACAGTTACTACAGACACAGACATAATATGCAAGGTAACAAAATAAAACAGCATTTAATTAAATTTTGAATGAGCAGATTGCTTCCAGAAAGAATACCAGAGAAGAGCGGCAAGGGTCATAATAGCTCATACTTTGAGATAACTAATAAAAATATTAAATTGTTTCTTTGAAATACTTTTTTGATATTACCTTAATCACCTATCGTAAAAAGCTTGCACCATTAACCCATCGTATAAATTAAATTGAGCTACACGAACAACTTCAATCGATTAACTTCTTTTTTTTTACAAACTCTTTGATACAATTATAAAAGTAACCGCGCGTTATAATTTTAATTATTTATTTATTGAAAATTTCTACTTAATGTAGAAGACGAAAAATTCATCTGTGCTTTATAGCATTCACTTAAAAGCGCTATAAAAGGATCATTTTAAGAATAATAAATTTTTTAAATCAGATTAAATTAAAATAAAATATTTTTATTTTTATTTTTAATAAGATTTTTATCAATAACATTCGTCTTATTTATTTACTATTTCATTTTTATTTTACAATTTTTGTTTTGTACATTGGGAAAACGAATTGAAAAATTCATTTTTCTTCTTACATCAATTAATAATATAATAATATAACTATAGAAGTTTTATGGATGCCATTTTATATACAATGTTGACGGTTGCATGCAACAATACTTATGTCGATTTTAATATTATTGAGTTATAGAATTTAATTAGTAGACACTAGTACTATCCAAATCCAAAATATTATTTTTGTTCCCTAATACCGTTTTGCTCATGGCGATTACATCTAAATGTTGAATCTTATGTGATGCACTACAGTAATCAATTTATTTAGAAGCTTTAGGAATAATAGAATAAATAAGTCTGATAAATGTGAGATCAAAGGAGAAGAATAAATCTTGCATTCGAAAGAAAGAAACAACCTAACATTTGAGACATTCATAACAATTTAAACGACCAATACAATAGAGATCAGAGTGAATATTTTCATACCATCGGTATAAGAAGAAGACATTGTATAAATTCAAAATACTCAACAAAATTATTAATAATTAATGGTGGTTCAACAACCATAGGAAAAACATCAAGGTTCATATATTTTTGGAGTACAGCAAAAAACTCACAACAAATTTCAATAAGGTTGAAGTTTAGGCATCTCATTAATAATAGTGCCCAAAAACGTTTTGAAGTTGGAAATTTTTGAACCACTTTCAATTGCTTAATTTCAGATCCGATATATCACGTAATATCGCTACTTAAATCTATTGCAAAAACTTTTTTATTAAATATTTACAAGTTTTTTATTTATCTGTTATGAATATGATTTTTTGGCATTTTATAGACAAATATATTATTTTTAAAAGCTATCCCAATATTTATGACTCCTCGAGACAGTAAAATAAAGAGCCATCTACTCACCACAATATACATACTAATAAAAAGTAGAAATATCATGAATGAGAATGTAAGAACCGAAGCGGAGAACCGAACCCTCTTAAAAATTAAGCGGTGTCGTATCTTTGGTATGCACATATGTGGTGATTATTTATTTAGTGTGAATAAGGGTATCTTAGGGTGTTGGTTCGGTTTTGGATACGGACTTTGGTATGAAGCGGGTGTAGAGTTAATGTGTATGTGTTCTTCTGGAGATTGTAACAGTATCGACCGGGGATGTGTCGGCTGTTAACAGAAATTGTTCACTCAGAGGCTTCGGGGCGGTCCTCTCTGGCCGGCTAGAGCTCAGGGTGTTGGGTGTGGGATTTCCCGAAGCATAAGTTAACCGTGTTAGACCACGATAGTGGGAACAAAGGAGAAAATAAGGGAAAACAGGTAAAGGCAGGACCAACTGACCTCACTGCAGCGACAACACTTACCGCTTCATCCTCGCAATTGAGCTCTTAGCTACTCATCATCTGCAAAGCGGGAAAATAACGGAATTCACAACAGAAGCAGAAAAAAAATAAGACCGATATTATCACTTTGAAATAAAAATATTTGGATTATGCTATTAAGTATAAACAATTCATTATTTAATTTATTGAGCAGAAATAAAGAAAAATTCCGAATTACAATAATGATGAAAATTCCAGCAAAAAAAAAAAAAATGAGAACATTTGTTTACTTAACCTAACTATGATGTCATACTATTCTACGTTTAACAATAATTTCTAGGAAGTTACGAAAGTATAAATAATTCCCCCAAATGAAAAATCAGAAAAAAATCATAAACTTTACATAATTATGTTTAGATAAATAGGGGATTCAAAAAAAAAAAAATTAAATTTAATATAATAAAACATAACTAATAATCAAAAACCTGAGTGATGACCGAGCATTCCATCATTTTGTCGTATGATTTTATTAGTGGAACGGATTGTATAATAAACCGTTTTATTACTATTGTTTCACACACTAATTATATTGTTTATTTGTATGTTTGTTGTCTATACACTATTATCTGCACTATTATTGTTATTTATTTATTTATTGTTTTCTTAATTTTCACTCAACTTAAGTTCTTAATTGCACATGAGTTGTAATTGAAACGTGTATCTTACATGATTTACTCGTGTAGGTCAAAATAAAAAAAAAAATATTTCTCTAAATTAATTAAAGCTTATTAATCTGTAATGTATTAACTAGTGTTCCGATAGTTATGATTCTAAGATTTTAAATAAAACGAGCTTAATCTTAGACAATTACCAGTGATATAACAGTAAGACTAGTGTATTGTTTTGAATTTAGTGTATATTGGTTTTAGTTTTAAAAGCTCTTTTCGTGTGTTGTGTTTGTGTGCAAGAATGTAAAGGTAATAAAACAGAGTGAAACAATTTATTTGGATCCAGCAAATTAAAGGTGATACTCAATTTTTAATTTGTTAAATATTTCACCAAATTTGTTTACGTTTGTGTGATCATTCAGTGCAAATTTTCCATATAGGATGTTTTTATTCATTTAATTTTGTACGTGTGTACTTACTCGTACAAAGAATGTACGAAGAAGACTCGTACAAATTGTGCGATTTTTTGTCTAAGTAAAGTAAAATAAATCAAAACCCGTTCACGTTTGTATTGAATTCGGCGTTATTCTACTTTACGTATATACATCGGGAAAATCAGGTAAGAAGACCATGTTTTAAAAATTTTTGAATGTAGAATTGTTTATCAACAGTTTTTATTAGGTGGAAGCCAAATTTCCCCGGAAAGTTGCCTCATTTTCTGGGAAAATTTTTCCATTTTTAATTTAATTTATAATTTTAGACTATGTAAAAACAAATTGAAAAAATTGCAAAGTTTGCACATTTTTGCGTATTTTGAATAAAATAATGACAAATTTTTTTTGAAAAAAAGTTAGTTTACGGTTTCTACCGTAATATATACCCCTCCTTCCTGATTTACTCGATGTATACCAGGGGTGGCAAAACTTTCAAGTCTTGCGGGCGACTTTTGACTAAATTAAATCTGGAGGTCTACCAGAGAAACTATATTTAATTGTTAACTGTATTTCATTTATTTGTTTAAATTCAAGACAAAATTAGAAAGTTTTATATCACTTATAATACAAGAATTTTAAAAATATTAAATATAAGTTTATTTACTACTGCTACTACTTGCACCTGATACGTGGCACTGCATCTTATCAGCAAGTTCTTCATATTTTGGATCATATGAGCTTATGGCGATTCGCAAGCATGATGCCAAATGATCATCCGTTAAACAAGATCGATGTTTTGTCTTAATGCCATTCATTGAAGAAAAAGCTGATTCGCAAAGATAGGTGGATCCAAAAAATGCGGACATATATCCAGCCACTCTCCGCAAAATTGGATATTTTTCTTCTGAAAGAAGATTCCAAAACTTGTCTTCGGTTGTAGCTCTTGATTTGATGAATATGTCGCATTTCAATGCTATTATCTCATCTTCTAAGCAAGCTGAATTTGAGTCCAAAAATTCATTAATCTGAGAACGAATCTCCTCAGTATTAATACAATCGTTAAACGGAAATGACATGAACGTAGCAATATTTTCAATTTTAGTAAAATCAGCAAAACGTGTGGTAAATTCAACACACAGAGCTAAATAAGTTTTCCACATATTCTAGTTTCGCCATTTTTAAAGTATCTGCGATATCAGTGAATACCAAAATTCCTCCGTTAAATAATCTGAAAATTCCAAATTTTAATTTTTTACATTGGAATTTTTCAATTTAAGAATTCTTAATTTTATAAATTTCTAAATCGTACACTCCAAATGTATATTGGCATTAAAAATGTTTTTAGTGGGGTAACTGGAAAAACTTGACACAGAAAATGAGACAAAACAATCGAGACAGAAAATCAAGTTACAGAATAAACAAAACATAATTTTCTTTGCTACGAAAAGATACTTAAGACTTCTTTGTTCTTATTGAAATCTTCATTGATTAAAATCCAAATGGTGATACCAGAAATCCATTATTAATAAATTGTGACATTTGTGGTGGTGAAATTTGAACCTCGTAAAGTTAAGTTTAGTTCTTAACAGAGTTTAAATTTTTTGTTCTTTTATCGCTCTTTATACAAATTTTCGCTCTTGCTCCCAATAAAATATTTTTTCACCATACGTTTACGCTCTTATCCTCTAATGATAAATATAAAAAAAAAATGTTCGATCTTTCAAAGTGATTTAAATTTTCTAGAAAGAGTTAAAATGATAAAAATATCGCTTTCTGTATATATTAAAGAGCGATTGAAGAAAATATATTAGGGAGCGATGTTTTTTGTTAGACATTAAAAAAGAAAGTTCAATAAATGATATTTGGATAAAGTTTTAGTAAAATTTGACATGCGCGATGCAAATGGGATTCCACATTGATTTTTAGATGAAGTTCTGGAATAAGGCGAAGTAGGATGGGACTTGGCTATTCCTTAACCGATTGTGATGCCATTCGAGATGTATGTTAGAAATGGGATTCTACAATTATTTTTAGATATGAAGTTCTGGAATATGGTCAAGTAGGATGGAACTGGGCTTGGGATTCTGGGGCAATTTGTTTGTTTACATTTTTTTAATAATCGGTATTATTTCATGAGCGAATTCGAGACCTTTCTTTGCTTTCTGGTTATTATCGAAATTGGGAAAACCTTGAATATAACTCGAGAGTCGTGTCATTGTTAGCTGTAATTATGTAATTATGGGCGATGTAAAAGAGCCATACTAATTCCACGTCATCTTTAATAGGAATTTTATAATGCGTTTTTAAATAAGATTTAACGTGGTTAGGTTTTCTAACTAATGATTCACTAACATTTCGGTTATTGCTTGCTATTGCTACCTTTTGGCTGCTGACTAACTTTTGTTGTTTCAGTTTGCAATTATAAGTTTCTTTATTTCATTTGTTATTTGTTCATTAAGGATATTTATATTTTATTTGACTGTGGGCTTATGGGAATTATTTCATTGTGGTCTGAGTCAATTTCTTGTTACTTTTAATTTGTGTATGTGTTTCGTCAGTAATTTTTTGTTTTTGTAAAAGCTTTCCTTTTGTCTGGTGCCAGTTATGTATCAAATGTGAGATATGAATAAGCCAATTTTAGATATTGAATTAAATAAGTTTTATTGAACGAATCCATAATTACGTTTAAGTTGCAATCAGTAAAAACGATTGAAAAAGTGACCGAATCCCTTGTTTATATTTCAATCCTGTACGGTATGTTTTTAACCACGCTCTATCGTATCTGTTTTAAGGCACGAGCAAATAATATTCATTCAAGGGAACGGATTTGCTTGGGGGGCGAGTAGCAGGGACAGCAGAGACGCAACGATTTCAACAACAACGTCAAGCAACACTACCTACAGTTAGTACAAATTTGGGTGACCGCATGGGAACATGATGATGGAACGAAATCTCGCCCCCCCCCCCCTCTCACAACCGCCGATGGAAAAAATGGTGGAGGGGAATAATAATAGTTGTTTACAGCTTTTCAGAAAAAGAGTTTGCGGTACGAGGAAATTTGTGTCTTCTTACAGGTTGGAGCAGTAGATGAATTTTAAAATTGTTATTTTGTCTTGTGCTAGATAAATTACTAAAAAAATATATTACTAACAAATTTACTAACTATCAACTACTTAGGTGTCTGGAACCGGGTTGAGTCCTTTGTTGCTAACATTCCTTTCCCATCCCTCGATCTTGTTATATGTAAAAAGGTGTACGACGGCGGCCTGGCCAGGGGCTGATATCACAATATTAGACTTATGTGGTTATCGATGTGGCGCCTTTCTTTACGGGCTTGGGCTTCATGAAGAATGGTATCGTGTTGTGTAACATGGGTATGTGGTGTGGTATTCGCATTTATAATACGGGAGACTTGCTTAATGCTTGATCGTACATCGCAATCAATCAATCAATCAATCAAAACTTAAGTTCTTAATTACACATGGGCAAAATCACACCACTTATCATAACAGAATATTTTCGTTACTGCCTTTTGTTTTAATTCAAAACCACTGTTCTAAACGGTTTATTTCGATGAGTTCGAGGCGTCCAACAGAAAAAGTTTTTGGGTTTTTTTTTTCTTCACACCCTATTAGGCTAAACGACACTTGCACTCGGGCTTTTCATTTCTCGAATATCTACTTTCACGACCATTTGGTCAAGCCCACCACTGAATTGATTATGCGCTCATTCGATTTTATTACCGTTTTAAATTTTGATTTTTGGTTTTTGTATTAGTTAAATGTTTTTGGTTTTTGTTTTTGTACGAAACACTTTGAACTTAACTAACTTAACTTAAAATTATTTTATATAAACCTAAGCGACATTAGCCATTTCCACCATTATTATAGGGGTTAATTTTTCACTATCTCGCTTAAAAAGTTTTATTTGAGTTTATTTTTATTTGAGTTTAACGCAATATCAGATTATGCGATAACCACTCAATTTTATTTCAAAGTCAAGAACATACATTTTTATGGGTATCGACCACAACAAAAGCCCAAATTAATTTTAGTTTTAAGCAAAAAAAAAAAAATCACTATTGTTTCGCTAAGTGATCGAGAACTTAAGAACCCAAGAATAGCAAACCAAAAAAAAAACACAAAACTCAACTGATACTCAAAAACGCATCCGAAAAACTGATCACTCATCCATAAATCAAGCGATATTTATCGATTCAAAAAACAATAGACTCTCCCATCAAAGATTGGAACGGGACAATCTAGTATGATTTCTCAAACAGAAAAAAAACAAACTTTTCGCGCGGTGATACATGAAAGGAATTTTGTAATAATAATAAATAAAATAAAATAAAATATACTAATTCAGGGGTAGATAACATGTCAAGCTTTGAACACCGTTTGCAGCGCCGGTCGTTACGAGGTGTAAATGTGTCTGATATCAGAAAAACGTTTTATTAGCACACAATCAAGTAACAAATTTACTTAAATTATACCGTTAGCGCTTTCAATTTATGCTGTGACAAATCTGCAGTTGAATTCATTCGTTTCACTTGTATTTTAGCTTCACCTGAAGTATGTAATACTATTAAGAAAACTCAGGGTCATTTATTTAATGAATTTGGTATTTTTCTTTCGAGCCGGTCTTTGCTTATTAAAATCATGAGTAAAAGCGATTTTTTCAGAGAAAGTTGGTTTCAGATGCCAGGTTAGGGGACAAGTAGCTTGGAGGTGCAATCCCTGTCAAGTTGGTAATAATATTTATTGGTGCCAAAAATATATTTTTGATGGTAAAACCTACTTTTAAAATTAATACAATTTTGATAAAGTAACTGTCATTCTCGACTTTTTTTTCTGGTTAAATTAACATTTAAGCTTTCCTTAAAACATCAACAAATATACCGAAAACTAAAATAGACTAGGAGTAATTGTTATAAGAATTTAAACGAAAAAGTTCATTTTATGTGTCACAACGAAAACATTTCTGTTTGTCTCGTATATATTATGTTTAGTTGTTGTGCAAAGTACAAAATTTAAAACTTTTGCAAAATTTAACAACAACAAACAAGATAAACTTACAAACTATTAAAACAACATCAAGAAAACCAACAAAAAACGTCTACAAACTTTATTTTCATTGTAAATTTTTCCAAAATAATACAAAAAGAAAATTATAAAAATAAAATTATTAAAAATAATAAAAATTTAATTTAAAATAAAATAAGAATGACGAGAAAAAACTAAAAGCTAAATAAAAGCTTTCTTTTCCTATAAACGAGATGGTTTATATAATGAGAATGTACGATGCATACATACATACACATATGTATATACGAATTGTATACCCAGAGTATACACAAAAAGCTTTATTAATTATAGATTAAAATGGAAAAATAAAAGAGTTAAAATATAAAATCTTATTTCTGAATTTAAAGAAAAATAAATAAATAAACAAAATTATAAAATTATAATTGAATTGTTGTTTTTTTTATTTTGTTATAAGTTTTAAATTAAATTATTTTTTTTTTGTATTTCATATAATGAAAATATTATTACTACTTTAATAAACGATTAGCTTAAAGCAATAAACATAGCTTTTATTACGTACACCGTAGTTCTCTGTAAGCTTTTATAGGTTTTTTTTTTTGGTTAAATTAGGTTTAGGTTATATAAATATTATTAATGTTATAGTGTTGACACCGACTAGTTTTCAAGTGCTATAAATTGCTGAAAAAACAAAACAGCGAAAAAGATAAACAAACTAATTATAGTGTAGACAAAAATATATGTACTTATTTTGACATTTTTAAAAACAAAAATATGAACTTATTTGAAATGGGCAAATAATAAGTTTTGGTCTATTAAAAAAAATCGTTTTTCAAGTTAAAATGTGTATAATCAAAGCGGCAAAATATGTTTTCTTCCACATCAAAAAAATATATGATAGATACTCGTATGTGAAAATGACAAAATTGCAAAAAGATGTATGTAACTGTACAACAAAATGAATTAGTTTTGATAAAATTACTACCAAACTGAACAATAAAATTTTAGATCAATTTAACATTTTTTTCTTATAAATATTGTGTATATCGATCATTTCGCCTGTTACATTTGTCTGTTCAATCACTTGAACAATGCGAAAAACTAGCCAATGTGATAACACCAGTAACATAATTAAATAACTATGGTTGCTCATGAGATTGGTATGATTATTTTACTGTAAACGGTAGACCAAATCTCACAGATTCAGTTTTTGTAATACGAAGAATATCACATTTTTTCTAATTTCTTCCACAATAGCATAGTTCAAATGATATTTCTAATTTAAATCAAAAAAGATAAAGGGACAAATTAATTTGTTTAATAAATGTAAGTTAACGAATCCTTATTTGGAGAGTTTAAAAAAATGAATTTTATTTTACTCTTTATTCTATTTAATCCAAATTTAGACTAACTCAAGTGTACAATATTGCTTTTATTTACTAAGATACATATTAAAAATTATAATAATTAATAAAGTTTAGAGTTAGTTTTTAGTAATTGTGCCGGATGCTCATGTAACTTATTGACTAACGGCTGGGAATATTGCTGATTTAGCACTTGTTGTGTGTTGTTAACTCTTCCCTCTTTAAAGAAACACGTCCCGTGGGTCAGTATTCCGATATGATTGGGTGGATTCCAGCTTGGCAGTTGATGATCCCTTGTTGGTGGGCTGGTTTTTGGGAGACCATATCTTAAAGCGATGGTTTGTTTTTTTTTGACTGAGAAGACGAAAATGGTTATTCAAATTAAAGCTATAAGTTCGAAATCTATTCTTTTGATTCTTTATGCTTTGCGAACAATTCTTGTAGTTCATCCACGTTGAGAAGGTATTCTGGACCAAGTTTAATTCCGTTTTCCGTTATATTAAAGGTTGAAGTACGGATGGTAGGACCTGGGATGTTCTTATTTCTTGGTTTGTGAATGTAGCATCATTGATTTTTATTGAATTGTTGTACTGTATCAAAAAGTTTCCTTCTAGGTGTTTGTTAGTGTTGTTGTTAAGAATGTTTCGCTTGAAGTTGCTCAGATAGATTGTGTTGTCGTTCAAGGCTTCAATTATTTGGTTTCTGTTAAATTTGTAATCACATTTAGCTTGCGTACCCTTTATGGGTTGGCTGATACAATGATCGTTTTTCATATCTTCTAGGCAATTCCAAATAGAAGAATAGAGTTCTTTATATTCCTGGTGAACCTGCTTGTTTTATTTGATGGTTGATCTAATGACGATATGATTATAATCGCATTTACTTGTTTTAGGTATTGACACTACATAAAGGATTGTGGAATCTTTAACAAGCATTATAGGTTCCGCGTATTCTAAAGCCTCTATTTCATTTATGTATGGGAGAGTCTAGATTTCCGTAATCAACTTTCTAATTTCTTCCTTATCCACTAAATTTGTGTTAATTATTTTGCCCTTTGCTAGTTGTGCGGCTCTAATTATTTTCTTGATTTCCTCCTTGATTGGATTCGGTTGAATATTATTTGTTGCATTCTTTCATTTGAGTCCTCGTGTAATAATTCGACAATTTTGTTGTATTCGTTAAGGATTTTATGTGCCGTGCTCATTAAAGCGGTATTGATTTTATATTGTTCATTGTGTTGTTGATAATTTTATTTTGAATGTTGATGATTTGATCCCAGTCTGGAGCATCCGGTGGTCCTGCTACCCATGCTATTCGAACCAACTTATTGATGTCTGGTTCTTGTTTTTTGACCTTTGAGTTCGGAAATTAGTTGAGTGATTTGCTCAACCTTATGTATCAATTGAGGTTTGAGGTTGCTTTCCGGGCCAATATGGTTGATTTCAGGTGAAATTCTATTGATTATTTCTTCGTAGCTGGTTATGTTGATGATGTGTATGAGCTTGAATTTACCGTTGATGACTCCTTCAGTTCCTTGTTTAAGTGTAACTGTCGTATTCGTAGATGTTTAGGGACGATGTTATGATCCATGTTGATGCAACCAGGTTTGTAGACTAGCTCATAATTATATTCCTCTAGTCGTGCTTTCCATCTGTTTAGTTTTGCGCCGTTATTTCTATTGCTTAATGAAATGTTAATGGGTGATGGTCTGTGACAATCCTAATCTTTTTTGCGCCATTCAGGTAATTCCGGAAACTGTCCAAAGCCCAGATGATGGCCAACATTTCATTTTCATTAACCGCATAATTTTCTTTTGTTTTATTTAGTGATCGGGAGATAAATTTAATTACGACAATACTGCACCAATTGCTGTATCAGGTGCATCTGTCGTTAATAAGAATGGCTGCTGGAAGTACGGAAAGATGAGTATTTCCGTTGATGATAATAGATCTTTGATTTGTTGAAATGCGTGAACTTCCCTCTCTAGTGAGATTTGTTAAAGGTTTAGCTATTTTGGCGAAATCTTTTATGAAACGCCTGTAGTAAGAGGCGAGTCTGCGAAATGGTTTTAATTCTTTTAGATTTCCGGGACTCTTGATTTTCTGAATAGCAAGAACCTTATTTGGATCCGCTCTAATGCCCGATTGGTTATGATATAGCCAAGAAATTCTATTGCACTTTTTTGAAATTCTTTTTTATCGAGACTAACTCGCAGGTTGGCTTTTTCTAATTTTGAAAATACTTTTTCGATGTTAGCCAGATGTTCTTCTTCGGTATTTCCACCGATCCCATTAAAAATGTCATTTAATACGTTGTCGATCATTCTCTGGAAGATCGCTGGAATTCCCGAGGTTAGCAAGAGTGCTCGATATATCAGAGATAGGATACGTGTCTGATGTTGTTACCACATTTAGTCTTTTAAAATCGATGACAATCCTGTATTTTGTATCTCCTTAGGCGTCCAATTTTTTTCCACCACCCAGGTTGGGGAGTTATATGGGCTTTTGAAGGGAATTATAATCCCGTATGTTAGCAGTTGAGTGATTTGTTTTTCTACTTCACTCTTCATGCTTACTGGATAAGGATAAGATTTTGTATAGATGGGTTTCTCAGTACTAGTTTTGATTTCTGCTTTTACATCAGTGTCTATTAGTTCAATATTATTCACCAGGTTTGTCCTTTTAGCGTGTTATCTCCTATTATCCCGTCGAATGATATGAGTCCTGATAGTACGAAAAAATCCATTATTTTTTCAATTCCGATGCTTTTGAAAAATGGTCCAGTAATTTTTTCCTTTATCGCAATACTGCCTCCAGCTGATTTAATATTAAATTGGGGTCTGGTTACGATTGGATTTATCGCTAGCTCTGGTTTTATGAAAGTTTTATTAGCTCCTGTGTCGATGAGGAATTTGAGCGCATGGTTTTCTTTTGTCCTGTACTCTAGGTAAGATACGCAAAAGAGGCTCCCATCATAAAATTTACGTCGGAGGTTTCGTCTTCCTCCTCATAGTCAGATGTATTAATTTCTGAATTCTCATTGACCACTTGGTTGTATTGTTCCTCTTTTTCTTGAGTTTCGAGGTGATAGATTCTCTTGTTCCCTCGCGGTTCATTATGAGAAGAATTTTCGCGTTTAAATGTTTTGTGGTAGTTTGGATGTACGATATTGATGTAGTTGACTTGTTTCGTTCGGATAGATGGGTCAACTTCCATTGGTAATATCACCATGTTCCTAAAGTTCAGGTTTTGAAATTTCAGGTACGAGTGTAAAAGTAAAAGAAAATAAGTAAAAGTTACAAAGAATACCTAAAAAATAAAAACGCGAAAATACAAAACAAGAATTAGATTTGCCTCATCTACATATAGAAAATAAAAAGACCACAAACAACAAACAAACAACCACTCATTGACCACTTGGTTGTATTGTTCCTCTTTTTCTTGAGTTTCGAGGTGATAGATTCTCTTGTTCCCTCGCGGTTCATTATGAGAAGAATTTTCGCGTTTAAATGTTTTGTGGTAGTTTGGATGTACGATTGATGTAGTTGACTTGTTTCGTTCGGATAGATGGGTCAACTTCCATTGGTAATATCACCATGTTCCTAAAGTTCAGGTTTTGAAATTTCAGGTACGAGTGTAAAAGTAAAAGAAAATAAGTAAAAGTTACAAAGAATACCTAAAAAATAAAAACGCGAAAATACAAAACAAGAATTAGATTTGCCTCATCTACATATAGAAAATAAAAAGACCACAAACAAGACGACAGAAATAAAAATATAAGACGAGTTAATGAGAATAATGACCTCCTTGTCATTTCGATAGAAACCCAAAATGTTTACACTCTAGCGACATCATATAAAGTCTGTGGTCACAAGCCAAAATGGCATAAACCGAGTTAAGTCCTGTATTAACCCAAATTTCCGTAATCGACTTCAGATCATACCACTTTTTTGAAATACTCCCGGCAACTGCAAACAACCGTAATAAGTGTTTACAAAAAAAAAAAAAAAAAAAAAAACTCTTACGATTTTGAGTAACTCGTAACAGAAAATATTTTGAGTTCCTTATTTGTTTCGTTTAAAAACTATTTTAGTTTTGTAAGTAGCAGTGAATAAATTATAGAAATTTAAATTATGTTTTCCAGATTAACCGATAGATTCTAAGTTTGGTTTTTACGTATATCTAAATCTAATTATTAATTAAATTTCACTGACTTACATGAAACATCACAAAATTTACACCTCTAATAGAAAGCACTTCAAAAAACGGCAGAGGTCTCTTATATTGTAGATACAGAGGACTATACTATTATTTTGTTTTTTAAATCAGCTTTATCTTGAGTTTTGCATAACTATTTCTCATTTTTATCGATTAAAACATCAGAATATTGGATTTTAATTTTGTAGGTTTTTATATTTCTAACCTATTTATCTAAGACTTACTTGAGACAAATTTTTATTTGATAGATTTTGTGTGGAGAGACATGACCTCAGTTTATATAAAATATGTAAATCAATTGAATCAATTGAATCTAAATATAAAATATAAAGGGCTAAAATCTCAAGAGGTGATCAGAACTTCGGTCAATTCAACTCCAAAATAAATCCCTAACTGAACGTCTTAAGTTAAACTTTAGCTCAACCTCCAACTCAATTTACAACTAAGCGTCTAACTAAATCGCAGTCACCAAATTTATCGCCATCCCAACCCTCAACTCAACCTCCAAAACAACCCCAAATCAACTTTAAAATCAACCCTTAAATAATTCCTCAACCGAGCAACTCACTCAGTCCCAATGCAAGCTAACTAAACTCTATCATAATATCACACAATCATACCATTAAGTATACCATCTTACCAAGATAGCATCATACCATGGTACCGTCATACCATCATACCATTATAAAATCGTACAATCATACCATCTTACCACTATACCATCACATCATCATACCGTCGTACCATCATACCATCCTACCATCATACGATCATATCATCATATCATCCTAACATCATGCCGTTATATCATTGTACCATCATACCAGCATGCAGGTGTTACACTTCAAATTGAACCTTTTACATTGCAAATTGAACATTTCGCATTTTAAATTGGACCTTTTATGTTTCAAATTGAACCTTTTACATTCCAAATTGAACCTTTAGCAAATTATATGAATGGCCAACTAGGATGGAGCTTGGCTATTCCTAAACCGATTATTATTAAATTTGACCTGTGCACCGGAAATAGGTTTCTAAAATGATTTTTAGATGAAGTTCTGGAATATGGCCAATAAGGACTTTAGTGAAATTTGACATCCGCGATAAAAATGGGAGTCTAAAATTATTTCTAGATTTAGTTCTGGTAAATGGCCATATATGATGGCAGAATGAACTTGCCTTTTTCTTCACCGATTACCTGTCTCTTAACCGATTACGATGAAATGCGATTCTAAAATGATTTTTAGAGTAAGTTTGGAAAATGGCTAATTAGGACGGAACTTGGCTATTTCTTAACCGATTCTAATAAAATTTGAAATATGCGTTGGAAATGAGATTCTAAAATGATTTTTACATAAAGTTCTGAAATATGGTCAGTAAGAATATAACTTAACTATTTTTAACCGGTTATGATGAATTTTTATGTTTACAACGAACCGAACGAAATGTGGCCCAATAATTGTTTTTAGACGAGGTTGTGAGAAATATGTCAATATAGCTTCTACAAAGTTGGCTGTTTAGGTTTCAGTAAATCATGCAGCTGTTGAGGTTCCTTTAACAGCGTAAACGAACTACTTCAATTGCTAAACAATCAATATTATCTCTGTAATAAAGTTTAGGTTGGAAATTTTTCTTGCCAATCCTTTGCTTTAAACTTTGGGGTATGTTTTCTGAGTATTTGCTGTTAGAGCGGTAAGTTTAGAAAAATATAGTGTGTGATGGGCACGCGCCGCAGTATTGAAACTACTAAAGGCATTGTAAAGTTTCGGAATTAGAAACATTATTTTAAATTCACATTATAATCACAGTACTGATTATTCTCTTTGGAAAGCAACCAAAAGAATCAAAAGACCAATAATGCAGATTCCCCCAATAAAAATAGCAGGTGAGAAATGGGCTAGAAATAATGAAGACAAAGCTCGAGAATTTGCCGAACACCTCGAAAAAATATTCCAGCCACATGAAGACCAAACGTTGGAAGCCGAGATAACTGAACAAGCTGTGCAAGAAAGTAAAGAAATCCTACCCACAACACCAAAAGAAGTCATGCATGAGATAACAGCTAATATGAATACGAAAAAAGCTCCTGGGTACGATCTTATTACTGCAGAAATCTTAAAAGAACTGCCAAGGAAAGCTCTGGTGAAACTCACCAATCTTATAAATGCAGCATTTAGAATCAAATGTGTACCAAGCTTATGGAAAATTGCAGAAGTAATTATGATCCCAAAACCTGGGAAACCACCACACATAACATCGTCTTATAGGCCAATTTCGCTATTGCCAGTCATGTCCAAACTCTTTGAGAAGCTTCTGGTAAAAAGATTAAATTCGATAATCGAGAGTAAAAACTTGATCCCAAATCATCAGTTCGGTTTTCGCAACCAACACTCAACAATTGATCAAGTACACAGAATAACCAGTATAATTGAGAAAGCATTAGAGGAGAAAAAAGTCTGTTCAACAGTATTTCTAGACGTTGCACAAGCGTTTGATAGAGTGTGGCATGAAGGACTTAACCACAAGTTAAGGAATCTTCTACCAATGCAATTTGCTAAGATACTAGAATCATACTTGAAAGATAGGTTCTTCAGGATTAAGTTAGATGATACATTTTCTGAATTGAAAGAAATCAATGCAGGAGTTCCACAGGGCAGTGTATTAGGGCCGGTTTTATACCTACTATATACTTATGATCTTCCTACATTAGAAAACAACACAGTGGCAACTTTTGCATATGATACGGCGATCTTAGCTGTTGGAAAAAGCAACGAAGAATCAACACAGAAGTTACAATCAGCTATAACTCAAATATATAAATGGACAAAAAGATGGAGAATAAAACTAAATGAAGCTAAATCAGTTCACATCAACTTTACAAACAGACGAATCGAACATATTCCGATTACCATAAATCGGGAAATAATACCGCATGCGAACACAGCTAAGTATCTCGGCATGACCCTGGATGCTAAACTACGATGGAAAGCACACGTCAAGAAGAAAAGTGAAGAATTAAGACTTAAATACAGAAAAATGTATTGGCTGATGGGAAGGAACTCTTCTTTATCAACATACAACAAGCTTCTACTTTATAAGCAAATATTGAAACCGATTTGGACTTATGGTATTCAGCTTTGGGGTTGTACCAAACAGAGCAACGTAAATATCATCCAAAGATTTCAGAATATGGTATTAAGGAACATCGTTGATGCACCTTGGTATGTTAGGAACAATGACCTTCATAGGGACCTTAAAATGAACCTCATCTTAAATGAAATCCAGGAAAAAGCACGGAGACATGAAGAAAGGCTCCGCCAACATGTGAACATTGAGGCAACTCAGCTCCTAAGCATCACGAATTTAGTTCGCAGACTTAAAAGAACCAAACCTTTTGAGCTGGTGTGATTGTCAGTTTAAGCAGCATTATGCTGATCTAAAATCCACAACAAAGATGTGGTTTACATCAATTTACCAAACATTATGGAATGCCAATGGGAAGAAGCCATAGATTAATTTAAGTTAGTAAATTAAGTCAGAAACAAAATGCTAATTAGTCCAGGAGACTAGATTGTAATTACATAAAATAAATAAATAAAATTTATTTTAAATTAAAAAAAAAAAAAAAAAAAAAACATTATAATCGGTTAAGGAATAGAAAACTTCTAACCTACTGGGCCATATTCCAGAACTTTGTCTAAAAACCATTTTAGAATCAATTTTAGAAGAAATACATAAGTTCTATCCTAATTGGCCATATTCCAGAATTTAATCTAAAAATTATTTTAGAATCTTATTTCCAATGCACTTGTCGAATTCCATCATAATCGGTTGAGAATTAGACAAGTTCCATCCGGTTTCTATCATAATCGGTTGAGAATTACACCTAAGTTTCATCCTAATTGGCCATATAATTCATCCAAAAATCATTTTAGAATCCCGTTTCGAAAGCACATGTCGAATTTCATCATGATCGGTTGAGAAATAGGAAAGTTCCTTCATCCTTGACCATATTCCAGAACTTCATCCAAAAATCATTTTAGAATTCCATTTCCAACATACATTTCAAATTTCATCATAATCGGTTGAGAAATAACCAAGTTCCATCATACCTGGCCATATTCCAGAACTTCATCCAAAAACAATTTTAGAATCCCATTTCCAACGTACATGCCAAATTTTATCATAATGGGTTGAAAAATAGCCAAGCTCCCCTATACTTGGTCATATTCCAGATCTTTATCCAAAAATAATTTTAGAATCCTATTTTCATCGTGGATGAAGAAATAGATAAATTCCATCCTAGTTCGCCATTCATATAATTTGATAAAGGTTCAATTTGAAATGTTAAAGGTTAAATTTGAGGTTTGACATACATATGTATAACAGTGACCTTGTCTTAAACAATATTTGTGTAAAGTTTGGTTCAAATCGATCAAGGCGTATGGATTTGTTTAAATATCATACACATATGCTGTTATTTATATAAACACTTACTTTTATACATATATAGATTGCTCAACTGCTCACTAAACACTAATCCAACCCCAACTCAAGCCCAATTCTATTCGCAAACGGCCCCTAACTGAACCCTCTCCTAACAGCAAACTCTCTTTCAACTCAATCCTTAAACATGCATATATAAAAATTGATCATCTGCTCACTATGACTTAATCCAACCCCAACTGAACTCCAACTCAACTTGAACTCAACCTGCAAATTAACCCCTAACTTAACCTTCAACTCAACCCCAAACTCATTGCCCAACTCATTGTTCAAACCACAAACCAGCATATATAAAAAATTAGTAAATAAGTCTACATATAACCAGGTGTTTTGGGTTAATTCCTATGGCAGGTACCTGACCCTCTAATCTCCGCCTTGACCATAGAATCCAGTTTGTCGAAAAAAAATTCTAAATCGTACAAGCCGTTGGTCCAGACAGACGGACGGCCATTTTTTTTATTGCTTTTTTAAACTCAGGGACTTTCAAAACGTCGAGAAAAGTGGTTTTGGACCTACCAAATTTTTGGTCATTTTTGACAGGATTTCAATACTTTGGTCTTTCTATATCGAAGTAACATTCATTTCCATCATATTTGGAGGATTTTTTAGGGTTGTTTTCTTATTTACGGTAGTAACTAATTTAACAAAGCGTAAATAGAGTATAAAAATGTAAAAGAGAGATAGGTATGCAAAATAGTAAACACGGCTATCTTGACGTGATAATGTCTCACTCCAAGGGTGTCATGTACGAAAACTGAGCAATACGAAAACATACCCAACTATTAAAGCTTACTGATCGTAAACTATCACAGCTAACAATAAGATAACTATATTAGTGGATAACAACGGCCTTTTGCTCAATGCTTCACTAATTAATATCGTGCGCTTGCATAACCTTAAGGGTGGAGGGCGCACAGCGCGGAACGTTTTTCTCTGCGGAATTTCGCTGGCAATAATTCAATTCGAGCGATCTAGCAAAATGCGTTACAATTAAATTGGAAAATTATGTGCATAAAATTGTTTCTCTGTTAACGGCTCAGCAATTGTTTAATACTCATACTGTTTATGTTATGACATAACGAGAGCTAGGCGAGACAGAGACACGGTATGAAGGTATGAAGGTTCGGTCAAATTAGAAAATTATGTGCAGAAAATTGCTTCTCTGTCGCCGTAGCTAGGCGATTATTTAACACTCACCGATTATATTACAAAGATGAAGAAAGATTGCCGAGATGAAGACGATGATGAAAGAATTTTCCAATGAAGGTGCGGTCAAATTAGAAAGTTGTGCTCAGAAATCCACATAAAGTAATAGATTTTTAATAAAAATAAAAAAAGTGCTTAAACGTGAAATAGAGAAAAATTTATTCAATATACAGATACGCAGTAAGTTAGTCAGGTCAATTAATTCAAAAATATAACACAACTCTCACAATAAACTCCGCAAAATAAATTTGCAAGCCAAGTCAGAATACACCCATCCCCGGATTTACACGGCATTTTTTTACACGATTTCGCTTTTACACGGTTTGAAAAAATAAAATAATTTATTAAAAAATTTATTATTGTAATTGTACGCTTAACTTTTTATTTTAATTTATTTTATTAAGTTTTTTAGATAATAAAAAAGTCCACAGAAGATGACTGAAAAGTCGAAATATTTGGACGAAGTAAATTTAAATTTTTGTAAAATAGTTTTAATTAAAACAAAAAATAATTTGAAATACCCAGTAAATACCCAGTAAGCCTAATTCATTTTAATTAAAACTAACTATGTATTTCAATTAATTTACGTCAATGTAAAAAACCAATCGAATTTTGGTTTTGAAAAAAAGACTAATCAAATGAGGAACGAGACCTATCAATCAAATTCAAATAATACATTGGTAAAACGAAACTATGGTTCCAATCTAAAATTGACAACAACTACATATCAACATTTTATCCGATTTTCATTTTTCAATATACACGATTGGTGTACTGATTTTTTTTCACAAATTAACAATAAAAAACAATACGAATAACAAGAGTAGAGAGAATGAAAAATTGATTGTAAGGAAAAATGGTCAAAATAGACAAGACAACACAATTGTTGAGGAAAATATCTTGTCTTTAAGAAAACGTAAAAAAATATAAAGCAGCTAACGAATGGAATATCTACAAGGAAAATGAAAAATGAATTGTTAAAAGAAATTTATTTTTCCATTTATAATTCAATTAATCAGAAGAATTGTGTGTGTGTTGTTCCGTTTTCAATTCATCCTATTGTTGATTTTCTTCTTCATTTTCTTGGACATCGTCATCTTCATTCGTCTTGTTCTGTTTTTTGGTTGTTGTTTTTATTTTTATGTTCATTCGTTCTGCTCTCTTTTCTTAGAAGGGACATTCATTTCTATTGTTATCATGGATTGTTAAATGGTATATATAGGAAATGTTTGTTATAATTTAATAGGTCACTTGTTAAAATTTAAGAATGATTTATTATGATGGGTTTATTAATGTTAAACAGAAAATTTGGAAAATTTCATAAAAAAAGAAATTGAAACTCGACGAAAAAAGGAAAATAAAGTAAAACTTTATACATTTTGGGTATATGGACTTGTTGGTGGTATATTTTTTTTATGTACGGCCCCAAATAGAATGATAGATTTACTGAATGTATATAATTTTTTGATTTTTTATTTGAACGGTAAATTTGGTCCTACAGGCAGGAAAGAAGGTAGCCAAAAATGAAGTATTACTTGGTCTAATTGATTTTAGTTGGATTTGAGTTTAGTTTAATTTTTTCCAATATTAATGTACCGTCATCTTATCACGCCGATGTGGTCGGTTTGATTTTTTTTTTTCATATACTTTTGTGATGATGTTGACTCAATGATACCGGTCCAAAATAAAACCACAAAATACTTTTTGCAGATTTGCAACGATTACTGTTGTGCGTAAGTTAATTTAAATTTATCAACCATTTGAATAATTTAACCCAAACTAATAAAGAAACTAGTATACAAGAAGCTAACCCTACACATATTATTCCGGATAATATTGCGTAAACATCTGGCGTCATCTTATGAATATATTTTCTCTTTATTTGATTTTCCTCCCTACTTATTCCATGAATATAATTAACAAGCAAATTCATTTTTGAATGAAAATGCGAAAATTTAAATATTAATTAAATTACAGCAATAACACATTTTAATGTTAGTGTTTACAGTAGCATTAATCTGCAGAGCGATTGAGATAATATAAATTAAAATGTTATCACAACAATTTTTCGTGGTTTTTGCGTGAAAACTTTCCAGCCTAACATGTAGATGTCACTAATATAAACAAAATGATTAGTGTACCAGAATATTCCATCCTTCATGTAAGTTAATGGAAAATTTCATATAGATCTCTCAATTCAATCTGTAAACACAGATGGACTTAATGGAAAAAATCAAAAATCTTGCTGTAATTGAATATTTATTTAAAAAAGTTTATCCGAACAAGAAATTCATAGCGATATAGTTAAAGTGTTAGGTGAATGTGCTCCTTCATATGCAACAGTAAAAAATTGAGTTGCTGAATTTAAACGTGGTCGTACAAGCATTGAAGAGCAAGCACTCGACGTCAAAAAACTCACCACTAGAAATCATTAATCAAATACATGTTATTCTTCTTGAAGATCCAAATGTGACTACACGTTAAATAGCTGATACCAAGTTCGACATATTTTAAGTGAAGAATTACTTATAAAAGAGATTTTTGAAAAGTGGAACCGCATGCGCCTTCCTCAAAATAATGTATGGGTTCACACAAGTGGTTTCATAATGACAAAATTCAACGAATTAAAGTACAAATCACTTGAGCATCCACTGTATGCGCTAGTTTAGGCTTCCAGTGATTTATATCTGTTCCTAAAACTAAAAAAAATCCTAACAATTTATAGCAGCCGTAAACGGTTATTTTGCAGATCTTTTCAAATCGCATTTCCGCGATGGGATAAATTTATTAGAGAGCCGTAAAAAACACATTTGTTCATTTTCTCACTCACATTTAAATGCGATTAATAATTTAAATTGGGTTTACTATATGAAAACTGTAACCAAATCTCATTATCGTAAAGAAATCGACGTTTGTTGAAAATACTGTCTTTGTTCAACATCATGTTAATGGTGCAGTGAAATAAAGTGAACGGAAATAAAGTCATTTGTCTTTCAATTTTTGAAATTCCACGAAGAATGGTAAAAAATCCTTTGAGATTATTTCATTTTTGTTAGATTTTCGATCTAATTCTGTTAGACTGGAAAAAGTTAGTTTTATAAAGAAATAGTTTACATCTAATAAAACAAATGGAAATAATGTAATAATCTTTTAGTATTGAATTTTCAAACCATTTGCTGCCATTGAAAGCATCATCGCCTTTAGTATATAGAGAAAGAATTATAGAAAAGGATCACTTCAAGGGTTTGGGGTGGTACCTCCATCCTCTAACATGAACAACAAATTCATATTACATTGAAAAGTCGTTTCGTTTAAAAAACTGGCTATTTTTAACGTTTGTGCTACTATTAGAAGAAGAGAGAAGAGCGATAACAATTTTTTAATCTACGCCTGCAAGATTGACCAAGCAATTATTATAATCTTTTCCATTCTAATTTTAAAACTATGCCAACTTTCCAGAATACTTTAAAATTAAATCATCCTTTTCCAGAATTTCTTCTCTTACTTTAAAAGGGAATGTATTCAGTAGCAGCAGTTATTTTGAAATTTAAATACTGAACGATTCCCTTTAAATTAGAAATAAGGCCATTGGTTTTATTTCTATTTGGGAAAGAAATAGAAACAATTGACCATGGTAAATTTAAATAAAGCCAATTGACTTTATGTTCGTTGACTTTATTACACGACAAATATTCTAACATTCTAAAGCCAATTGTCTTTATTACACGACACACATTCTAACTAAAATAACATAACTTTGTACTTGAATGCCAATAGAAGATTAGTCCTTGGATAAATTGTTGTTTACATATGTAAACAAGTAAGATTAATTGGACTCTTTTGTATCTAATACATGAAAATTGACAATTTTTTTGTCCATTACCTCTGGTAAAAACTTCCCGACCTATTTTAAAAAATATTCCTATTTACCCTTGCTGTCATCGGTATTTTTGAATGTTCTACATATTGGGGCTATTTTATTTCGAGGAGTATTCGAGTCTTCGAAGTATTGGATTCTTATTTGAATTGAATCAGATTCGCTCCTTTCTAATTTAAATCAAATACGAATCTTATATTTCAAAGTGTGGAAGCACGTTCAAATCGAATTCACAAACAGCCCCACTGAAAAGCGACGGTGAAAAGGGAGTAATTCTTACAGACTCCAAACTTTGCAGACATGTTCATTAAGGTATTAGATAATTGCATAAAAATGTCGACCAGAATAACTTTCTCCGAAACTATAAAATCTAGCCGAAAATTATTCGAATAAGATTTAGACTTTAGCTTTCAGCGATAAAAACTGAACGAGATATCAGACTTAATTTCATGTAAAATTAAAGTGTTGTGTGAATATTCAATTGCTCTTCTTTCAGAAGTTTTTTTGTTTTTTGACTTTGTCTTGAAAATTTTCGATAAAAAATCGAATAGCACACTTCTAATTATTCTATATTCGGACATGTAATTATAGAACATTTGACATGTAGTTATAGAGCCACTCTTCATTCCGTTGTTTAAATCATTAAGCATATCGGTTAAGAAAAATATTAAATTTATGTTCCTTAACCTTCTGTCGGTAAACAGGGGTCAGGCTGACTAGGCGTGTTTCAAATTCAATTAAAAAATTTGGGCCAATTGAATGGGGATGATATTCCAGGAATGCTTGTGCTGGAATATTTTTAAATGTTTAAAACAAAAACCTTATCCAAAACGGTTGTATTTAGGATATTTATTAAGGCCTGAATGTTTTTAATTCTAAAACAGTTAATAGGAGTCAGGCTGACTCCAAAAAATTTTCATACACTTGAAACAAACCGCAAGTCTCATAAAATAAAATCCTAAACATTAGTTTACCACAATTGGTAAAAGTTATTGCCTCTGAGATCAATGAAAGGCCATTGAGTACTACAGTAGACGTGGAGCAAAATATGTACACAGTTTGATATGAAAAGTACTCAATCGAAATCTTTTGTAACATTGATTTATTGATGAACGATGGTTCTCATAAAAATTGGGATGAAATTTATAGCCCTTATTCAGCATTCATTGCCGTTATTCCAGGAATCCAACATTTTTCCAACCATGCAAACAAATTTTATTATAATTTTTATATAATTTAACGTAAAGATACTTAAAAGTTATGAGATAATTATAGAGAATTAACGTTTAATATTTAATTTAAGATTAAGTGTGCAACAAAATTGCCTTAATCAATGAACTATTAATATATTCAAGTGACAATTTTTGGAATAGATTTAGAGAATTTATTTCCCTAATTGATTCGGGAATTTTGTTCCAAAATGAAATGCAACGAACTAGCCCCGAGTTATTATATATATTCGAGCCATTACGCGGTATGACAATGTGACCCGTTCTGATTGATGAGGCAAACTCAATCTTATCAAATAGATATTTTGGTTCATGAAATTTGGTCAATTTGAAAATAAATAAAACCATCCTAAAATTTAGATGGTGCATCAAGGACTGGTTATGTCCAAGAATAGATTTGGCGAAACCTGAGACATGATCATAACGATTAAGATTGTAAACATATCTGATAGCATTATTAAATGAAATTTGCAAGGTATACTTAGTCGCGGCATCGCAGTTTGAATAAATTACATCGCAATCATTTATATGAGGAATAAGAGATTTAACTGAATAGATTCTCAATTCAGTGGAGCATAATCACTTATGGAGTTTTAAACTGTAGAGAATTGCTGAAAAGGGTATTGGGCTTATGATCAATGTAAACCGTAGGTGGTGGGTTTGATATGATTTATTTTGATAAAATTAATGCTTTACACTTAGATATTTTTAAGCAAATGCCACTTTTGGCAGACCAACCATTAATATTATCTAAATCTTCATTACATTTTTCGAAAATTAACTCAATATGGTAGATTTCCCCACTAATATAAATCTAGCAGTCATCAGCAAGTGCTATAGTCAGACAACGACCCATTAAGTTTTACTAGTTGTTTTCTTCCTAACAAAAATTAAGTCATTGTCTTAACGCAGTTGGGGAAAATTGATACCATAACATTAGATTTTGAATAAGTACAACATAGTCGGGACAGTCAAAATCCTTACTAAAATCTGGAAGCACCATAATAACAAATCGGCGCAATTGATTGTCTCGCATTGCACTAGAACTAATTTTATAAATGGCTTTACTGATGTCATCGTCATCAACTGTGTTAAATTGCAATAAATTTTCTCTTCTGGTTTTCCGTACATTCGCATTAGAAAATGACAGTAAATAGAAAATTAAAATTGGTGTAATTCTGCCAATTATGATCTTGTACAAATAAAATAAATTCCAAGCCAAGAATAATTTTGTCAGCTTCACCTTCTATTTGATTTTTTTTATGTTTTTCTAGTTTTGTAGATAGCTATTAGTAAAATTTCATTTTGCTCCATATTTCTCTTCTAGCATGAAGCCGCCCGACTAAAAACGGTAGACTTGTTGTACAAACTTATAGTACATTAAGGAGTATGTCTGCAAATTTAAGAGAATGTAGGAATTTTTTCCTTATCGTATGTCTATTTTTACTGGGCTAATAAATCATACGAAAATTTAGTAATTTCCATATGTTCGAACGATATTTAAATCAAAAAGATGTTAAATGCCCGTTTAAAATCGTAGCAGAACATAAAAAAAATTTTACTTCGTACTAAAACAGAACATGAAATAAATTTTTGTGGAAAAATGCCGGTTATTTGAATAAATAAAAACTTAGTTTAATTAAAATTACTTACAATATTTGTAATCAAATTCTAAAATTTTGAAATAAATTATTGTGCGAATTAATATAATCCAGGAAAACTTGCCTCAACATCCATCCCATTTGGCCACATTCCAAAACCTTAGCCTATTTTATTAAAAAAAAGCCCTCTTGGGCATAAGCATCTGACAAGACGATTTGTAAAATGTCCATTATAATTTGGTGTCTTGGAAAATTTGGAAAAATTTGTAGGCAATAGATGAGGTACAAATATTTCAGGTTCCGTTGGCTCTGGTTCTCCCTGATCGACTGCTATATTATGTAGAGCAGCTGTTGCTATTATAACTTTTAAAATAATCTTTAAGCATTGTCGTGATTTCACGGCAACGACCTCCCATCTTCCATAAACCAATGTATCTTTAGACCAAGTTTCTCCTAGTTTTGACTGTATACCTCCTCTTCAGCGGTCATTGAGCTGTGTCTGTAATTAATACGTCTGGTTTTGTTAGCATATTCACCATCGCCGAGAAGAAAAAATATTACGTTTTGTGTGATGAGAAATTCAATGTCGTTTGTTCACGTATTGACCCAGGCCTTCTGAAAATTAATCGAAAATATCCTTATAACTTGTACGATAAAACATAACAGTTTGTCGTTTTCAAACAATATGTGTTATGTGAGTACAAACCTAGCCACTAAAGAAAGAACCGTCGAGCTTGTGTCCGAGATACGACCTATTAACATAGGACTACGTACAATTGAGAAAATTTTATTTGTACAGTTTAAGAGAAACCAAAATTTAGAAATTCAAAAATTCCAAAAACCGTTAATTGTCTAATGCTGCCACCTTTATGCATTAGGCTGTATCAGCCTAAATGTTGATTACTCGTTGTACATATTTTTTATTATTTTTTATATCTAAATTTTATATTTCTCAATTTATTATTTCTCAAAATGCCGTTTTAAAATAAATTTAAAAAATTGGGTCTATACGGCTCCTCGGATGACACTTTCCCACGAAGCGTCGGTTAAAGACCACCAAGCGAACCATTTATATTTTACAAATATGTTCTGATATTTTGGGCAGGTATTTTCCTAAATTTTGAGACCTCTTTCTCACTACTTAAGGAACCAAAAATAATAAAAAAACAACGGGCGAGTTCACGCTCAACTCGCAAAAGTATTTTGTGAAAACATTTATGTATAAGTATTAAGTATCCATTGAATCTTTGAAGAGGCTTGATTTCGATGGGCCTGACAAACTAATATAGATAGACGGCTGCCGTTCACTCAGTATTTAAATTTTGGTTTAAAAAGTCAATAAGTTATTCTATATTGTGTTTGGAGAACGAACCTTAGCAACATTAAATGTTTAATTAAAAATTGAAATTTATTATTTATTTGTTAACAAAGAAAAATACAAACGACTAAATTCCAGTCTCGCCATGTCTCGGTGAGCTTCAGCAAAGTACAGTTCTGTTAAGTTAATCATCTAATCCTGACTTGTACGCTTTTAAATACAGCTATACTCATACACGGCAATCTTGTTGAGATTCCAGTACGCCGTTTACCGACACGAGTCGATAGGCGAGTGTCGTAAATCATCTGAGTGAATAACAGCCATTATATGCGAGTAGAATACGATACTTTGTCCACGACGGATAAAAAATTGTGTTTTATTATCAAATCCTTTAAACAAACCTAAAATAACTTCCGTCGACATTTTGACATCTCAGTTTAATAATACTGAAAATGTCAAGAGACTACTAGATAAAATTTCCAAAAATGAAATTTTTATTTGGTAGTAGTGAATAATAGAAGAAGGGACTACTAGATAAACTAGCAGTGAATAATGGATATCATTATAATTGAAGAAACACACGTATAATGAGTATATTATACGTTAGTCGTGGACAAAAATTATTATTTTATTATGTATCAATGTATAAGTGCTATTTTCATAGCTCACTGAGATGTATAAAAATATTTAATGCATACTTAAAGTATGCGTATAATTCTGTTTGCTTCTAATGTACTTCCATTTCACTTTTTTGAAGCACTTACACTACACATGCATAACTTTTTTGCCTTTCCATTTTAATCCAACGGAAATTGTAATTCGTATTATGTAGTATGCAAGTTCGGTGCATTTTGTGTTGGTTTTTCTCGTATGTATATAATTTGCAATTTCGTTCGTGCCGGATTTTCCGTTCTTTTTTTTACATATTAGGTGTGTGTATATGACTCCGCCCTTTTTGTTAAAATAAAACACATTTGCTTGTTTAGAAAATGAAAGAATTATTTATTGAAAGTATGCTCCATTTCCAGCTACAACTTTCCCCCATTTTTCGGGCAGTTTACGGATTCCCTCTCTGAAAAAATCTTGCTCTTTTGGAGGCGATCCAATCATTAAGCCAATTTTCGATCTCTGCGCGAGAACTGAACCGCTGTTCAGAAAGAGACGACTACATCGACCGGAATAAGTAGTAATCTGAAGGAGCTATGTCTGCTGAATACGGCGGGTGGAAGGAACTTCCCAGTCCTGTCCTTGTAAATAATTTTTCACAACGTTTGCAACATGTGGTTTTGCATTGTCATGCTGAAAAATTAATTTGTTTTGTCTATTCACACATTCTGGTCGTTTTTCCTCTATAGCTCGCTTCAAACGTATTAGTTGTCGTCGGTACACATCGCCGTTGATAGTTTCACCTGATTCCAGCAGTTCATAATATACCACACCTTTCTGATCCCACCAGATACAGAGCATAACCTTATTGCAATGGATATCTCGCTTTGGTTGCGATGGAACAGCTTCAGCACGCTTTACATTAGATTTTTGGCGCTTGGGATTCTCATAATAAATCATCTCCAGTAACTATCCGATGCAGAAAACCTTTTCATCGTTGTCTTTGAATCAGTATTTCACAAATGGTTTTTCGACGTTCGAGGTCTCTTTCTTTTAATTCATGTGGAACCCAGTTGTTAGCTTTTTGAACCATTCCGATTGTTTGTAAACGTTTTGCAACAGTTGATCCATCAACATTTAATGTTGCAGCCAATTCTGATTGTGTTTGAGAAGAATCTTCAGCCAATAACGTTTCCAATTCAGCATCTTCAAATTTTTTGGATGGTTTTCCATGCTCTTTATCTTCAATTCCAAAATCCTCATTTTTAAATCGTCGAAACCATTCTTTGCACGTTATATTCGATGGAACATGCTCACCGTAAATTTCCACAAGCAAACGATAAGTTTCCCCTGCACTTTTCTTTGCAATAAAATAATGTAATAAAATTTCCCGCAAATGATGTTTATTTGGAATAAAATTCAACATTTTGAAAGAGTTAAAAATACTATTTGTTTACACTTCAACCAAATGTCGTAAACTGCGTTTGATAGCTGACATCAAGTACTATAGAATACAAGTATTGCGCATTTATAGTTTACGTAAGCAGTAAAAATAACGACACCAATTGAGAAAGGACGGAGTCATATTCACACACCCAATAATAATACATAAAAACTATGAATGTACACCTGTAAAACGGATAGCGGAACCTATGGATGGATGATTTATGAAAATGAAAGTAAATGAAAGTTGAACGTAACTATGTATTGCAATTAAAACAAGTGAGAAACAATAACTGTAAATAATAAGAACCGGCGAATTAAAGAAAATTTTGATAACGGAAAATAATAATTCAAAAAAACTGAGACTAACAAACGTTATAGAACAACGGTATGATGTGTACTTAATTACGCAAGTGGAAAAGCTGAAAACAGAACGTTATGACAAAAATAAAATAAAATATGTAATAATAAATATAGTCAACGAAAACATGCAACGCAACAGTCAAAGTCGGCTTACAAAAATAATAAGTATGTGTAATATATGTAACTATTAAATCAATAACGGTACCTCCAAATGAGGACCAGCAATTAAAATTCTACCTCAAAAATAATGCTAATGCAAAATCAATCAAATAAACAACAACAAAAAATAATAACAGAAACTAAACCAAAAAAATTTACAAATTATATCAAGTTAAGTCGACCTATCGTTTTCGTTGTACTTTGTTTTTTTTTCGCCACCCGGCGCAGGTTCCTCCTCTACACCGTCAACGCCCCGCGATAACCCAGACGAAACCAACGTAAATCTCCAAAACAAAACTTCGCCAACACGGCTGCGCCACCGAATACTTCCAGGCAGGTTGTTCGTTTCTTTTTTTATTTTTTTTAACGAATGGTTTATCCAAATCAATTGTGTTGTTCGATTGGTTTTTGTTTTCCCTTGGATTCTCCTCACAACGGCTGCTACTAATGATTCGACTTTGAACGACCTCGCCGCCAACCACGTTACCACAAATCCGCCATAACTGGTGGATGATTCGAGTGGCTACATTTTTATTTTATTTTATTATTTCTGTTTTTTTTTCTTTAGGGCTATATTCACTCTTTTCTATTGGAACACAAACGCCAACAAAACTAAGATAGCCAAATTTACCCATATCAGGATTTAATCTTGTAATTATTGATTTCAAAAGAATTTAGTACATGGTTCAATAATAATTTTTACAACAGTTTCTTTCTCTTAACAATTTTTATTATTTGTTCCTTTTTTTTTGTTTTTTTTTTTTATTATTATCACACAATAAAGTAACCTTTGTAACACAAGTTTTTTTTCACACCTTTTCTCCATAGAAGTCGACGGCACAAAAAAAAAAATTAATAAAAACAAGTGCACACTTTCGACGCCCAAACAGATACAGAAAAAAAAATTTAATTTAATTTACAATAATGACCGTCTTCGGTAGAGACCTGAGTGATGAAACTGAAACTTGGCTGGATTTATTATTTTTTTATCTTTTACGTTTGAACTGCAATCGCGTAATCACGCACACCAATCCAGATGTTAAAAAAAATATACCAAATATTCTCTCAAAAGAATATTCCAGAATAACCTTGGCAATAGTACAACAATCATTTTATCTCTCTCCATCTACACGATACACTCAACTGAAAACAAACGATTGGCGCAGGTGACATTCATTCGTCCCCTATAAAGTGCTCACAATAAATGACTGAAAACAAACGGACATTAGGTTTAGTATAAGAAGAAATTATACACCAAAATAATTATAATACGGAAAGAGCGGCAATAGTTACGCAACCAGGGCGGCGTAAAACCATTAATGAAACCATTTTTTTAATCGGCTACCAAGCTCTTTTTAGAGGTTAAAAACACCCCTTAATTTGCGAAAACAGATAATTTCACCCATTAAAAAATAGAGATGCAACCCTTATGATCTAACTTACTATCGATTACTTGTACTTTTTACACGGAAAAAACTAGGCTTGTCATCACGAAGAAAACGGATTTTTAATGAAGGAAAATGTACTTTTTCTTCATTTAAATGATAATTTTCTTATTTCTTTCGAGTTTTTCTTCATGTAAGATTTGTGTTTCTTGCACTGATAAAAAATTTCTTGAGTTAAGATTTGTTGCATAATTGTAATCTGAGATTTAGTTTCTTGCTTCTATAACTGCTCAAAATGCTTGATTGAAAAAACAAAATCAACGAATGGAGAAAAATATGATTGTTTTGTTTCCAATTTTTCTTGCAACAAGAAATTGACCCTTTTCTCAAACTATATTGCCCAATTTTCTTGAAATTGGTTATTTTAAAAATTAAAAATTTTCTTGATGAACCCAAAAGCAATTTCTTGATTCAAGAAACTATTGAAATGTTAAAGATAAGATAGAATTTTTCTTAAAACGAAATGGAACCTTTTCTCAAAATATATTTTCCAATTTTCTCGAAATCTCTCATTTTAAAAATACAGCATTTTCTTAATATGAAAATATACGTACAAGAATAAAGTTTGATTCTGAACTTTATTCAATTTTGAATAAATTGAACAATTACCTATTCGTATAAATTACACGCCGTTTTGAAATACATGCTATGTGTACCATATCAAATAATTTAGATTAGTAGATCAATTAATCAGGTGGTACAACAAGAAAAGTTTCTTCTCTCTTCCAAACAACCAAATTTTTCTATATTACACTTGAACTGAGAGGAAACCTTTAATTGAAGAAACTTTTTCTTAATAAATTCTCTTTACAAGAAAACTATGATTTTACGTTTCTCAGGACAAGAAAACATTTTCTTCTCTCAAACGATCTAATTTAAAAATCGCATTTTTCATTTGAATAACAATTTTTCAATCTGAGAGAATATTTTTGCTACAAGAAATTATTTCATAATATAAAAAACTTATTTCTCATAACAAGAAAACAAAGTATATCAACTGACGAAGCGTTTCTTGATACAAGAAAAGAATAGTTAAATTGTTATAATGGTATATGGTATACATTACCATTATATAATAGATGTATACCAAAAAGGAATCTATCGCGAATCTTCAACAGTGAAGAACGTAAAAAAGTTTTGTCATTTTAAAAGTGAGATTTTTTGTGTTTAAAAAAATTTAGATTTTTTAAACTGTGGTGTAAAGTGAAAAAAAAGGATTTCTGGAAACATTTGAAAATGTAAGTGTTTTTATTTCATTGTGTTCAAAAAATTTTATTTAGGTAATTAATGTATCGATAGATAAAAGAGTGGTGGTAAGTGATGTTAATTTTTGTACGTAAATTTTTAATAATATAATTTTTTATTTTTGTAACAACTAATTATTGCGGCACTTGTGAAAATATTTTGTGTTTTCTTTAAAACTGAATTTAATATAATTTTCCGATTATTTATGACATTCCCTTTTTTTTTTTTTGTAATTTGCTTATTAGAGAATGTGGTTTTGTAAAGACTAGCGACCGTGACGGAATATCACATAAAGACCAAGAGCAGATATTTCCTGAGCTAAAGCAAGTACGCTGTAAGTCGAAGTTACGCCTGATAATTGTGTAATGGCGTGAAGAAAATGTAAAATTGGTTTGAATTTTATTTTTAATAATGCTACAACAATATTTATATTTTATAGGGATATTCAACGGCCAATTTGTATCCAACTACTTATTGTTCAAGTACCTGCTAAATAAACTCCTCCTTCCTTATCCGACTGGATCCGAATTCAGTCCCCGTCTGGCTCTTCTCGAGCTAGTTATGTAGTTTTGCCATTAGATTTGGTTAGTTTTGCAAAATAATATTAAGGATAAAAATTATTATTTCATATTCTTGTTTTCATTTCAGAATTTGGGACAATTTCTTGAGACCAATAAAGGAAGTAAAATAATACGGATATTTAATTCGAACACACCACCACAATTAGACGTGATGAGTAGAGAATTACTTGTTTCGTCTATTGTAAGCGAAATTATCGAAGTCCCAGTTTCACCGACATATTTTGACCAAATTTCTACCGATATTCAAAAGTATTTCCCTGGAGAAAAAATGGTAAATAATAACAAATTAAAAACTAAATTTGTATTTCGAATCCCTTTTCAGGATCTGTATTTAGAGAAGGACGGAGACCGTCTGGAATATTATACCATAAGCTTAAAAATTGAGTTTCCAAACTCCGGAAATTGGGGTTCTAAATATTTTCTCTATATATATATATATATATATATATATATATATATATATATATATATATATATATATATATAACGCTTCATAATTAAATTGTTGATTATATAAATATATATTATATTTTTGATGGTGAAATGAAAAAATCAATAAAATAAATTTTCATACAATTGTATTATTTTAAACAAAATGAAGAAAAATTTCTGCAACGAAGAAATATTGAAGGAATATTCAAGTTCCCTGGAAGAAGTAGACCGATGCATACCAGAAAACAAAAACAATAGATTTATAAATTATTTTCTATAGTCAAGAAATAGCAAGTTTTGCTTAAGAATTAAATAGATGCATCCAAGAAGACCCACGCATTAGATTCACAAATTCATTTCTCTAGTCAAGAATTAGCTACGTATGAGAAATAAACGGATGCAAATAAATGGATACAAGAAAATCCATACAATAGATTGATACATATTATTCTACTGAAGAAAATATGTGTTTTCCAGCAAGATTGGTGTTACCTAAATAAAGAAACGCATTTTTTAACCTAAGAATTTCTAGTTTTCAATCAGAAGAATTGGTTTCTACAAACAAACCTATTTCGTTTAACTTAAGAAATAATAATTAACCATCAAGAAAAGCTATATTCTCTATGTAATCATGTTTTCTTGCCCCAAGAAATTAATTTTCTCATATCAAACAAATAAAGATTACTTTAATATGTCAGCAAAATTTCAAATTGAGAAACGTAAAGGTTGTGGTGAGAAAAATTTCGTTTAGCTGAAAAATGATGTACAAATTTTCTTGAATTGATCCGTTTTTTCCTCATATTAGAAATAATTTTTTTCCGTGTATGAAGAATAATTAGTAATTTGTTTTATAATAAGAAGTGGAGTAGAAGCCGGGATGGGATATAACGAAAAAAAAAACGTTAATATCTCACAGAGTACCACAACTTAGAATAGTTTTATAATTTTTTGAACTTGACAGTTCAAAAGGTTCCCTTGTTAGATTATTTAGAACTGACACGTGTTTTCATCTTCGACCTTTAACAATTAGAGCCAGTTATAAATCTCTAGTACACCGTTGAAAATCCTTAAGAATTTAAATTACTACAGGACGTTTAGAGAGCATCTACAACGTTAAATATTTGTTGTCTGAAAATTTGTGTCGTTTCACAATATTAAGTGAGCAACGTTAGAATTGACCAATATGATTCTCCACTCAGTGCTTGGCATTATCTAGAATTTCGAATTTTCGAAAATCAAATTCAAATTTATTTAAAAACGGGGCTGAGTAAAAACACAAGATAAAATGGATACTTGAGGAACTTGAGCAAGATGCGTGATAGGTAATTATGCCATCACAACAAAGTCATCAATCTTTCGTAATTTAATCTTTTTGATACGATTGATTGTTTATTCGAAACGGAAATGGTATGGTAAATAAAATAACTATAACTCTTAAAATCAATTAATATAAATGTTTATAACATATTAGCACAAATTATTAATCTAATTTAATCTAGCTCTATTGAATATACATAAATGTTATTATTTTAATCTGTACTAGCGTAATATTATATTATATTATTATATAAAGCATTCGCTCGCTTGAAGGAATGTCCATTGTTTTATTAAAAATTTTGCGTTATTATTAATATTATGTCTAAAATAATTTTCGTTGTTTTATTATTAACCGGCAGCATTCTCACCGCATAAATAAATAAGTTATAAAATGGCCAAACCTAATCAAGATGACCGACCGACATTAATTAAATTAAATGATTATTGGCAGCACTACACGATCATCAGTTTCATCAAATTAACCAAATTGGCTAAAACAATAATTAAATGATTTATTAAGATAAAATTTTCTGAAATATCCCAAGAAATCAAATATCACATATATCCGGCAGTAGCTATGTACATAAGCAGGTTAATCATTTTCCGGCACGAGTGAATTAAAATTAATTAATATAATGTAATATATACATAGATATATTATGTAAAGAATAAATATTTTTCAAAAAAACAATAAATCTTCAAATAATAAACTTTGTTTATTTACGTTTGATTGACATTGTAATTCGAATTTTTCATTTGTTATGGTTTCTAAAGTTCATAGTTCAGATATGTACTTAATATTACAAGGGAAAAATACGAAAAAATAATTTAAATATTTTCTCAAAACAGGCAGCACAGTCTTTTATTTATTAAATTATGACTTAAAAAATTAATGATTTTGAATATCTTTCTGTATATCTTAAGTATATTAGGAAAAAGACAAGATTTTGAATAATTTTCGGAAATAAACTTGTTCCAGTGCGGCTCTTACTTGTCATTTTCGGTTTTACGATTTTAAAGTAAAGCTCGGTACGCTGCTGAAGTGAAATGATATTTCTCATATAAAAATGACACAAGCGAAAACAAAAATGAAAATTTCACCGCTGAATTTCACTTTGTGGTACGAAGTTTAGCTGACGAAGTAGGAGTTTTTGTATTAGAATACAAAATTCTCTATTTTATCTCTACACATTTTCACTTCGTTTTTATCTTCCTGAGAACGAGAAATAATTAATTTTTTTTTTCGACTACTCAGTTCTCGGACTCATCAAAATTCCGATTTCCGTATTGCAGATGAGTTTCAATTAAAGTAAAATATTATAGCTTGAGCTATTTGATTTACTGGGTTATTTTGTGACACTATAACAAAATTGTTTAACAAATGTATTTATTTTTTAGACTGGCTGGCTTTTTATATAAATATGTGAACCAAAAATAAATGACAAAAAAATTATAAAATTAGTAAAACTATGTTCTAGTTATTGTTTAATCTACATATAGTATGTAGTTATTTATTGATTTGGTGAAATTTTATATATCGTGTGATAAGAGTCTTGGAAACAACATACAAAAAATTGTTCTGTCGTATGTGGGTCCCTTTCGATCCAATTAATCACTTTTTGAGAAGTTTGACACATAATACAATAATTTTAGGTTCATATCTAATGTATACCAAAAATTTATAGATAAAAAATAACAGAATTAATAAAACTCCCGCGTTTTTATTACCAACCCGAAAATTTTGTTTCGTGATTTACATTAAATTTTACAATACAATAGTTTTGTTTACAATTTGAACCGTATAGTCCATCAACAGATGGGGAGTTATTATAAAAGAATATTTTGATATAAGCTCATTTTTATCAATAAACACAAATTGGGGAAATTTATTAATTTTTGTGATTGTTTCTTGGATGAGTCCCTTTCGGGTCAATTAATATCTTTTTGATAAGATTGATACACAACCGGTGCGCATTTTTTGGACACTTTTTTTGCGACAAAAATTTAAGCGAGTGTACTGTGAAGTTTTTGGACAAAATTGAGATTATAGAAAAATTTAATTTTTTGGCATATATTTATGCGCGTGTACATCTTTTAACAGTGTATTTAACAAAAATAAAGTTATTCAAGTAAAACAAGTTTCAAATAATCTCTAATATTCATTTCTAATTTCCTTTTTAACAAATTAACGAACTAAGCGCCATTTTGACATTTTGATATGAATCGTAGGGCTTTTGCAAAAAAATTTAGAAAATTAACCAATCGACTAATTTCGTTTGGAACAAGGACGTTATTCTCTATTGTAACAAATAGCACGAATCTCAAAGATTGGCTCATATGGTGACTATATAGGTTGTGAAGGGCATACACGGCTCGTCTGAATACGGCTCAACCCAAAAGTGCTTGCACTTCTGTTATTTTTTTGGCATAATGTTCCCTAAGGTTTAACAAATAAGATAAACGTTTTTTTGAAATCATCCACCGACCAGTTTACATTTTCGCGCCAAAATTCGAAAATTGGAACCAAAAAACGGTTTTTTGGTCTGAAAAAGTGAAATATCTTATTTTGTATGCCCTTCCGGAGGATAACAGCATACAAAGATCGAAAGAGGAAAGTTTCAGGAAGAGAATGCACAAAAGTACAGGTCAAAAGGTTGCTAATTTGCGAATTATTTCTCTCTTTGTCGACAGATGTCTTCGAAACACATACGTGGGGATATAATGAATTATTTCAAACAAATCAAAACTCATGAAAGTCAAGAAGAACAAAAACCTTTATTTCAGTAACATTAATTCAAGTTTGATTCAATTAATTATATGTGGTAACTATTATATTCAGTTACAGCTCTCATTAATTTATCATTATAATCTGGGTGGTTTTCAGAAACTTGATATTTGTTCCACATTGTCTTGAAATCAGAATGCACTGTCTCCATGGCCTGTTCACTGTAAAACCCCAACGCTCTTCTATGGCCTTCATAAAAATCTTCTATATGATAAAATACTGCATGTACTTTTGGTGTGACTGATAGCCCAAGGGCCAAATAGCTAGTCTTGAATTGAGCGATAGATTCTTTGTAACAATCATTTAATTCGATTCCAAAACAATTGTGAACTATACGACCAAAATCCTTCAGTGTTTCCACATATTTCAAACAATCAATGGAGCAAAACGATCGGAGACTATCCAGTTTTTTCAATAATATTCTACATGAATTGCCATTGAATTTGGTACCTCCTTGAGTAAATTCTCGTTGAACATTGCATAGATTGATCCATTCTGTTGTTTCAGTAACAACTTCATCTTGCATAAGGCTGACTATTTTATTAACCACACTCAGCATTAGATGTAGTTCTGGAGGAGGAATAATGTCAAGAATCTTTTTATCGTCATCAGGTGAAAAAACTGGAGGATTGATACAGCTTTTGAAATTTTTCGCATTTTTCATTATCGATCCGCCAGCGTTTCTCCAAGCTTCAAAATATGAGATTGAGTTTCCCATAGTTCGCCGAGGTCCGACGTGCTCATAATTTGTGCTTTCACAAAGGCACCATGTACAAGGGTACGTCGATGAATGAGACATAATCCCTGTCAGAATATTGGCTAATTTGAGATCAGTCGCTATCGTACCAGAAAAATCCTCAATTTTCAATATTTTCCATATTGCTGATACATTTCATAATTCTCTTGAGCCGATTTCACAATAGCAAGAATAAAGATTTTCTTAACGCCTGAGTCAGCAAAAGATTTAGCAAACACGCCATCATCATACTTTTGACGTTTTTTCTCCTGTTAACAAATTACAGTTGAATCATCTTGAACGGACAGGCACACGTTCAAAAAACCACCGCCACCGTCAATTCCAAATTTTAAGTGCTGAATTCTAATATCCCGCTGTTTCTCGATATGAGAAAGAAAATCTTCAAGTGTAAGGCAGTAAACTATGGGAAATTGGATTGGTGTGCTCATTCGAGCTTTGATGGTTACAAAATCTATTGTCTTAGCACATTTGAAACTTTTTACCTCGCCATTCTTCTGTTCCAGGCTTTTTTTCAATCCTGGCTCAATTATCGCCCGCTTTTTGGTAGCAACTCTCAAAGCGGTCGCTATATCAAGAGTAGTCTTTGTACTAAGATTAAATTTTGTCTTGATTTTCAAGAAATCGGCTGTAGATATATTCGAAGCTGGTTCCTCTTCATTTTTCTCGTGGGGATTTATGAATAATTTCATAGAGTTTCCTCCACGTGCCTGAGTAAGGGAGACCGTCGAATCTTTTTTGTTTACTTTGTCATCAATAACATGTTGTTGAATTGCAATTTTACTGATTAATGTTGACGCCACTTGTTCCATTACTTTCTCCCCCATTGTATTTATATAATTGCATACAATATCAACTTGGGCAGTTTTGGTGCATTTATGAGGTGTCCCTCGTTTGAGATCGGTAAAACATTTGGAACAACGTTTTATGCATTTCCCGTTAGCCGATTTTTTTTTTGTTAAGAAGTTGCATGGATATCACATTACTTCGAGCAATCTGGCACAAATAGCACTGACAGGGATTTTGAGTCCTATAGATCTCGTAGTTAAACTTACACTCAAAAACTTAGAATAATCAGGTAGCTCGACAGTCTTGGAGGGAACGATTCCTGGATCGGCACTGGGAAGTTGTCGGTATACGTTCCGGTTGCGTCCGGCACAAAGAACATTCGGCTGTCTTTCTTCACACAAGATATTGTCCACACGATGTTTCAGTAATTTTTCTAGACTCGATTGCAGCGAGGCTTCTATCTTGAACACACAACAAACAAATTTTACTCCGTTTCTCTTCGTGTGAAAGTGCGCGGGCTTCTTTTGGAGGATTAAAAATTTTCGACATTATGGAAAACTCAAATGAACTGATCGAGGAAGAAAAGTTTTCTGCTTTTCTTGTAACCTGCCTACTGCATTCTTTTCTTGTAACCTGGTGCACTTGGTGTTGTATTTATTGTTATAGAAAAAAACTTAATTATCCGAAAATTATAAAATTGAGCTCATTCTAAAGATAAATGAACATGGATTATAAAATAATTATAAAAATTATAGCATCTTTAATTTCTTCTTTTCCAAAATGTCATCCGAAACGTTATTTTTGAATTTTCCCCCATGTTCATCTTTTTTTATCTTTTTTTCCATTTAGTTCTGTTAGACATACTAAAAAAATCAGTATATCATTTCGTTTCGTTTCCTTAATTAGTTTAAGAGCGTAGCTTACTAAGGCAAGGGTATGTTGTGCAGGTTCGATAAGCATCTGCCTGAATGTTTTCTTCTAGAGTTTTTTAACTCGTGCTTAGTTCGTTTTTTTCCTCTAAATTTTCTGTTAATATTTTGATATTAGCTCTCAAACTTGGTTAATTTGTGTAAGTTCGATAAAATACACAACAGCAATAGATGCAGCATTCTTTCACAATAATAAAGATAAATACATAATCGCGTTTTAAAGTAAATATTTTACTTTTTATCATAAAATAATTTAAATAAATCAACTTACGCATAAAAACTAAATTTTTTTGTTAAATAAGTTCTGCAAATTACCGCTACAGACATACTAATTATCTAATAAACGATGGAGGGTTGGTCAAGGTAAAAATGTATAGGTGGTCATAACAAATTAATTTTTAAAGTTAGGTTCGAAGCGAAATTTGATTTTGGTAAAGGACGCTCTTAAGTATGTTGATCTATTCTTTTTTGGGCAAAAAATCAAATTTTAATTATGTGTTTTTGCCAATTTTCTGAAAAACTTTTATTTACGGCAAACCTTATAAGAATAGTAAACGGTACAATGTAATTAAAAAACGGGTATAATCTTTTAGGTATAAATTAGTGTCAAAATTATTTTTTCAATTAGTTTAATTTTTCAAGTTGTATAAGAAGCGATATTGATTTCAACAAAACAAAAATTTATGTTTACTTTAATAAGTGAGTAGCTTTAAAAAGTGTTGTAAGCCGTTCCCTGAATCAAACTGTTTGAAAAATTTAAGAAATGTTAATGATAGTATTAAAATAAAACTCTAGGAGAAAAATTCGAAACCACTGGATGAATTTTTGGCTAATTTCTTAACTAAGCGGAAAAATCTAATTCCTTATTACTTCATTTCACTACAACAATCTAGCGCCATAAAAACAGCAAGTTCAGTCGGAAGCCTACGGAGGTACTTGTTTCTTGTGACTTTGCAGAAAATTATGCATGTATAATGCAAAATGTAGCACAAGGGTTTCATTGGAACAACCAACAAGCGACTATTCTTCCGTTTGTAATTTAGAAAAAAGTAGCACAAAAATTTCTCCACTATAGCTTCATTAAAATATCAGATTGTCTTCACCATGACCCTATAGCAGTTTACTGATTCATGGAAAAATTTATGACGTTTTTGAGAACTAAAACTGCAAAATTATCTAAAATTTATTATATTACTAATGGTGCAGTAACACATTATAAAAATAAAACAAAAATTATGAATATAGCTAACCACAAAGAGGATTTCGGCGTCGATTGTGAGTGGTATTTACCTGCAACAGCTCATGTAAAGGGACGGTGGGATGGAGTAGAAGGAACTATTAAAAGAATGGCGTTCAATGCAAGTCACATAACCAATGCGGAAGGATTATTCAAATAGGCAAACAACTCGAAGACTGACAACATTTTTGAATTTTGTTCAGATGCTGAATATAACTCCAAATACATCCAATAAATTAGTAGATTCGAGTTAAAAACAATAAACGGAACTCGTGATTTCCATGCGACCACAAATCATTCCCGCAAAGGAACGCTACTTCAATTTTAAAAAATATTAGTGAAGATTATGTAAAATTTAAATTGTAACTGTGAATATTTTCAAATTTTTGTTTTCATTTTGTTATAAATTTCATTTTGAGTTACAAAAAATTTGTAGATTGTCATATTTAAACGAATTTTGCAAGAAAACGAAACGAGATGATATGATATTTTAGTATATCTAATCGAACTAAATGAGGAAAAAGTAAAAAAAAAAGATGAACATGGGAGAAAATTCAAAAAGAACGTTTCGGCGGCCATTTTGCAAAAATAACAAATGAATAATGGTACAATTTTTATAAATTATTTATAATCCCTATTAATTTATCTATAAAATAAGCCCAATTTTATAATTTTCAGATCATTATTTTTTTCTACAGCAATAAATAGAACACCACGTGCATGAAATTTTTAAATATTTGACAAGATATATCTTAAAAAAGAACAACAACAAAATCACTTTGAAGAAGTTGGTTGTTTTTCTCAGTGCTACCCATTTAAAACATAAAAATCATAAATTTAAAATATGGTTTCCAGTCCACTTAAAGGATTTGTGATTTCATGTTTATTCTCTTTACACCGAAGATTTGTGTATAGAAAAAGACAGAGTAACGAAATACAAGAGATGTATATACCCGAAATCGAATTAATTTCAATAAGTGAAATCTCGGTATAAAAAACCCCGTTTATAAAGGCATTGCGTTATTACAAACTTCTTTAGTAGTCCATTGAATTTGAGTATCAAAACATATGGAAAATATGCTAATATAACAAACTTTGGTTACAACACTATAGCAAACTATTCCTGAATCTTTTACTTACATTTCATTGCAAAATCATTCAGCTATTAAAGTTGGATTCAATTTCACACAACAAAAACATGTTTTTGACTTTGTCACTTTGTTTAAAAACCAAATTTCAGTGAGGAACCTAGAAAACTTGTTTGTTATAAACACAGTTATGTTTGTACAAAACATCTACGCCGTTCTCTGACTATTTGTTATATTGAAATTTTACTAAGAATTTAATTTGTCTGTTTGTAATCAGTTGGTCAGACAAATATCTTAATTGTTCATGGCAATCCCAATATTTTCGATTTGGTAAATCAGAAAAATACAGAAGCCAATCGCTCATAACATATCTACTAAAAAAAGTAGAAATATCTTCCGCCCTCCCCGTAATTTTGGCTGAAGGCCCAAAGAGTTATACCAATGTATTACTCTGCAAAAATGAGAACCCTCCATGAGTTATTTATGTTGGTAGTTTGGTTTCGTACTAAAAAGTTGGTCTACTCATCAGGTAGCTACGACCAAACTACAAAAGAATCCACTCTAGCCACATATATTAAGTATCTGGCCAGAACGTACTGACATAGCGAATTATTATTCACTATATCAAATATCAAAAAGTGGATGTTCTCATTTTTGCAGAGTAATACATTGGTTGGAACGACTAATATATTTGTCTATAAAAAATGCCGAAAAATCAACTGGGATTTTACTGCACTAGTCGGCCATCACAAATATCACTTCTTGGGACATAAATTTATAACTGCAACTATTATACTTATGCTTAGTTACTTTGATGATACTGCTCAATAGGAGGCGATAAACATTCAATATGGCTTTCCACGGAACCCACAAAATATCTACAGAAAACCCCAAAAACATGTTAATTTTCAGCGTTATTCAAATTAATTAAACGAAAAAACTATTTACAGCAATATGAAGTACCGAAAACACATCAATAAACCAAGAAAATAAATTAAAAAATAAAAATAAAATTTTCCAAAACACCTACTCCAATCAATTTTCAAATTATATTTGCAAATGTTGGCCTCATTGTCGATACGCGCAAACGGTATACATACTGTGTTTGGCGATTTTCGTTTTTTCTATTAGATTTCCATGGTGTTGCTTTTACACCTCTTAATTATTTTAACATCCTGCAGGTACAGCAATAATAAAAAAAAAAAAAATTGAATGGAAATATAAATTAAAATAAAATTAATTGAAAAAAATATAGAGGAAAATAGGAAAGTTGCGGTGTTACGAATGCATACATATAAAACAGCAAAATAATAATAGCAACAGTGTCCGGTAACATCTTTTTATGAATATTTAAAAAGTTCACCAACAATTTGTATACCATTGACCGCTGATGCTAATGAAATTTAATTAGAGCGCATTGATTTTCCAATATGATTTACAAACATAAAATTAATCCATTATTTTATTCACATGATCCATATAAAAAAAAAATCCACTTTAAATAATCGAAAAATCCCAAACTTACCATGAACTCTCTACCCTACCCCGCCCATATAAACGAATTTTAATAAAAAAAAAAAAAAATACCATTCCATTTCAATGATGAATTATTGAAAATTATTCTTTACCAGCGAGGATATAACGCAAAAAAAAAAAATCATTAAATCACCAAAATTTATGCAACCAGTTGAATATAAATATTACAAAACATTAAAATTCTGAAAAAAATTTAAACTTTTCCTGGTTTTAAATTTTTAATTTAATTTTTATTTTATTTTATTGAATTTTGCTTAATTTAAATTTTTTAACAACTTGACTATCAAGGATATACTGGTGCATGCATATTAGACAGATTGTAATTTATATGGTCCGGAATGAACCCTCGATGAGAACAAGACCTGGTGGTTTTCCATGTTATTTCACTTGATGGTGCAAGCAAATTTGTTACCAACCCTAAGAGACTTACAACCATATATATAGTAATAAATATGTAAATAAACTTACATATATACCTAAATAGTAGTATACCTGCAAATGTAATATTTGTCGATGAGTTTAAATTAGCTGTTAACTTTTGATGAGGAAGTGAAGCAATTGTTGCCCTAAATTCTTGAAGAAATTCAGCCGAAAAAGCTTTTTCTTAGTCGTTCAAATTAAAAATTACAAAATTGCCGCTTTATTTTATCAACGATATAACAAAAATTGATCATAATTGTGTTGTCTTGGTTACAATAAACACTTAAAACGTAATAAAAATATTAATTACCATTAAGACCATTGTCTTCCACTTGGAGTTTGTAGCTGAAAATTTGGAAAATAGTACAGGTAAATCTAACAAAATAAAGGGAAACCCTTCTAATTTATTTTTTATCAACTTTAATTCGTAGGAGCACATCCACTCAGGCACTAGAGACTCTGCTATTTTTGACTCCTGTAGATTTCTTGGAGAAATAGTTGGCAGTTTGTACTGCCATACGACTGAAATCCATCTCAATGAGGACCTGCAACAATACAGGTCACACATCTATTTTGTGCAACAAACAAATTCAAAAGACCACCGACTATACTGTCCCGTCCCGGAGGACTGGATGATGGCTACAGTTTTGGAACTAGGAGTTATAAACTTCTTCACTGATGGTTCAAAACGGGACGGGAAAGTCGGGGCTGTAGTGTTCTGCAAGGAACTCCAGTTAAATCTCTCCTTCCTTCTCCCCGACTACTGTAGTATTTTCCAAGCTTAAGTAACTGCCATAAAGGAAGTCGTAGACTACTTGAGGTATAATGTGATATCGGTTTGTGATATTCACTTATATACGGACAGTGAGGCTGCCATTAAAGTGCTTCAATCACACCTCCTCACGTCGAAAGTAGTCCAGAACTGTCTCTCAACTCTTGACGAGATGGCAGAACAGTTCAACATACACATTTTATGGGTGCTAGGATGGATGTGAAGTTTTCCACAAATCCACAGATTCTATATATGTATTAGTTTTACTTGCACTGCTAAAATAAATTCCAATTGGAAAAAATACGATTCATATTGGAAATATTTAGTACTAAATTGTAATTTCTTTACAAAATCTTTCGAATAAAAGTTGTTCAAATATAAGTATGTATAGGTATCTATTTTTTTTTTCAAATTTTCCCAAGGGTATAATAATAATTATAAAAGTTATTCCCTGGAAAAATAAGACCATGGGCAATATTAGTGAAATTTAGTGAAAATAATAAGAAAATGAATTCAAATCACTGGCAAGTGAATCTTTTGTCTTAATCGCCAGAAAAATATCCGGTTTAAATTAGTCCTTGGTTTAAGAAATAGTTAATCGGCATAATGGACAACAATCTTAAGCAGCTACTCCATGTACTACCGGATCTCTAGTTCAAATATCTAGTAGTAAGCAAGCTCAATTGGTACCTAAGATTTCCAGACTAATTTATTTCCCTAGATAGGGGGTAGTTTTTGGGCTCGATGGACGGAGTAGTAGGTCAGCTACTACATGTACTATCGAAACATGAATTCAAATCTCTGTCAACGAGTGCTCATTCCAATTTATCTTTTTCATATCCGTATTCATTAATAAATATTTTTATTTTAAAAATTAGAATAAAATTGTAACACAGACACAAGCTAAGTAATGAACTTTAGTACAAAAAAATTTACTCAATAAAAAATTTAAATTTTTTCTCTAATTTTATTTATAGATAGGGTAAATTTCAAAGGAAAAAATACTTTTCAAATTTTAAAATGCAAACTATTTAGTGAACCTGCTATTTATTTATTAATATAACAAAATAATAATTAGATACCACCGTTTTTCAAGTTAATAGATTGTGAAATTAGTTCATAAACTTTTCGTTAGTTTCGCTAGTCTGTTTACAAAAATGTTTGTTCACTTTCATAAAATTGAGATAAATTAAATAATTCCTTCCATCGAGCCCAAAAACTACCCCCTATCCAGGGGAATAAATTAGTCTGGAAACTTTTGGTATTGAGATTTTAACTAAAATGAAACTGATAAATTGGCCTTAGCACCCTTTGCCAGAGATGTGAATTCACTTTCCGATAGCGGAGCTCCCATGGAGCCCAAAAATTACCCCTTATCCTGGGGAATAAATTAGTCTGGAAACATTAGGTACCAATTAAGATTTTAGCTGAAACTAATAAATGGTCCATTACGAATAACTCAATTTTGACCATTACATTGCGATTTCCAGTAAAATTGTTAAATAACGTGTTAAATTCCGTTTGCATATCGATACCTTAAAGCATACAAGTGCTATGCCCGCTTTTATAGTTTGTAGTAAATACAAAATAAAAATGTCAGAAAGGTATGCGTGCTACAGTCTTTCAGAACAATATTTCCAAGGACATTGAGTCAACATTTAAAAGAACATTGAATGAAAATTCAAAATATTTTCGAATTTAGAGATATTGTTGTGGAAATTCAAAATAAGAACATATCACTTGTGCGCTTTAAGGTATCGATATAATGTAACCAAGCCTAAAAACTTCCCTCTACTCTAAGGAATGTATTAATCTTGAAATTTATATTCTGATTTCGATTGAAATTATTAATTGTCCATTAACACCCCTTGTCTGAGGTTGGAACTCAGGTTCCGACGGTACACGAGGTAGACAACTAAATTTCCCCTACAACCAGCCCAGAATTTACCCTCTAGCGTATAATAAAACGAAATCTTGATTTATGTTTCTCTAGTGTAATTTTGCTTTGAATGCAGTATATTTGGATTCCAATTGGAACCAAATAATAAAAATGTTTGTAAAACCTATGGACTCGGATGCAATTTTCTATTATAAAAATTGTATTCGCTGTTCAAAAAATGCAATACCAAAGTCCAGTATTAATTTTAATGTGTTGTATCTCCGTTTCCAAGTATAGGCGCAGGTCTGGTACTCTTCGTAATCGATTCAAGTGGTGTGGTTCAAAATAATTATCCGTATTCTCGTTTCCAGGTGCAAGCAAGTGTTAAATGATTCACTGTGTGTTTTTTAATGCTTCAATAAAACCAAAAAATCACTGTATGTCTTTTCTAACTTTTTGTTTGTTTTTACTATTTATTCTCAATTAATAATTTATTTCCTTTCCACTTTCACCTTGCACACATTACCAAAGAAGAAAAAGCTGGCTTTATCTCGCAGAAGTCACTGGCAGAAGAAAGTTTATTTTTAGTTTACATAATTGTTACAAAAAAAATTGCTTGATGGGCAGATCCATCTAGCTTTGATAATTTATATAAGTTTTTATAGTGAGTTCGTTCTGCTATAAATTAGTACATCATTGTTTTTATATATATGGTATACACACAAAATTGTAAATATTGACAATTTGTTTACCAGATCTAGTACATAAAGAAATAATCACAAAAAAAATGGATATAATACAATAATTGAATGTAAGTATAATTATTTTATAAAATAAGAGTGATATAAAACATTAATTTTAAATTGTTTTGTTTTAGGTACTATGTACAACATCAAAATAAAAGCAGAAAAAGGCTGCAAGGAGTTTTCATCGCTGGATTTTATATAAGTGGAGTGTCATCACCATATTTGTTTGACTTTTGATCAGCTGGGTTTTCAGATAAGTTGATATTTAATGAGTGATCAAGTGATTCTTTGTTTCTTTTTTTCTTCCATTTTTAGGAATCACTCGGATGAATCTTAGACAATGTTGAACTTTAACTTTAATTTGATATTTTTGTGGTTTGTAACTTTGGTTTCTAGTTTTAGAACTTCGATGTTTGGTTGAAAAAGCTTAACTGGTAGCAGAAAAGTATTGGCCGTGTTTTAGTACATCAGCTTCACAAACCTTTTCGCAAGTGGCGCTAGTCCGTGTACAAAATTGTTTGTTTACATTTTTTTATATGGAGTTTCGGTAAATACCAGTCCAATAAAATTGCAAAATTGTTAATTTTGAGTTGGCTCTGATTTTTGAGTCAGATGGTCGTATATATTTTTTTTTTTATTTTTCCTTAAAACTAATTATTTTATTAAAATCGTATTTTTCTTATTATACAAAACGTTTATGATTCCAAAATTGTTGTAACTTGTGAACCCGTCATCGCTGATGTGACTAAATATTACAGATACATCCAGATGCTGGAAAAGCAGGCCCGCACATTAGCCTACACTTTCAACGGAGAAACTGCAGTTACTAGTGGAGAAATGAAAACTTGCGCTTCACCACAATCGTAGAGGAATAGTTCACGATTTTGTATTATATTTTTGGAGTTTGTTTGTTTTGGTGCACTCTTTTGTAAATGAGCTTTTGCTCAAAATAGAGTTTGCCAAAAACAAATTAAATTAATCAGTTAATAATAAATAAATAAATAAATAAATAAATAAATAAATAAAAATTAAAATTATTTTTAAAAAACGTTGAAGGTTATATTACAAATCTGAAATACTATTTAACATATTTTGTTTAAATTAAATAATCCGCTGACCCTGTTATGTCTGTTGTTTTTGAAATTTATTAGCAAGCAAAATATGCGATTTGACCTAAATTTTAAAAATAGAAAATAAAGAGAAAGTTAGTAAATTGTATTGAAAAATATAAATTTTATTGTTTTCCTGGATATTAACGGGTTATTTGATCATTTTCCTTAATATTGGGCCCGATTCTGGAACGATAAAATTCATGTTAACCCTTTCAGACCCGAACCTTCGTTTAAAAATTTAATCACTGTTTTTATGTGGTTTTTAGTTAATTTGGGGTCGTAGAATTCAAATATATCAATAAAATTACATTATGGCTGCTGCCAAGAAAGTTACGGCGTGGCAACATATGGTGCCAAATCGACCAAACAGTTACAAAGTAAAATGATAAGACAAAATAATTTTCAGTACTATTTATTTCAAGTTTTATTTTAAATAAAATCACATTTTAGTTATCAAATGTTATTTAACTTATTTCTAATAAAAATAAATTTAATTCAGTCTTACGTTTGCAAATAAAAGGAAGTAAAATCACAAATAAAATAAAAAGTTACAACAATTTCATAAATTAATTGAAAAATAACAAGTATGTTATGCCTAAAAATTATTTAGTGTGGAATAATAAAAAACAATTATTTTTTCCAGTTATACACAAATGCACTTTACATTTAATGCAGACAATTCTGGAGCGTGATGAACAGCTAAGTCGTTTACACCGATATGCGGAATGTGATTCCTCAAATTTTGGTAGATGGTTAAAGCCATCGAAACGAATATCTGCTACTGGCCTTACTTCATGACAACGGCGAACCGAATCGAGATCTAATTCTGAATCTTCGTTTAATCGTTTCCTATTATGTAGTTGTACGTTGGTCAGACTATGGGCAACATTTAATTTAAATTCAACAAGGCTCAATGTGTCGTTAATTGTTAATTTGTTATCTTCGCATTGCTAAAGTTTGGATTATTAAACCTATTAATTCTGATTGTGCCAGCTGCGTTAATTTGCTTCTGCGAGAGTATTTCAAATAACTGATAACTGGAGAAAAAGTTATCAAAAAAGAGTGTGTGGCCTGGTAATTTAAGACGACTTATTAAATGAAGCACCACTGCTGCGCCAAGACCTACACGCGCACGATCAAAACTTGAAATCTCCGTTTGTGTTCCCTGGTATAAAACAAAATCATAGGGATATCCTGATTTTCCACACAAAACAAATACTTTGAGACCCCAAGGACATGGTTTACCCTTAACATATTGCTTAATATTCAACCGACCTTTAAATGGTATTATCTGTTCATCAACAGAAACAGTTTCTTCCACCGGAAATTCTAAGCATCGTCGTCGTACGCAGTTGATAAGTGGTCGAGTTTTTATAAATTTATCTTTACAATCGAGCGGAATTGTTTCGTTATCAATAAAGTGTATATGAGACCTAAGCCAGAAAAATCTGTCCCTGGTCATAACTGGTGCAATTGATTGTATTTGCAATTCACGGCTCCAAAACATCCTACATCGCGGTAGTTTTATTACTCCCATTAGCAAATGTATTCCAAAAAGTTTCATTATTTCATTGGGTGTTGTGTGTTTAAAACCAGAGCGACCCTTTTGTATAGCGTACATGTTTGTATAAAGTGCAATTTCTCCATACATTTGCTGTGGTATATACTTTTCAAATATTTGTAAAGGCGTTCTGGATTCCATCGAAGTTTGAGTTGGCTCAGCTGTTTGAAAAATGAACGGTGCTGGTTCAAATGGACGTCGTCTCCAAGCTATATCATTTTTTTCGGTGATTTTATAATTATTTTGCCGATCTACAAATTCAATTTCGTTATGGCTGTTAAATAGGGGATATTCAGTTTGATCACCAACCACGCCTTCGCCCTCTGAGACGATACTCGTATCTGCCAAATCATCATCGACTTCAAATCTCTCATTAACTTCTAATATTTCAATAGCATCACTATCTTTATGTTCGGGAACTTCGTCAATATCTATTTCGCCGTCAACGTCTTCATCCAGCTCAATGTCAGATTCATTTGCCATAATAAGGTCGGCGGCTTCTTGCAATGAGTAAAATTTTTTTCGTTGCGACATTTTACCTACAAATGCATACAGAATTCTAATGTAATGTTATGTTACTTGTTACGTTTCACTCGATTTGGCAACAAATGATGACATGGCAACATATGTTGCCATTACACATCAGTATATTTGGCAACATTTGTGGTCATGACAATTTTATAATTTATTCAAAAGCAAGTGACAAATATTTCGATATTTTATCGATTATATAACAAAAAACTGTTAACAAAACTAAATAAATACAATAGTCTTCAAAAAACAAAATTATAATAACATAAATAGCCAATAAAACTTACGGTTTTCAACAGTAGAAACTTTTTCGGTCCGTGTCACACTAAAATCACTAATATACTAATTTTTTGTACATTTGGAGGGAAAAATGACAACCAAACGACATTATATTATATTGAAGAAAGAGACAATAGGATAAAAATGTGTGAAAAAGCAAATGTAATAGCTTAAACAATTAAGAATAGGCCTTGGCAACATATGTTGCCGCAAGGTCCCAAAGGGTTAAGTTGTTTTATTTCCTTGCTTCCTATATGAATTTGTATTGAAAAAACAAAAATAACATAACATAAAATTTTGTAAGGCAGAATCGGGCCTATTAAAGGGTTTTCAAAATACATGTATTAATTTATTGTAAATTATTAAAACTCTCTTATCGTTTGTAACAAGAATTCATATAAAAAATCTAAATAAACGTGTACACCGACTAGCGGAACTGGTAAAAGATTTATGAACTAATTTCATGATCTATAATTATTTAAATAAATTTAATTAAATTAGTTTAACATTCCGTCACGGCTGTGCTTAACAACTATTTTTAATATAGATATTATAATATTTTTATTATATAATTGAGATTAAACAATTCAGTTTATTAGATTACATCGTTCTATAGTAATATCAAATACTAAATATCGTTATGTCAAATTAAATTAGTTTTACGTATTATTTATTTGAACAAAAATTCCATTGCATTGATTTTACTCGTTTTTTTAAATCGAAATTTAATAAAATTATATTATACGGATTCATAACAGTGTACAATTAGCACCAATACATGAAAAATTATATATACAATAATATAATATGATTTGGTTTTTTCCAATATGATTTGTATACGTGTTACTGTGGAAAAAAGTGTGGAAAACTTCACATCGATGGTGCTAGGACATTTTATAAGTACAAGGAATATAAACGCCGATTAACTGGCTCGACGTGGTACAACGGACCACTTTTCAGAAAGCAGATGGTCAAGTATCACCTCTTGCGTAGTAACTCGGCAGGTCTGGCCAAAGTTGGACTTGGCGAGATCCAAACAGCTGATCTCATTTCAGCGAAGTCAGATGTGGTTCTTGGAATGATTGGAATGATTAACGCTCTTTTGTTAAAGACGTTCTGTTTACCGCTTATATAGAACAAAAGGCATTCAGCTGATTTGGGAGCATTTAGTTGGTCGCCGGGATAGAATCTGTGGATTTGTGGAAAACTTCACATCCATGTCGCCACACCATATTTTGGCGAATTCGGGTTAATATTAGATATTTTTCCAGATGGTCATTAAAAGGGCCATTTGCTGTTAAATACCATGTTAGGAGTATTAATGGTGAGCGATCTTTCCTATTTTGCCTATTATTTGAGTGAGACCAATTACAAGGTACAGTTTTTTTAACTAAATGTTTCTGTGAGGAATAAGCGTGAATTTATAGTTTAAGCTGTACATTGAAGCATTAACTTTAACACCGATCTTAAGGCTGAATTTCTTAGACAACGAAAACGGACAGCCGAAGGGACAGAAGATTCAGCTAGATATTAAGTGCATACTATTGTATGAGTGTGTTTTTCTACTCTTTCAAGGAATTGCATTAACAGATGTCGTTGACAGAAGCGGCACCAATCAAATTTTTCTTTAAATGCCTACTAAATGTCGGGAATAAGAAATCACTTTCCACTGCGAAATATGACAATGGAATCCGCTGTCCGTTTAGGTGTATTTTTCTCAGAGGAAAGGTAAATGGAATAGAAAAAGTAAAATTTTGATTTTATATCAAATACTTTTTATTGATGTATAATCAAGTAGTACCTATTCCCTTTTTATTTAAAATAGAACCATTATATTGGTGACGTAAATCCATATTTTTTAATTGGTTTTGTAAATCCATAAAAGTAGATTTATTTTGAATCTCGTATTTCTAGTAGCACACCAACCGAGGGATAAAGAATTTAATACGATTTTTTGATAGTTTAATGAACTACTGTATTTGGATGGTAAAATCTTGGTTTTTTATATTTTTTTTCTGTATTTACTAGTACATATTACATATTTATTTATTTGGAGGCTACGTGAAAAGCGAAAAATCAATCAACTAATTTTTATTTCTTATTTTATTGAAAATTAATTTGATTTTGCGTTTTAAAATGAAATTTTATTAAAATAATTTTCATTGATAAATACTATTACGCAAGAGGGAAGGGTTATTTACTCGCGGGGATTATAATTTATGGATGGTGGCGTCTCAAGTCAAAAAATAAGCTCATGTTTTAACCTCTGCTCTTATGTAATATCCATTTAATGTGGTTGCACATAAGTTATATCTAGTAAATTAAATAACAATAAATAGGTAGCAAGCAAAGGAAGTAACTATTTAGTATATAAAGTTATTTCCTTCCTGGCAACAATATTATCAGAACATATAATTTTTAAAAGAGAAAAACTATTATGAATTTTTATGAACCTATGTATGTATGGACTTGTAAAGTTGCAGTACTACTATAAAAACCATACACTTACATATAAACCAATCAGAACACACAATCGGGAGGAAACCATGAAATAGGAAAGAACACTAACAGTTAGTTGTGTTTGTGTACAACAACCACAAAAAAATTTATTTTGAATTATGGAGCATTTAAAAAACCTTTTGGTTTTCACATTTATGTTGTTCTTGTTTTGGAATACATCAAGAGTACAAAAATGTATAAGCACAAGTGGTATGTATTAACAAAAAAATCTAGGAGAATCGAATTTGTAACACAATTTTTTAGATTTTTTTTCCATGTTTGGTTTTAATACAATATTTTCAAGAAAATTTATTTATTATTTATGGATTTTCCAAAAAAAAAAAAACCACTTTGCATATTATGGGTTATATGTAATATAGGAAGATGGTCGTGATATTTATAAATTTTCATTTAGAGTAGAAAAAAAATGCTGTTTTATTTTCATTTTCCATTTTTTTTTTCGCAGGAGGTTCGAAAATATTTTTCCGTTGAGTTATTTTATTGTTTTGTAAATTAATAACAAGGTAAAAGAGTAATAGTGTGTTAGTACCTGTGTGTTCTGCTTTTAATTCTATACTGGTTTATTTATGGTAATTTGGGTATTATCAGTATGTAGATTACATTATTGTATGTATAGTTTATTTATATGGGTTAATAAATTTTCTTTTTTTTTCCTACATGTACTGTGAATATTTTAATGTTGTGAATATAAAATTAATGTGGTGAATGTCTTTATTGTATGTAATGAGTCATATAAGTTATGTTATTAAGTCGTTTTATTATACAAAGGGTGATAAGCGACAGAATTATAGAAAGGAATTATGTGCTGTTTCTTATGAGTCAATTGCTATGTTACAAGACTTATTGTCCGGCAGATAAGCAGTCGTTGATGTCATTATTACTTTAGCTGGAGGTAATATTATAAAATGGCAGTAATAATAATTTGAGATATAATTGAATTAAATTTATTAATTATATTTATAATTAAATTTTAAAAGAAATTATCTATTCCAGAAATTCCATCCAGAATTGGATGGAATTTCTGGAATGGATGGCATGTGGCAATTCGGCTGCTTTATTATAGACGGTGATGGATGATATTCAAAATATAATAATTGGGCAACTTGTAATCCTTTCTGAACTTTCTTGAAACGTCCGAGATTGCGAGGAAATGTTTTCAATGAGCAAATTCGGAAGGAGACCGTTTTTGTCTTTATTAAAAAGGTTATGCCACTGAAAATAACTCCACAAACCTCAATTTTGTCTGTTGTTTAGGGTTCTTCGTAAGTTTTTTCAAAGAATAACGATTCACTTTTTTATCCAAAAAGTGACACAATCGAACTAAGTGTTCTAGTCATCTCAAACCGTCCGGTGTATCCTTCATTCCTCGATCTTGCTCATACCACCTCGTAAATTAAAAATATTTACACCAAAGGTAAAAATCATGCTTTCAAATCAAGAAATTGCACATTTTTTGCTGTAAATTAGTACAGTTACCTTCTAACTTTTAGAGGGATAAGTTCGTTGGGGTTAATTTTCCATAATGTTACAGTTGTTAAAGTTTTAGTGCAGATAAAAATACATACATAGATTGTTGATATTTTATTTAAGTTATCATTAAACTTTGTTGATTGATAGAATAAACTCAATGTTATTAGTTTAGAATATCATTTCTTAAAAGCTAACAAATTAATATATACAATGTAACTATTCATATTTTTTTGTCAAAAAATTTAATAAATTTTTTAATTAATTCAACGAACAGAAAATTATCATTTTGTAACCAATTTGGTTGATCTTACAACTTTTTATTGAATCAATGTACCAATTTAATAGAAGTTTCACGAAATGTTATGCTATGGTTTATATTATTAATGAATTAGTTAATTAATCATACTAATATTTATGAAACAAAACTATTGATACAACACCTATATTTATTAATTTAAATAACTAATTCATTGGCGCAATGTAATAGATAATATTGAATTGATAAACCTCATTTCACGATGTTATGAACTTTGTATTTAAATCAACAAATAAATTAAGCCGTTAAAAAATGTATTTATTTTATAATTGTTTGTTTGTTTCTATCTCTGCAATCTTTTCTGGGGCTCTAGGCACTCCCAACTCTATCGCAGTTCGCTTTTTACGTCTTATCTTAACGCAGCAGTAGCCAAATCGAGGACGTACGGCTATAGACCCGTTTTCGTTTAAACCACCTGCACTTTTGCATTGCTTCATGCCAACCTATAGTGCTGAAAGTTCAAAAATAACACATTTTTGAAGACAATTTTCACTAAGAAATAAACATTTTCATGATTCGAATTTTCAATCAAATAAAATTGCATGTTTTATGAGTATTTTCGTATAAAAATAATATAAAAGCTCATAACTCTTATATGTATACTAAAAATGTAAATGAAAACAATCGTTTTCTCATATAGTTTCATGGTAAAGAAAAAATTGTATGTACCTTATTTTATGCTTAGTAAAAAATACAGTCAATGTGGAGGCTCTTTCAATATAGCCGACTCAGTACTCCTACCTTGGCGGAACCCATGTTGATGAACGCTTATAGTATTACACGAATCAAGAAATATGGTCTCTGTTTTTAACTGCTTTTTCCAAAACTTTGAGAATAACTGGCTAGAGTGCAATGGGTTTGTAGTTACCCTTATCACTAGGGTCACCACTTTTAAAAATAGGAATAATAGTAGCATATTTAAGCCTCTTAGGTAGTACTTCCCTGTTCAAAGGAAAGGTTGAATATATGAGCAAGAACAGGGCTAATAGACTTAGAAATAACTTTCAAAATATTGTTACTAATCCCTTCATTATCTAAAGACTTTTTCGGCTCTAACGATTCGATAATAGCTAAAATTTCACTATTAGAAACCGGAGTCATAAAGAATGTATTCGAACAATAATCATACGGAAGGCCGTGATTTATTGGTATGATATTCGTGAAAAATTTAGTCCTTGACTTGTCAGCAATGCTAGTAAAATAAAAATTTAACTCAACAGATATGTATACTGCATTAGTAAGCAGAGTAACGCTATCAGAAAAAATATTTCTAACCGATTATGCTTTAGCCTTTTTTGTTAAAATTTCATTAACAAGGCTCCAATTCTTTTTAGCATCACCTCCATTAATTAAGAAACGATTCAAATAATACGTTTCTTTCTCACTCTTAACATCAACATTTATTTGTCTGCACATAGAATTTATTTCTCTTAGATTCATATCATTTGGATGTTTTTTTAACTATTTGCGAAATTTGTTTGTTTTTCTAATTCGACTGGCAAGATTATATGAGATCCATGGCTGTAAGAGCCTTATATTTTTGACCCGAGAATTAATATAGCACTGCTTCAAAATGTTCCAAATAATGCTAAAAAATATATTAAGAGGTAGAGACGGATCACCTAGATTCAGAACAGACGTCCAGTGTACCTGCTCGACGAATCCATTTAACAATACCATATTAACTATTTTTTCTGAGTACAATAAAAATTAGCACGGGATGTCGAAACTGTATCAAGTTTAAATAATATCTCGATGAAGTGATGATCTGAAATCTTAAGATCAATTGCAGATGGCTTGAGGCATGAATGATCATTTGATCGCAGACGAGCAAATAATGATCGATGCAGGTGGATAATGAAATTACCACTCGAGTTGGAACAATAACCAGTGATTCAAAACCAAAGAATAACATAAGAAACATATAATCATCATCATATAATCATCAAATGAGTATCAAAGTAAACACAGACACCACCTGACCTATAAAAATCATTACAAGCACTAAATAACGTGTAAAAAATAAAAAAAATAGAAAAATAAATTTAAAAAAAGTTAATAAGGTATATAAAGTTAATAAATTATTTAAAAGCAGCTTTTTTACTCAAATAACTTTAATTTTTGAAACCTTTTTACCACCTTTTTTCAATTTTACAGATCATATTTTAGGTGCCTAAAAATGCATTTTTTAGAACCTAAAACTCACAGCCCACATATACATAACGTTCTTCGTACCAATTAGCAATAAAATCTTGACTTGATTTTTGGGTTTACACCCGTTAATTTATTTGTTAATAAATGCATGAATTTTCTCTAATAAACCAAACACTTTTCTTTAAAGTTGTCTCGTGAACAACTTTTGTAAATATCTTGCATAAATAAATCTAGATATTTGAATAAATTGTTTAATTGTACGCAAAATTTTATCATACAGCTTCACAAAACACACATTGAAATTATCATTTCAATATCGATTCAAGCCAAATCGTTAGTTCGCTTAGTTACGGTTGGAAAGTTAATTAAAAAACGTTGCACTTGCACAGTTATTAATAAAGTAGTAGTGAATATTTAAATTTGAAAGGTTTAAAAAGTAAATTTTAAAATTAAAATTCTAAGAAACTAACGTAATTTGAACCTGATTAAAATTTAAATGTGCTAGTATATTTTACAAGCATAAATGTAGTATATCTGAAAATGTAGGCAACGATCAAATAATTACTGTTTGGCCAATGCTTACAATAATCGATGGATGGAAACTAAACACAATAAACAAAAATTTCAGAAATTCAAACATATCTTACGTTAAACGATATCTAATATTAAATTACAATCGATTACATGCAGTACAAGAAATTTTTTGAGGTTAAACGATTTGGTCTTAGAATATGATTACATTACAAATCTCCTTTTATATTTTCTAGGTTCAAAATTATATGTTCCAGAGACTTTTTTTAATGCACAGTCTATATTACGGTTCTTATGGAAACAAAGATAGGTAGGCATAATTTATAACGCGTTTTAATTTATGTTAACTTACAATAAATTTTAAAATTTTTGCTTTTTGCCTGCATAAATAAACATATATATACATGACCTAATACCCAGTATGTTCTTTTGATCCCTAAATAATTATGGAAAACCAAAAATCGTACTATTCTTTTGCAGTTTGTTATATTACCTTTGGGTAATCAATTTGTATGAAACTAATATTTTTGCGCTTAAGTTTCTCGTCGGTTGTAAATGAATAAAAGAAACACAAATGTAACATAGACGGAAAGTTAAAACCTATTGTATTGAACTTTATATTTATGCTTGTACATTAGTTGCATCTTATTAGATTAAGCTTTTTATTGATCAAAAATATACAAGCTATTGTAAATTCTGTGGGGTATGATACCTACATTTATATAAATTGAGTGAAACTCAGGATTAACGTAATCTAACAATTTGTAGCTCTCAGATAAACTTAAACATGCATAAAACGTTTTTTGCACTGTTAAAAAATATAAATATACTGTAGATAACAAAAAAAAAAAAAAAAAAAAAAAACTTTTGCAGTAACTACTTACGTACATAATATAAAAAACTATTCACGGAAATATCGTTAACAATTTATATATCATTACAGAGAACCAATCCTTTGGTCCTTTGGAAGAAAATATTTTACTTTACAATTAGCTTGGAGCTGTGTAAGTACAAACAATATCGTCAAAAATTGCTAAAACAAATTAATTAGATTAAAAAGAACATAATTTCCATTATTTCTGTTTTCATTATTTAATTAAGAAATAAGGAATTCAGGAATAAGAAATAAATAATCTTAATTTTAAATACTATATTAGGCTAATCACTGGAGTCACGAGATAGCTAAAATATTTCTGTGCTGTCAAAAATTATAAGAATATCCTGGGTAGCGATTCCAACTGCATTTTGAATGATTTTCTTATGCATGTTTTACAGTCTTAATTTAGGCATAAATGTATTTGAAACATTGTTAATTGCGTTCGTAAAATGATGTAAGTAACTGCAGCAGGTAAATTTCCGAATTTACGACTGAAATTTCGGTTAGAACAGAATTAGTGCTAAGCAGTGCTCATTTTAGCCCAAGAGCCGAGAAAATGGAAAACCAATGTTTATATTTCGCCTGAAGCACCGCGAAATTTTCAAAATAAAACTTGATTTTCGGCGGAAACTAAACCATTAAAATTAATTGACTTAATATTGTCTATTACTAAACATTGTAAACCAATTGGTACTTTCCATAAACATCTAAATACAGCAATTTTCATTCATAAAACGATGTAAAATCAAAATCAATCAATACCCTTAAATCACACTACATCGAATCAACCAAGATACATTATTCGTTCAATTATTTCCGAATTGAACAACATAAATAATTGATTTGAACTATTTCCGACGTGAAGCTTTCCAGAAAGAAAAAAAACATTGTGTTTGATTAAATATAATATATGTATATGTTCCGTTGCGAGCGATCCTCAGTCATTTAAAAAACTTTGCGGTTGAATTTATGCTAATCCAGGGGTGGAATGTTGTAACATCACTTTCGAATCATGTTCGATAAAGTTTATGTCTCTTATTTCAAGAATAAAATTGTACTCTATTTCACTTTTTGATTATGCTTTTTCTATTGCGATCTCTTTTTGTTGCGTACTTTTCCTTTCCTTCCTTTCCCGTCGTGTCCGTCCTTACGTCCATCTAGTCACACATTTCTGTTTTGCTTCTCATTCCTACAAATATTGGTATAGTTTTGGTCGAAATTTGGTGCAAAGATAGATTTTAGTGATGTGCAGTAGTGATGGGCTAAATCGATCAGTTTTGTTGAAAAACATATGAGAAAATAAACAAACAGGTGTGATATGGGGACCATCACTATTTTCGATGTTAGATCGAACATTGTATCTCTTTTTCCAAGAATAAAATTGTACACTATTTCGCTTATTTAATTACGTTTTATGTATTAAGCGCTCGACTTGTTCGATCCATCGTGATATTTCTTCTCCAATTTATCATCAATTTTTTTCTTTCGATACTTTACCGATTACGATGGAATTGGATAGTATATAAATTCATACTAATAGACGGAGATCGCAATAGGTCACACTTAATTGAGAAAACTAAATGATGTACAATTTTATTCTTAAAAAAAAGAGATACAATGTTCGATCTAACATCGAAGATAGTGATGGTAGAACATGTCACCCCAGAACAAAAAAGATCGATTTAGCATGCTAATCATATGAAATTTGTGCTAACTTTGAGGTCCAAGCGGGTCTAGAATAGAAAAGGTTGCAGTGACAGAGAAAGCTGCCAAACAGATTTTCTCAAAAACGGAACCGACGATTTTGTTTTATGTTGAAATCTGACAAACCAACATTTAGCCGTTTACAAAAATTCAAGTCAATTGAAGCATTGCGTGAGACTCATTTTAACAAAAAAAAAATTGTTCAACTTTTTTCCGAGGTAATAACAAATTTGTCGAAAAAATATTTTTCTACGGTTATTACACGTTCTAAATTCCAATAATTGTATCATAGATATGTTTAAGGCAAAATGAATAGGTTACCGTGTAATAAGGAATTTAAATTTCTAATTTACTTTTCTGGTGGCAAATAACATCGCCAATATTTAAAAAAATGTCCATATACATATCTTGTAAGCTTTTAAACACACATTTTTTCTGTGACTTTCTATTGGCGTCTTACGACATTTTATTGATTGAAGTTCCATTTCGATTACATATTGATGATCCATTATTTTTGAATTTAAAGCAACATCGTCTTTAAAGTTTTTTGTATTGTATATGTTTGTATTTCTTGAATGGTACAGAGATGCTCTGTCCAATTAATTCCCACGTTGCTCACATAAAATTTTGATCTTAACATACTGCACCAATCTTTAGAAACGAAATTTTGAACATTGTGGATGCTCTCTGAACGGAGTAATTCAAATTCTAAAGGATTTTCAACAGAATACTACGCATTACAAAATATTATAGAAATGTTTTTTAATACAAATTAATTAAGTCCAATAACCAAAATATACTTTTAATTTCCACCCATTAAAATTTTCTGCTTCTTGGCTTCCGTTTGAAACTGGTTTGAGGAGCTTCTCTGAACAGGCACCCAGTAATAATCTGCAAGCATATTAACACAGCATCACTGACTGCACTAAGGTTCTAGTGAATGCATAAAGTGGATTTTCAGTGACATGTTGCGGCATGGATAAATCCTTAAGATGGAATTTGATTATATTTTTATATTCTAATGTTTGATTTATTTATTTAAAGAACTAAATCAACAATTTCTTCGCTTTAGTGGTTAATTAATTAAAATTAAAATGTTCTTGCAACTTCTACCCTCTATCTTTACTTAACCACAGACAGACATCCATATCTTGAACTTCTATTACTCGAATATTTCGTTAAATGGAATTTGTATTTTGGCAGAAGGATTAAAAATGTATTACCATTTCTAATTTCTATAATCCGAAGCTTCTCTAAATCCCACAAATAAATCGAATGAAAAATATCGAATAAAATATAGCGATTTTTTTATCTATATAGTATATCGAAATATTCGATATATCGTTGCCATTCCTAGTCACAATTCACATCACAAAAATTATCTAAGTTGTTTGTGGTACTTTCGAGGCATTTTAAAGCCCACTTTTTGACAGAGAAATAATGGTTTGAGGCGTAGTCTTCTTAAATTGCGTAAAAACCTAGATTTATTCAAAAATGAGAACCAGATCAACAAGTTACGATATTTATTAACGAACGGTATTTAAAAAACTGTTTTTTGTTTAATTTCCAAAGTTTCCATATTTGGAAGCAGCTGAAAAATACATTAAAATAATGTATCACCCTTTCGGAACCAAAAAAAGTTGATATTTTTTAATTCAATATAAATCATCTATTGTATGTATTTTTAAGTATAATTCATGAACAAAATTTATTTATTATTTTATTAAAAATAATTCCATTTCATAAGATAAAATAATTCATAGTATTCGACGATGGGAACCCCCTGCAACCCCTCTTGACAATTCCTGCTCATGAAACGGCCTCTATATTATATTACAATCAAGATGCATATCATTTTCATGGTTGTTTGGGTCGCAGATTACGAATCTGAAGTCAGAGTTGCAAAATTAAATAATTAAAACGAATCACGCTCAAAGCGCAATAATAACCGTATTTCCTGGACAAAGTTACAACAGTAATTGCACAAAAAATGTCTTTATTATAATCGTAGTATAGTACAGGAAAACTTTATTTTGAATTTGTTTAGACCTTAAACTTTGGTTATGTTTAGGAGTTTTACGGATCCGCGGGAACGTGTAGGAGGTGGAAAGGGGTATTTAAAAAAAAAATGATTTTTCTCTATTTTCTCGGGAAATATGGCATTTACAAAAAGATTATTCAATTAAAAGTTGTTCTGACAATGTCTTTAATTTGGTGTTTTTAAATTAATTTTATAGCAATAATTAACTATAGATGAAAATACCAATAGAAATACTACACTGAAAGTTGCTGATGGGGCCTTTTGCTCTATAAAGTGAAATGGACGATGTAAAAATGGAAAATTTTTATTGATGTTTGCAAAATTTATCTAAATTATGTTAAAAAATGGTAGAAATCGCATTAAAAGATATGAACAGTAATATCGATATCAAAATACTGGGCCATGTCACTATATCAGACGACACTCCAGTGAGCATAAGACAAGAAAAATGTTTGTCATATACTGAGAACAAAACCAACTTATGCAAATATTAATGAAAACATTTACTGATAATAAGCAACAAGACTTCACAACAATAGTCGGACAGATGTTGATCTGTTTGTTCTTCTAATAGCACTAGCTTCTAAAAATAAAGACATAATGTTTTACAAATCAAAAATTGGTATAACAAAATCAAAACTGAATTCGTCAATAGATTTGCAAGGACAGTACAATAATATAACAAAGTGCTCACTTTATTCTCACGCAATAAGCGGCTGAGATACAACAAGCACTAAGTACAAATGCTATAACTGCGTTTTACAATGAAAATTCTTCTTTAAATGAAGTAAAGGAGGCAGGAGAGAGAATTTTTTTGTGTGGATGTAAATAAAAAATAACACTGGACGACACAGATTTCGCATGTTTCATCAATAAAAAAAAAAAATTTGGAATCATTGCCTCTTAACTGTTACTATTTTTTTGCTGCAAATGAGACATACATATTTCCCAAAAAAATAGAGAAAAATCGATTTTTTTATTAAAAAAAATCTTTCTTTTCGTTCCATACAGGTTTCCGCGGATCCGTAAAACTCCCAAACAATTTTTCTTCGCGAACTTTGGCCTATTTTGAAGCTATAACCAGAGTTTAAGTCTGCACAATTTTTTTCGAGTTACGGTAATTTTTTTCAATCTTTTCCTGTACTAGTAGTAGATATCAAAGAAAAGGGGAAAAGTAAATCAAAACTAAATTTATTTACAATTTTCCCAACAAAATACCACTTTGTTAATCATGTCAAAAGTTATATTAGTGTGAAAACGAGTAAAATTTCTGAAAAAATCGCTATATTTTGCAATTTTTGCTAAGAAAAAGGCAAAAACGCGGTCCAAGCCCAGAAAAAATTTGTAGTGTTTACAGTAAAGATGCTTTATCGAATGTTATAATATGTAGATGGTTTGCTCGCTTTCACTGAAAAAAATTCTATGAAATCGAATAACATATAAGCAGCGAATCGCTACTGAAACACAATGAAATCGACCCTTTTTTTGAAGCAAACCGTGTCTGGCGATGAAACATGGTCAGAGAAAGGTGAACCACCAGCAAAGACTTCAAAGCCAGTTATGCTGTGTGCATGGTGTGATTAGAAGGGAATCATACATTATGAGGTTCTAGAACCTGGTCCAACGTTTGATTCTAATCTCTACTGTCAGCAATTAACCAGATTGCAGCAAGAAATTAAAAAAAACTGGCAGAATTGATCAATAGAAAGATTGTTGTCTTCCATCAAGACAACGCCAGGCCACACGCCTTTGATGACCCTTGTACTCTCTGAATACCATTTGTTTTGATCTCTGGAAAACTCGCTTGATGGTATAAAGTTGGCTTCAAAAAGGACTGTGAAAATCACTTGGCCAAGTTTTTCGCCGATAAACCATACAAGTTCCACACCGAATGAATTATGAAACCTCCCGAAAACTGGCAAGAGTTAATAATGGCGAATATGTTCCCGAATAAAACTCATTTTAAATAAAAAAAAAAAAATCTAACCAAAGAAAGACAAAAAATCTCTCTATAATTTTTCCTAACCTGTTTTTCAAAAACTACAATAAAATCCGAAGAAGAAGCTTAAAGCAGTCAAATTTTATTTAGAAGATAATACTTTCAGAAGTTGATTCCATTTTCACCGATAAGAATTGGTTATGCTTCCGATTTTCTGTATTACAAGCGCGTTATTTACCAATTGCGAAATATTGTTGATATCACTCGAACAAAGGTAGAAAAACCCATCTAGAAACTTTTGTTTTGAATTTTTGGCCAGCTTTTTGGATTGGGCCACACTGTGGAACGGATTACCTAAATGATTTTTAGATGAAATGGCCAATTAGGATGGAATTTGGCTATTTCTTAAGCGATTATTAGCTATAATGAAATTCGAAATGTGGGATAAATATGAGATTCTTAAACGATTTCTAGATGAAGGTCTTGAATTTCAAGTAAAATTACATTATAATCGGTTAAGAAATGGCCATATTCCATCCTATTGTATTTTGCCAGAACTCCTTCTAAAACAATTTCCAGAACATCAAACAAGACTCATTTTAATCAAAAGTCGAATTTAATCACAATTGGTTAAGAAATGGTGAAATTCCATCCTAATTAGCAAGAACTCCTGGAGAACTCTATAAAAAATGTTTACAAAAAATATCGAATTTCATCAGAGGCGGTTAAGAAATAGCCTGGTTCTTTCCTAATTGGACATATTGAAGTACTTAATCTAGAAATGATTTAATAAATTCATTTTCATCGAGCATAAGAAACATCCAAATTCGATCTATAATCGCCATATTTCAATTTTTGTTTAGAATCCCATTTCCGTCAATTTTATCGTATTGTTAAGAGATAGCCAAATTCCATCCTATTTGGTCATATTTCGAAACTACAATTAAAAATCATTTTGTAATCCCTAAAGAAATAACAGAGTTCTTTACTAATTGGCCATATTCCAGAATTGTATATAAAAATCGTTTTGGTATTCCGTTTCCATCGGACATGTTGAATACTGTATTATGAATTGGATATTTTTAGTAGAAATATATTTTATATTAGAACTATTATTAATAAAATAATAAATAAATTTTATTTATCAATTAGATGCTTAACACAATGGTTGAATCTAAATTAAAATAAAAAATGTTTAATTTGAATTCAAAATTATTTTCAAGTCAAATTCGCCAAATTTAGGACCAAATCTAATAATTTTCTAGCCCAATTAAACATATTTCATAATGAAATCAACTTTTTGTTGGGTTAATATTGAATGTAAAATACTTGTCATAACAAATAATAGATGTCACTATATTGAATAAAGAATTTATCGTTTAGTTCGTAAGCCTAACGCAAGGAAGACGAAGCGCGTAGGTAGTAATAAAAAAATAATAATAAAAAGAAAGACAAGGTGTCATGGCGAAAGAATAACGAGAGGGAGAGAGTAGTTTTATTTTTTTGAAAAGTGTAATTCTATAGAATCCTACCATAAGTGGGATGTTATATCATACAGAAGTGGGACAATTTAAAATATTAACGAACAGTCATAAAATATCAATTTTTATTGAAATTCATCTAAAACCGAAAATTAAAATAATTTGTGTGAAAAACACGTGAATTCAACGAACGAAGCGAGATATTAGGGTCAGTGTTCTGTTTCCACCAACGATTTAAATAAATAATTATTACTTGACGATGTTTACGTTATAATATTCATTGAAGATAGATGAATTAAGTGTATACGAATTGCATACATTATTGAAACGAAAAAACCTTTGAACGAGCGGAAATAAGAAGGTGTTACTGAAACGGTTGGCACTGTTGGTTATGGATCTAAAAGTGAGTTGAGCGAAAATTCACCTAATACAAGTACAGTACAATATTTTACCAACGTCGATGTGAATTTGGAATGAGAACGAGAATTAATTAATCGAGAAAGAAATTTAATTATGAAAGAACGAAAATTACTCGAGTTAGAACTAAAGCGGTAACTGCTAGTTTTTATGCCTTTTCAAATTCATTGTGCATTTAACCAGAATTGCACCAGACTATCTAATTCCATCGGAACAGACATCGACCATATTTTGTCTAATAATTTTGATTATAAATATATTACATCGCTAAAGGACGTTTCCTTTTCTGATCACCGTCAAATTTCAATCTTTATTGATTGTAAAAGACATCTCAACTTATCATGCACTCTAAAAGTAAAATTAATTATCAACTTATGGAAAAATCCAACGACTTTAGATTTTTGAATAAAGTGTCTAATTTTGATGATTTTGTTAAAAATCTTTCAGCGGCTATTAAAAAGCACACCGTTGTAGTTACGAGTAAATCAAACTTTAAAAAACCCTAGATTAACAATGAAATCTTAAGCATTATGAAGAACCGTGATAATTTCGCCAAATTAAAACGTAACTATCCACATAATCTTTACTATATTCAACAATTTAAATTGTTACGTAATAAAATCATTACTCTTATTAATAAGGCCAAACGAGATTATTATTCACATGAGATTTCTAGTGCCATTAATTCTAGGAAACTTTGATCAGTTCTTAATGAAGCTGTATTTAACAAAATTCCGAAGGAAAATGTTTGCACTGAACTTGTATTAAATGATAGCTCTATCACCAATTGTGAACAAATTTGTAATGAATTAAATAAATGGTTTATTGGTTGTTCGTTACCAAGTACCTATTCATTTAACTCGCGTTACCATCGGAAATAACTGCAATTATAGTATTTCTGTTCCCTTCAAAATGCATCATACTAATTTTATAGAGGTAGCGAAAATTATTAATACATAGTCTCAAGAATAATTCATCTAATGGTCCTGATTCTATATCTGCAAAATTATTGAAAAGATATTCAACTAACTTTTTTCCTATGCTGGTTAAATTATTAAATAGTGCATTTGATTTAGGTGTATTTCCGTCATCATTAGCCCAGGCTAAATTATCCCCTTATAGACCAATTTCCATTTTATCTAACGTCAGCAAATTAATTGAACATATAGTTTTGGAACATCTCAGTAGTTTTCTACTATGGCAGTACTACTATGGCATGACATCACCTTGTAATTAATCTGCAGGAAAACCTTATTGAAGGAAAAATTGTTTCAGCTTTTTTTATTGATATCAGAAAAGTATTTGATAGTATTAACCACGAATTACTACTTTACAAACTTTCGTTGGCTGGTATATCAGCTAACGATTTTAATTTTTTTAAAACATATTTAGTTAATCGTGTTCAAAATGTTAGTATTGTTAGGAAATTGATGATTAGGTTCAAGTTAAATTTTAAGTTTAAATAGTTTAATGTTTATGTTAATTCTTGTTACAGTAAGTAATAATTATTTAATTGGGTATAAATGGTTCATGAATAAGGAAATATAGGTTGTTATTTTAAATTTTTCTTAATTATTTTATTAGGTTAACTAATGAAATGCGGTCAGGAGTGAAATTACAAAATTAATAATAACTTTTCTTTTAAGGCTTGTTGTAAATTTAGGGAGTCCTGAGTATCCGGCCCTGGATTCCAGAGAAAGGATCACCTAATAAAGTAGTTACTATTTACTATTTACTATACATTGTACTAATAACTTACTTACTATCGATCGCATTCGTGTTTGTAACCGGGGCGTGTCGGTCCCAACTGATAATCCTATTCTATTCTTCGGTGTTGTTTTATGTATACGGGTGTACGGTGTGGGACTGAGAGTCCGGGATATCCTGCTATAATGCTTGGCCATATACTCATAATCAATCAATCATGAATTATATCAACAAGATTAGTAATATGAAAACATTAATAATAATAATAATTTTTGATGTCCTAATTTAGATTTAAAGAATGCTGAGTTCTGGCATTAGATTTCAGAGGAACGAGCATATAGTCATGTAGTTAAAATGTGCTATCTAGTGCTAACCTGTTTATCATTTATCATTTATTGTACTAAGAATTTATTATCTATTAATCGCTTAGGAGACTGCAAATGGGTTGAATCTGTCCCAACTAATAATCATATCCTATCCATCGGTTTTGGTATGTGAAATTGGGTGTAAGATGTGTGCTCGGGATTACTGAAGACCCTGTTATAATAATTACTCATTTAGGTAATAAAATTTGGGTGCGAAGTTGATGATTATATTTTACTAACTATCGATCATAAGGTGTCTGTAACCGGGTCGAGTCTGTCCCAACTAATAATCCTATCCAATCCTTCGGTTTTGTTATACTACCTTGATCAACAAGTTCCCAGAATAACCACCGTGTGGCGCTCCCATCGTTCCGATTTGAGTTCTGTTTTTTTTGTTAAGTGGGTACATCTGTTGTTGATATTCCCTCTAAATCTTAGCATCATAGCTTGACATTTGCAAAAGTTACGTAGTCAAGAGTACATCTACTCTGTGTGTGTTGGCGATTTTTCCATTATTTCCTCTCGGCTGCTGAAACGCGTTCCCCGTAATGGTTTTTTAACTCGATTGAACAGAAAGAAGTCACAGGGAGCCAAATCAGCTGAATTCGGTGGCTGTTGGATGGTATTTGTTGCATTTTTCGTTAAAAAATTACGAATAATGATGGCATTGTGCGACGGTGCGTTATCATGGTGCAAAATCCACGGGCTTCCTGCCCACAATTCTGGTCTCTTTTGGCGAATTGTTTCACGCAAACGTCTCATAACGCTCAAATAATACTCTTTGTTTACGGTCTGGCCTTCTGGCAAAAATTCATGATGCACTACACCGTTGTAATTCATGAAAACCGTGAGCATTGCCTTCTTTTTTGACTGAAAACGACGTGGTTTTTGTTTGGTGAACGCCATTCACTTGCCTGATGTCTGGATTGCGTGTCGTACTCATAAACCCATGTCTCGTCTCCAGTAATGATCCTTTTGATGAATGTGGGATCAGATTCAGCCTCGCAAATCATGTCTAAAATTGTAAATAATTTCTAAAATTGTAAATAATCGCCAACACACACAGAGATAGATGTACTCTTGACTACGTAACTTTTGCAAATGTCAAGCTATGACGCTAAGATTTAGAGGGAATATCAACAACAGGTGTACCAACTTAACAAAAAAACAGAACTCAAATCGGAACGATGGGAGCGCCCCACGGTGGTTATTCCGGGAACTTGTTGATCAAGGTAGTATGTGTACGGGTGTACGGTGTGGGCCCGGAAGTCCGTGAGATCCAGCTATAATGCTTGGCTGTACATTCATAATCAATCAATCGTGTTCAAAATGTTAGTATAGCAGATGAAAGTAGCTATTGGTGTGCCGCAAGTTTCCGTTGTTGGGCCCTGCCTCTTCAATTTTTTTATTAATGATTGTTTCTGTCTAGCATTTAAGGGGAAATTTCAAATGTACGCTGATGATAAGTACATTTTATATTCAGCACAGGACTACAGCACCCTTCAATCTATAATGCAATATGATCTAGACCTGCTAATTAATTGGCTGCTTAATAATGCTTAGTAATGCTTTATCTCTAAATTTAAACAAATCACACTATATGTTATTCTTTAAAAGGAGCCCTGTTATCAGACCTAACATTGTCCAAATTTTTTAGAATAAAATTATTAAATTAATTCTTAACAAACATTACTTAACCCCAACTCGTGAACGATAGATTATACCTTCAATGTGAGACAAGTGCGTTTGTACAATTCTATGTTATTTATTTACAAAGCAATTCACGGCTTGTCGTATTACAAACCAATTTTTCGATATGTCTTCAGCTCAAAATACAGTCGGCATTTTAATATTACCACAGCTCCCAGTGCAAACATGATAAGAAACTTTATAACCCGTTTTGAGGAACGGGGTGCAGTATTTGATGAGCTACGAACAAATCGTCACCTCAGTATTTCAGTGTTACAAACGCATTTTAATCTATTTGGAGTTAGGTATGCCATTTTGCATTGTGATAGTCCTAATCCTATTTTTAATAAAATCCATTTGTGTCATTTAAAAACGGGGATCACAACCTGTTATAATAATGATTCTGAAATCTAATCGATCTGTTCGCAATGAACAAGCTGTGGAGGCTGAGCACGAAAGTGTCAACGATGATCCTTCTATGCCTACTCGTCTGCGTGCTACTCAATTGGCTATCTCCAGAATATCACTATACGACATAATTTGAAACTTCATCTGTAGATGCTTCCATACAAAATTCAAGTTGCCCAAGAGTTATGGCCGAGGAATACAAACTTTTCGATGACCGAATAATTTCAAAAAATTCAAATTTCGTTTAGCCACCTCGTTCCCCAGATTTGTCGGCTCCTGATTTTTTTTATTGCGTTTCTTAAAAGAACGGGTTTACGTGAACAAACCACAAAACATTCGGAAACTGAAGCAGAATATTCCGAGAGAAATTGCAAATTAGATTACAAAATACCTCATAGAAAGATCCATTAACTGCCAACAAGTCATTTAAGGAATATTATTTTTCAAACTTGCGTTTAAAAAAAAATTAATAAATTACACTTTCATTAAACAAAACAAATAAAAAATTTAAAAAATAAGAAAGTTATATGTATTTTAAATCAGTCAGTCCAAGTTGGCCCATCCTGTATATATAATTCTGGGAATAAACGAGTAAATTTATCGAACTCATTACCTACCCATAAAATCGCAACGCTCGAAGAATTAAAGGAACGTATCGAATGGTATAATAGTATGCAGGCATTGCGAACTAGCCATTATGTTAACTCGATATCAACGGCGAATACGTCTAATACATCAAAAGTTACAATCATCCAAAACGATTTCATCAATATGATTCAAAACGTTGCTTTAATTGTGGGGAAATCGGGCACTTTTCGATACAATGTATGAAACCCCAACGACGAGAAAGATGTACCAGCATAACGAATGTTCGGTGGATATGGTAATCCAACTTCCAACTAATATATCATACGAAGTCAAAGCAATCATCGATACGGGAAGCCAAATTAATATAATTAAGCTAATTTGGGTGACGATTCGATAATTCGTCGTTTGTCCGACTCAAAAAGTGGAACAGATGTTGCAATGCAATTTGTTTGATGAGATATTAAATTTTGAGTATTTTTCAGACGATGAATTTGGATTTGAATCGAACCATGATTATAGAATAGGACCATTAGATGACGATAAAACGAAAGAATACTTGGTTCAGAATAGATTTAATAAATTGATTAAACCGATACCGGAAACCAAATACGAACTTAAAATTGTCCTTAATAGCGATAAGACCATACACTCAGTTCCGAAACGACTTTCAATGCATGAACGTAAACTAGTGCGCGATATGATTGACGATTTACTTGACCGTGGAATAATACGACCAAGTACAAGTGACTTTGTTAGTAGAATAGTGTTGGTAAAGAAAAGAAACGGTTCTCATCGTATGTGCATCGATTACCGCGAACTTAATATAACAATAAAAGAAAGATTTCCTTTACCATTAATAGACGATTGTACAGAAAAATTGCGAGGAAAAAAGTGTTTTCACTAATAGACCTACGAAGTGGATTTCACCACATACCATTAAGGGAATATGAATATTCAAAACTGCCCTTTGGCCTATGTAATGCACCATCGGTATTTCAGCGGTTTGTATTAATAATTTTTAAACAATTAATTGAATCAGGTGACGTGATAATTTACATTGATTATATCCTGGTGGCGACGGATACAATAGAAAAACATTTTGAAATATTCAAAAAGGTGTTTGACATATTGTATGCGAATTGTTTAAAGATTCAATCTACTAAATGTAGTTTAATGTGAGATAAAATTGATTACTTAGGTTATGAGATTGGTCAAGATGAAATTCGCCCGACGTCGCGACACCTTAATTCAATTCAAAATTATCCATTACCTAAGAATGTCCACGAACTTCACCATTTTATCGGTTTAACAAGCTTCTTTAGACGGTTTATACGAAATTACTCGATATTAGTTAAACCCTTACACAATTTGTTAACAAAGGGGCTGATTATAGATTGGATTAAGTTGAAGTAGGCACATTTCAATTGTTAAAGTCCAGATTGACATCGTCACCAACTTTGACTTTATATAATCCTAGCGCAGCTACCGAATTACATACGGACGCTAGCCAAATAGGTTTTGGTGCTATCTTGTTACACGTTATCACTCCTACGAACTGGAAACGCTTGCTATCATCTATGCTCTGCAATGTTTTCATGTTTATGTACATGGAATTCATGTCAAATTAGTAACTGATTGTAATTAATTAAAACTGACGTTGGACAAAAAAGATACTAATAATCGAAAATGATAGAATGCGACATGTTGACGCGGTAAGTCGTGCACCAAATATATTGATATTGGAATGCAACCTTTTGAGAACTCTGGCGCATTTGCAGTTGACAGACGATACCTGACGAAACGAAAACGGAGAAATTAAATTCTATGAGCTGAGAGAAAATCTGGTGTATCGAAAATACAAGAACAGATTATTATTTTTGGTGCCTTAAGTCTTTGTCGATGAAATAATAAGACAACACCATAATATCGGACACGTAGGTGTTAATAACACCATCGAAATGATTAGACGTAATTATTGGCTCACGAATATGGTGGAAAAAATTAACGAGCAAACCCATTCATAACTTAATAACGAGCAATCAGAGTCGATTGAAGAGTCAGATATGGCCGAAATGTAGGGTTTATATTTAATGTAAAATACTTATCATAACAAATAATAGAGGCCACTATAATGAATAAAGAATAAATCGCTTAGTTCGTAAGCCTAACGCAAGGAAGACGAAGCGCGTAGGTAGTCATAAAAAGAAAGACGCCATCTAAACAAAAAAGCGATTTGAAAAAAAAAAACGATACGATTGCGATATGTGAACGATGCATATTTTTTATAGCACACCACGCACTTTCATATTTGTATTTCTACTCCCATAGAAACAACGAAAATAAAAATTGTATATTGCCCGTTCTCTTACTCGCCATTTCAATTCAAGTTTAAACTAAAACAAAAGCGAACGGCAATTCATTGTGTGAAGATGAGAGTCAATAAAAATTAAGTCTTAATTCATAGTTTGTAATTAATTCCATCCACAAAGTCACATAATATTTTATATTCTTCCATTCTCTGATCTTTTAAGATTTCTAATAAGGAGTTTCTGTATAATAGCGGGAAATTATTTCTTATATTGTTATATATGACACAATCGTTAATAATATGTTCATTATCTTCAACAGTGTTGCAAATCTCACAATTAGATGTAGATTCAAGTCCCAAAAGGAATTTAAATTTTTTGTTAACTGTGTGACCTGAGATTAATCTGTAAATTAACCTGGTTTGGCAGGATGTAAAATTAGAGTCTTTAAATAGGAAAGATGATCTTGGAGAAGGGCAAATTTGTTTATAAAAGTGACCGGATGAATTACACATTAATGTGTAGTTTTCCTTCCACTTATTATTTATAGATCTGGAGATATCGTTAAATAGGTCTGTGAGAGTAGGTTCATTATTAAGAAAGTGCGAAGGGGAAAAAACTGCTTTTTTTGCTAAACCATCTGCTATGGTATTTCCTTTTAAGCCACAATGACTCGGGAACCAATGTATGACAAAATTTTTTGTTTGGTTATGATCTGTAGTATCGATAATTTGGTTTTCATAGTGTCTATTTGTATCATGTGATAAGGCATATTGTTCAGAATGGTTCATAAGATTTTTATTTGTGATTCCATCAATATTTGTTATAATGCTAAAATTAGAAAAAGAAGTTTGTTTTATATGAAAAGGTTTAATTTTGGAAAGAAAAGTATAGTTAGAATATAAGTCATTAAGTTTAGGAAGAGAACTATTGCTTTTAATGTCGTTACTGATTTTGGAATTATTATATAGATTTTTTGTAATCTAAATTAGTGATTTTTTAGTAAAATCTGAGGTAGATCTGAGGTTGTTTCTAGGGATTCGGATAAAATAGCCGGAATCGGAGTAGTTCTTAAGAAGCCTAGACAAGCTCTCAGACAAGCATTTTTAATAGATTGACAGATATTAATATATTTTTTATATTTAGTGTCTGTAAAAACATAAGTGTATTCAAGTTTTGATTTAACTATCGCTTTAAAAATATTGATCATTGTTTCAGGATTTACACCTCCATTAAAATGGGTGAGAGTTTTAAGTAAGTTAATGGAATTGGAAATATTTGCTATTAAGTTTGTGTAATGATTTGATAATGAAAGTCTATTTGTTAAAGTTGTACCCAGTATCTTAGTAGTTAATCTTTCTTTTATATAGATATTATTAATTTTTAAATTTAGAGATTTGGAATTATTTTTATTAGTGAATAGTCTTAAAAAATGAGATATATCAGTGTTAATTTGTAGTTTTAAAGATTGTAATTTATCAGTTAATGAGAGTAAAGTAAAATCTGTTATTAATTGTAAGTTATCATGGTTATCGGCAGAAATTACAATGCAAATATCATCGCCATATTGGAAAATTTTTGTATAGGGGTTATTGATGTCGTGTAAAGAAGTGGTATAGATATTAAAAAGGGTAGGACTCAAACAGCTACTCTGAGGAATGCCTTTATTAGTGTAATGAATGGAAGCTTGATTGATATTTTGAATTGAAATAATTCTATTTGGGAGAAATTGAGAAATCCAATGTGTATGTTATTAGGGAAATTGAAGTTTTTAAAGGTGTTTAATAAAATATTTTTATCTACATTATCAAAAGCTTTGGAAATGTCAATGTTAACTAAAACAATTTTTTTTTGTTGTTGTTTGAGGGAGTTGATGAAATTAAACATTTCTACAAAATAATCAGTGATACTTTTATTTTTTCTAAAACCAAAATTGTAATAGTTGAGAGTATTATGGGAGATTAGATGATCATTAATTCGTTTTAAAATGAGTTTATTGAAAATTTTTGAAAAAATAGGTAACAGGCAAATAGGACGGTAGTTAATAATGTTTCTATCATCTCTCCCCTTTTTCAAAATGGCAATTGTGTATGATGTTTTCCATTTAGTGGGGTAAATCTGATTTTGCCAGATGTTATTAAAATGGTTTGTAATAATATTGATTATAGGTCAGGATTAGTGGAAACTAACTGTTTAATGAATTTATATGAGATTTTATCATATCCTGGAGCAGTATTATTGGAGTTTTTAATAATGTCAAGAATTTCAGTGTTTTTAAATTCCGCAGGATTAATAGGATTGAGGTTATTAGAGGGATTAGGAGGGGATTCAAAAGCGACAGGAAAATTATAATTTAAAAATTTATTTGCTACTGTAGGATCTTCTAAAATTCTATAGTTGGATTGTTTTTTATTTTTTATTTTATTGGTATTGTTCCAGAGATCGGAATTGTTAGTTTTATGATTTATACTCATCAAAAAAATGTTCCAAGATTTTTTCTTTTCTCTTCTGATTGTTAATTTAAGGTTTTGTACAGATTTTTTTAGTTCAATAGCGATAAAAATATTTTTGTTTAGATTATAAATTAGTTGCTTGTGTTTTTTAATGTTCCATAGTCTGTATAAGGTCGTTCCACCAGGGTTTAGGTTTGAAAGTATTTTTACTTGTGATGATAGAAGTGTTTTCAGAAATTAATTTTTCTAGATGTTCTTCAACATTGCATTTATCATCAATATTATTTAGATCAAAATCTCTCAATACTTTTAACCAGTTTGTGATTTGTTTTTTTTTGATAATAGTTTAGTTTGTCAATAAGTATTGGGAGATGGTCACTTCCTAAATTGATGGGATCAATTTTCCATGAGAGTTTTTCAAAAAAAAAAAAAAGATCTTGTCTTGTGTGAGAGCCATCATTCAATAAAAAGACGTTATTAGCAGTGATTATATCTGCAATTTTATCGCCCACTCTGTCGTAAGTAGGGGTTAATGAATCATCCCAAAGACTATTATAAATATTTATGCCTCCCGCTATTAAACAGTTATCTAGATTTTGAGTGATAAGATGTTCAAATTCATTAACGATTTCCTGAGGTCTAATAACCGAGTTGTTATAAAAAGATAAGATATTAAAATCAATATTTTTAAATTTGATGTTAATTTTGAAAGCTTGAAAACGGATGTAATGAAAATTTAAATTAATAATCTTCCAAGAAAGTTTTTTATGTATTAAAAAACCTACACCGCCAAAACCATCTGGTCCGTCATCAGTAATAAGATTGTAATTATTAAAAATTAAATTGCTATTTGGGCTTGTCCAGGTTTCGGATAGAATAACGATATCAATATGATTGGATTGAATATAATGGTATAGTAAATCTTTGTTACTATTTAAACTACGAATATTAATTTGTAAAATTTTTAAAGGCTGCATAATGAATGGATAAATGAAATGAAAACGAAAACTGGGAAGAAAAATTTATTTTTTAATAAGTTTATTTAATTTGATTTTGAGAGAGTCTATATTAGCCGGATGTTTATTAAAGTCATCGGAATTATCTAAAATTAATTTGACGTCATTAAAGATTGAATCTCTTTCGCTTATTTGACTTCTTAGCTCTTTTACTAATTCATTTAAGACATTAATTTTTCTAGCGTCAAAGTTCATTAAGTTGTTATTGGGCCAGGCTTGATTATTAGTACATATATCGTTGTTGAAATCTATCGGTTTGGGAATATTTTGTTGTCTACCATAAAGGTGGCTTTTAGATTCTCTAAAACTTGATTTGTTTATTATCATATGCTCTCTAATTTGTTTCTGTCTATATCTTTCATTACACTGGAAAAAATTAGTAGCGTGGCCCGTTCCACAATACTTACAAGACACTTTCTTGTCACAATCATGGTCGGCCTCGACAGTTTTAGCACATGTTGGACATCTATTAATTTTTGATCTACATCTAGTAGCTGTGTGTCCGTAATTCAGACATTTTTTGCAGAATAACGGATTTGGTATAAAATATTCAACTTTTAATAAAATATTGTCGTAAAGAGTGACATTGTGTGGAATAATTCCTGAATCGAAAGTGATTTTAACTGATTCGATATGTTCAGCTGTTTTGGAGGTATTATTCCATTTTGTCATCCTTTCTATATTTGAGATATTGTATTTCGATTTAATATTTCCTTTAATTTCCTCAATAAAGAGTACAATAGGAATATTCGTAACAATGCCGATTGAGGATGTGAAATTTTTCGGTTTATAGGTTGTATAATTGTCAAATTTTTTAAAGGTTTCTGATTTGACACAGTTATTTGCGTCTTCCAATTTGTTAAAAATAATCTTGACCACATTTTTGCTAACAATTGAGATATTTTTGACATCATTGAACTTGTTGAACTTGATTGCTTTACCTAATAAAACTAGATTTAAATTTTATTTACTAACAAAAACAGCAAATGGGCCGATATCTATTTTGTTATATAAATTAATTTTGACTTCAGTGCTAGGCGTCATGTTTGAATTATTAGATTGATCCATAGACATATCTGAAGAAGGCAAAGGAGTTATTTCATTATATTTGACGCATTTGCGATTTGCTTCCTATTTTGTTTCCTTTTAATGTCCTTATTATGCATATTATTATATTCACTGTTTTCTATTATGTTATTATTAATGACGATTTTGGATTTTTTATTTTTATTTATTACATTTTCAGAATCAGAGTCAGAGAAAACTCCAGAAAATGGTAGAGGTGCAAAGTACTGTGTACTTTGTCCCTCCTCGCTTTTATTAGGTGGATTTATTATTTTGTGGATAGAAAAACAACTATGAAAAGACTTACCCGAGAATAAACAAACAAATCAGACTAAATTATTAAGATATTAATTTAAATGAAAAGCAAATTAATTAAAATTAAATGAAAAACTGATAATTTATAAAACACTTCACTAAAAAGAGACGCTCACACAATAAAGTTTCGAGAAAGAATGCTTACTACATTTTTCATCTCAAAATCAACTTTTTTTTATCACAAATTAAAGTTTTTTAAATCAAATTCAATATTATTCATATCAATTGAATTTGCTTTAAAAAAACCTTTACTTGTTATAAAAAAAAAATAGTTGATTTTAACATGAAAAGGTTATTTATACATCAAATTTATTACAAAATTCTTAAAATCTTCACAGAATTATCATAAAAAGAATTATTTTAAATTGAATTGAAATACTATTAATTTGAAACAAAAAACTGTTATTTTGATTTAAATAAAATAGTTAATTTGGTTTGAAATTTAATTAATTTCAATTGAATTGATCATGAAAAAAAATTAATTTGGTTTTTTAACAAATACCAATTTGGTTGGAAAAATTGTTTTGAAAAAGATGTGTTTGAAATTGTTTCGCTTGTGTTTGATTGTCAAAAGTAAAACGCCAAGATTTATTTTCTGTCTGATGTATTTCATATGGATTTATGTTTAGTGTCATGTATCATAACTGATTATCACCTGATTTAATTTACGTAAATTTAAATTTTGGTTCTGCTTGCAGAACCATGCTGCGCAGGTATGTATATTTTTTTAACGGAATACTTTTATTGGGCCACTTGTTTTCGACATTTTCTGACACTCTATACAAACGAAACTACATATTTTTAACGTCAGAAAACTTCACTCCGATTGGCCCATCACCTAAAATGGTCAAATGCTTAAGCTGTTGAAGCAGATATTTTTAAATTTTTACAAACTAAAAACACATATTGAAACGAGAGCCGAATTAGAAATACAACTAACCTGATGTTTACTGAACACATTGTTGACCGGCAATTTTACACAGAAACTATATCATGCCACCGGTTATTATTTTGTAATTGAATATGGAAGTAAAGTAGAACATTCTAAATAAACTCCAATAAATTGTATTTATACTGAATGAAATTAAACTTTTGACATATTTTTTATTGTTGTAGTTAAGTTTTTTTAGTTTTTGCCATGGGTTTCATAAATCGTAATAGATAATGCAAATGCAATGACGAGTTAACTCGTCGTCGGTCAACAACGATTGGGCATGAAATGGCGAGTTAACTCGTCACCGGTCAACAATATTCTATTTCCAAAAACTATTTCTTAAAAATACTCAGAACCCGACAATTTCTTTATTATCAGCGAAATCAAATGTTCAAACTTTAAAAGGTGAAAGGTCAAATGTACAAACATTGCTTTATCATAATTCAATGGATTTCAAGTTGAGTAGACATGGTTAAAAAAAATGTCCCCACACAAATAAAAAAAAAAACAAATTTAGCTCGTTTTAAATGAAAACATCAAAATCAATGGATTACATAAAAAAGAAGCATATAAAACACCATTTTAAAATACATACTGTGAAAAAAATATGAAAAATTCTATAAAGCATAATCTACTCGTAAACGTAATATGAAGGAGCAAATGTTATAAAAAATGTTTAAGCACTAAAAGCATACATATTTTGTTAGTACATATAGCAAAAATCATGTATTTCCATGTACATATAGTATGTACTTCATTGTTTTCTAGGTGAATATGAAACACGACATTTTGTTTTGTGTCGAATGGGAAAATATAGGGAAGAAAAACAATAACGATGGAAAATTTATACATAACACAATACTCGTACAAGTACATAGCTAAAATCCTATACAGAAATTATATTTACAACAATATTTCCCAATCTTTGAACAATGAAGCAAAAAAGTGCATTAAGAACAAATACAACGAATGAAGTATGCAGAGTGGCCAATATTTTTATTATTGTTATTATTTTATAATATTATTACTACCATTAGCATTATTATTACCAGTCAGTGTAAATAATATGTTAGTAAACGTTAATGGTATAGTTAATGGTTCCTTTACAAACATAGTAAATAGGATCCATATACAAATACAAAAATAAACTCTTTCGTTGTTGTTGTGCTTTTGTTCTATTTGTTGTTTTTACTGGCTTTGTTCTTATTATTATTATTGTTGCTCTGTTTTATTTTTGTTTAGTAAAGTTTTACAGTTCATAGAATTTTTATTGTTTATCAGAGGCAAAAAAAATGTATGGTGTGGCAAAATTTTCTGCTCATGTTACTTCAGTGGGAATACATAATGTTAAAGATTTTTAGTTTCCTTTTTCAGTTTATGTGTAAATTTTGATTATGTAATGCATCGTTTATTGTTTTTGGAAAATTCTGTATTTGTGTGTCGGATTTTCATTATACATAAATTTCTTTTCAATCAGCTAATTTATATACATTTCATTCAACTTATTTGCTATAAATCTTTTGTACGTAGTGCAAGGCAGTGCTTCTCAAACTGTAGGCTACAGCTCAGCAAGGCGGTCATGTAGCTGTTGCCAGGATGGCCGAAATAATTCAGTTTTTCTAAATAGTTTTTATACCAAAACAAAAACCATTTTTCTAGCTAATAATATTTCGTGTAAAGCTACAAAATTATATTTCTCGTTTCTAATCTTATCTAAGTATTATGGACTTTGTTTCTTATCGAAACAGCGACAGTTGTTTTCTTTCACAAAAACAACGAGAACACCACAAAATTTATTTTATTTGACAATTTTATTTAGATGTTTTATTTAGATGTGATTACAATTGTGGTTAATTTGCGAATGACCGAATAATATAATTTTATGTCGGTACATGCGAGAAGCGCAATAAAAAACATATTATATAATTTAAAAATACCGAACATGTACAAATACATAGATAAATAAATTACAATTATATATGGTACAGAAACAAAAAAACGGGATTAATCAAAACATATATAAATAACAAACTTTATATACATAAATTAGACAGAGTCAAATTGGGTGAGCGTGAACATACTGCCCCCTTTGACAGTACCCCATACTTTCAAATTATCTTATTGAATTGTCTTCTATTGGTAACGGAGCTAATTTGACGATAGCTCGCTTTACAATACCGGTTGGTGTTTTCACAGATGCCACACGTACTAGACCGTCTGGTCCTGGGTGAACCTCGATAATGCGACCCAAGATCTACTTCTGTGGTGGCAATCCATCTTCAGCAATCAAAACTAGCGTGCTGACGGTGACGTTACTCGATGACGTTCTCCATTTTCCTCGTTGCTGTAATTCTGACATGTACTCTTTTTGCCAACGGTGCCAAAAGTGCTGATAGAGCTGGCGAAGTTTTTGATAACGGTCAAGTCTATTAACATTTAGAGACGTGAGGTCAGGCTCGACGATTGCAGTGAGTGGGCCCCGGATCAGAAAGTGGCTTGGCGTGAGAGCTTCGAAGTCAGAAAGATCCGATGATAACGGCGTCAGCGGCCGTGAATTTAGAGACGCCTCGATCTTTGCGGTGATAGTGTTCAGCTCCTCAAACGTTAATGCTGCAGCTGATAATACTCGATACAGGTGATGCTTGGCAGATTTCACTGCAGCCTCCCACAGGCCGCCAAAATGCGGTGATCGCGGCGGTATGTGAACAAATTGAATGCTTGACTCATCGCAGGTTCAAGCTATTTGGTCATTCATCTTTTGATCCAAAAATAATGCATGTATATCTTTCAGCTCCCGATTACCTCCAACGAAATTGGTTCCGTTGTCGCAGTAAAGGTAACGACAAAATCCTCTGCGGCTAACGAAACGATCGAGTGCATTGAGGAAAGCCTTGGATGACAGATCGCTGACGACTTCGATATGAACGGCTTTCGTTGAAAGCATACGAGCACAGCAATAAATGCTTTATCCGACCGATGGCCACGACCTTTGACGAGTTGCGAGAAACGGTACGGCGGCCGTATATTTCATTAAGCGATTTTCCAGAAGACGTCTTGCATGACGCATCGAACACAATTCGCAATTTTGTTGTCGAGCTGTGCGGCTTCATAACGCAATGGTGTGGCATGAAATACTTGCATTGTGGTAACCTAGTTGCAGGCACAGCTTCCATGTGGCCTAACAAAATGTACTCATGAACGAAATCTTTATATTGACATTTAAGCTCCGGATATTTTGACAATTTGCATTCGAGATTCAAAAAACGTTTCTTAGCCACACAGTACGAATCTCCGAGTAACGAAATATCTTCTTTCAGCGGCAGCTTCATGCCGAATCTTCCGGAGTCCAGTTGCCTGTAATTTTGGCTGAAATGAGCTTCGCATTCAGCCTCTTCTATAGTAAACATTGACTTATTTTCACCATATCTTTCGATAGTCCAAAACCGTTCAAGTAATTTATGTAATGATGCTGTATCTTCATCAAGATTGGGCTCTGCAACTAAATTGCAAAAACTGTATTTATTTGTAAATTGCCCACTCTTACCAGACACGATCCATCCGAACTTTGTCTCCCTCAGTGATGGTAGCTTCTCAGCCAACTTAATCTGACCGATTCCAAGTAACTCAAAGAAGATTTCAGCTCCGATAAACATATCGATGTGGTTGGTTGAATAATGGATCAGCTAGTACTATATCGGATGGAATTTTTCAATCTTCAATTTCGATGCATCTTGGGGGCTGGTTCGATGTGATGCTAGGCAATATTAACATATCCAAACGATTTGCATAATCATTCGAACAAGATTTAATAAGAACATTGGTTTTGTGTTTCACTTGGGTGTTAATGCCGTTTATAACACTGATCGACACATTGGCTTTACATCTTGTTGCACGCACTAGTTTCGCCGAACGCTCGGTGATGAAGTTGAGTTGCGATGCAGAATCCAATAATGCACGACACTTAATGAATTGACTAGCATAATCTCGAACTAGAACGACTGCCGTAGCTAAAATGATAGAAACTTCCTGGTTTTCAGATCTACATTCATCATTATATGAATGTAGCACGGTCGTGCTTAAGCCAGCTGCGCTTTGATTGTGTTTGGGTGGCTTGGTCTGAGATATTGCTTCTGAATTCGGCAATAGCAATGATGATGAATTAGGCATGGGCGATACCTACCGATTTCGTTCGATATGCAACAAAGTATGATGCTTCTGATGGCATGTGCGACATCTATTTCCACGACAGAAACGTACTTGGTGGTTCTTGCTAAAACAATTAATGCATAATTGATGTTGCTTCACAGCGCTAAAACGAGATTGCGGTGTTAATTCTAGAAATTTAGGGCACTTATAAATGAAATGTTCAGATTTATCACAAAAAGCACAATACACATTATCTTGATTATTATTGACAGTTGTAGTTAACGAAGTGTTTCGCAAATTTGACGAAGTATTCGATCTTTGAAACGACTGCGGCCGACTGTACGAACTAGAATTTACTTGTGGGCGATTGGCATTGGAATTTTCTAGCATCAAATATCTTTTTACGAGACACGCTTGCAATTCATTCCAGGTCGGTAGAGAAGTTGTAGGTGCTTCTTTTTCCCATTTAAGTTGAGTAGTCCTATCTAATTTTCCGAAAACAATATGCAGCAATAATGCGTTGGGAAGCTGTTCATGGTTCCCTAATGCCAATAAGGCTCGCAGGTTGGCATTGACTGTATCGATAAGCCTTTGCAGTGATGACACTGATTTGTCAACCGCTGGAATTTCATTTATCTCTCGAATGTGAGCGTGATAAATGAGCCGTTTGTTGTTATAACGGTTCCTACGTAGATGTAGCGCCTCAGTATAATTCGCGTCGGTTAACTCCAGTGACATCAACATACTTTCAGCCTTTCCGCCTTTCACACATTTGCGGAGGTAGTTGAATTTTTCTAACGAACTCAAATTCTCGCCTGAATCAATGTACGTATTAAATTCATTTATAAAATCGGTCCAATGCTTGTATTCTCCTGAGAACTGAGGTAATTCAAATTTTGGCAACTTCACCAAACTGGAGCGATTGCCCGTACGATTGAGTCCTAACACATCAGTGCTGCTTTGGTTTAGTCCAACCGATGGACGCCTGTATTCCGCGATTCTTGATAATAATTTCGCTTTCACATAGCAGTAAACTTCTTCAAAGGCTTCCCGTTTATCGCTATCTAGCTCTAATACATCTAGCTTTTCGATCTCCGTTTGAATTTCCTCAAACTTTGCGAAATGACTTTCAAGCAAACATAACCTTGTGGCTGCTTCAGTTTCAGTTGGAATATTTTTATCGATATAAGTTTTAATACGAGTTTGAGCCCTTTGAATAGTCACGCGTTGTGCCTTCAATTCAACTAACAGTCTTTTTTTGGCCTTCGTCCAACGACATTATCGACCAAAACACTTTTTTTAGTTTGATCAAACACCAATTACACTACCGAAATTATTTTCACTTTTACAACTTATGAATAAATACCTTGAATGTCCACAAATTTTTAATCAATACGTATTTTAATTATTGATTCACAAACCAAACGATACCAATGAAAATTAGTTGAGCGAAATTGTCCACGTTGTAATCCAATTCTCCAATGATGCGATGCGAAACTCGAAAACGATGATGATTTAACGAAGATTTATCGAGAACAACCAACAATAATTGATCAATGCGGTAAAACTATAGCGGATAGCGGTAATATCCGGCTCGAAGGACCATATATTTCTTATCGAAACAACGACAGTTGTTTTCTTTCACAAAAACAGCGAGAGCACCACAAAATTTATTTTAATTGACAATTTTATTTAGATGTTTTATTTAGATGTGATTACAATTGTTGTTAATTTGCGAATGACCGAATAATATAATTTTATGTCGGTACATGCGAGAAGCGCAACAAAAAAAATATTATATAATTTAAAAATACCGAACATGTACAAATACATAGATAAATAAATTACAATTATGTATATATGGTACAGAAACAAAAAAACGGGATTAATCAAAACATATATAAATAACAAACTTTATATACATAAATTAGACAGAGTCAAATTGGGTGAGCGTGAACAGACCTATTACCATTGATGTTGAAAAGCAATCTACTACGAAACACCCTAAACTAGAAACAATTCACATTTTCGGAAACAACATTAAAACCTCGCATTAATTCCTCTATTAAACAACACAACTTACTAATACAGCTTTCTGAATCAACCTAATATCAAAGGCAAATGTTTTTGTCTGTGCTAATATCCCAAATTATGCATAGTTAACAGTTTCTATAAGGATTTTTGTAGACGAGTTTTTATTCTACAACGCACAATAATAGGTATCTTAGATCTGCAAGACAAAAAAATCATGACTACAATTATGGCTTTTGAGAGGTAACTGGTTCGAATCACAAAAGGGTCAGGATGTTTGTAAAACGGTTTTAGCATCATTTGATTGCAATCGGTGAAGTCTGGGGCCGAACGCGAGGCTAGCATGGATATACGTAATTTGCCGATGGTTGGTCTATTATGGAGTAAAAAAAAATTTTGTTAACAGAATCTTTAAAAGTTCCATGTAAAACAATCGGTTTTAAAATATGGTTTCAAATATCCAGGTAATTCGAAATTATCAATTCGAATGAAGCAATTTGTTAATAACCATTCTGAATTGAGGTATATATCTATAATTCGCAAAAATTTAGAAACTAAATTTAAATTAAAATCTAGGAACATAAGAATATCAAAGTTTATAAACTTGGATATTGAAGACATAAGTATTTAGTAATTTCAAAAAACTACTCATACATTTATTCAAATTGAAATTTTACATGATAATTTCGTTAAACTGAATACCTATAGTTAGCGTTGACTGCTTCAAACAGAAAATTTCTAGATTCTAAATAAAATTTCAAAAAGTCTAAAATAAATAAAATGTGTATAGTAATTGTTTTCTGCTCTATATCTTATATCTGAAGAAAAGGGCTGACTGCCCCACGTGTTGCGGAACATCTAAAGTTCTTGAATATGAATAGCCAAAATACTTAGCAGTAAATTCACTATTATTGAATAACATTTCTGCGGGCAATCAATTTTTTTTTTTCAGATTTTTGAGGCCGCAATATGAAACAGTTTGAGAAGCACTGGGTATACCATAGATTTCAACTGCACTCTATGGATGATGATTATCAAACGATTTGATTATAGCTAATTTTCAGCTTTTTCCAGTTGAATCTACATTGATGTATGGTTAGTTTCGCGACTGAAAAAAACGCAAATGAAAAAAAAACAAAAAACAAAAAAACTGAGCTACGTCTTTGTTAGCCTGGGTAAACTTACATCGGAACTGAAATTTTCTACTGGCATAAAAGGTAATCGTTATATTTTTGATTATCATCATCGGAAATAGAAACAAATACTAAGATTTGTAAAAAGCTCCTAACGCACGTCAATTTAAAATTTAAATCAGAAACAGCCACAGCTTTTCACCATGCGGAAGGTTTCGTAATTACGATTAGAAATGAGAATAGCTTACCTCAAAATATGTAATTCACAACATAATCAGCCTTAGATTGATGACTTACTGATTTCATACCAGTAACATATAATAGATTTAAGCAAAACAATCAATAAAACACCAAAAACACCATCGCTGTTTTTTCATGATTTATTGAGGGTTTTGAGGCGGTTCGATAAAATGTAATGATTCTGGAGCTCCTGACGGTCAGCTTCGGTCGGTTTCATTGCAGTTGTGCACGCGCTTAATTGTGAGCAACTTCTAAATATCGTCTTTGAAGCCACTTCGCTAGTTTTCTTTAGTCAGCAGTGGTTCTCACTGGTGCTTAATGGGGGAGGAGATTTGGTATGTTTTTTTTAATTATACGCCCAAATATCTAATTAAATTCAGAATTTCAGCATAACGAAAATGTTTCTTGGCTTAAGCAATCGTCACCCTTTCATAATCTAATACTAATTGTACCTAACTTTTTCGCCGTGACCAGTTTTTGTGCTTAAGCAGAGCAATATTTATTCAGACAGAGTAAATCCATATTTAAAAGCTTCTAAATTTCATCTACAAAGTTTCTACCGGCAAATCATTTCTTAACCTCCTCTATTTTTATTTTTTATTAAAAGTTTTCCATCAAAGCAATGTACGCGCAATACTTGTAGTGAATGTAAGGATTAAGCATACTTCTATGTCACGGATCACGTGAGCAAACAAAATCAAAGCTATTGGAGTACAGAAAACCCCAGGGAACTCCATGAATCCCCATTACACCTTCAAAAGGTAACTGTTTGGTGTGCTTTATCGGCTAAAGGTATAGCAATGGCTGTTGTACGAGGAAAGGTTATTTCAGACAGTTATTTGGAGCTGCTTGATGAACACTTTATTCCAACACTAATAGGAATGGGAGAGAATAAAATGAACGACACTTGGTTTATGCAAGGTGGTGTTTGTCGGCATACTAAAGATGTTTTAATGAAGGTTTCCAATGGCCACCGTATTGGAAAACACGATTTGAATGAACGTAAGTGAAATTACGACTGATCCTCTTCTCTGAGTTTTTAATTCCATACCTGGCTAGAATATCCATAATAGGCTAGAACAAATCATTAATGAAAATGGGGGACATATCGTATTGTAACCTTAGTACACCACGCAGTATATGCTTTTTGTAAAATAAAAATCAATTAATAAATTTCAAGTGGTTGCTTTATTATTTTTAAAAGACGTAGAGTCATATTTTTAGTTCGCCAGACACGGTATCTGAGTGTGTTTAGGTCCCTTTCAAAGTCGTCCATCCATCGGTAGGTGGTCTCCCACGAGATCCTACTTTCGTTGGTGCCGACTCTAAGGCCTGTTTAGGGTTCTGATTTTGTGAACAAAATACATGTCCAAGCCATCTTAGTATCGACGATCAAGAATAAGAAGTTTAAGAATAAAAATAAAACAATTTTATGACCTAAATAATGAATAAATTTTATAAAATTATCATACATTCATATTTTTATATTCAAAAGATCTCAATTTAAAGTTTTAGGTAGAAAAAGGCCTTCAGAATACTTATTTCAAGCGATTTTACATAACCCAAAACTCGCAGTGCCGTACTTTTTAAGATCCAGACTTTCTTATATCTTTCATGTCTTCCAGAGTTAAGTAATTATAGAAATTGTCTTATTTCTTTGTATTCAGGAGGTCTGAAAATCAATAATATCGTGCTGTAAAATCCAGAATATACCTCTACCATGTCCAGCAAGTCACCAGCTTGCAAGAAATCTTGCAATCTTCCAGGCAGATTTTTAGATTTACAGATCAAAAAATTAGGTTTAAGTCAGTTAAAAGTTTTGAGAAAATTACGTAAAATAGCTCAATTTTCAGGCATATTTGAGTATCTAATGCAAACAACACGACGCATGACAAACGACTTCAAAACCCGGATTGATATGCCCCATAAGTTTATGATGTATGTATGGTGTGATTAGAAGGGAATTGTACATTATGAGGTTCTAGAATCTAGTCAAACAATTCATTCTAATTTCTATTGTCAGCAATCAACCAGACTGCAGCAAGAGAAAAGAAAGCTTGTTGTCTTCCATCATGACAACACCAAACCACACACACTTTTTTGATGACTCGGTATACATTGTGAGAGCTTGGCTGGGAAGTTTTAATGCATCCACGGTATAGCCCCTGGACAGGGTGCAAGCTCTGACTACCTGGAGGGTTTTAGAATCTAAAAACGCATATTTGTTTAGTCGCTGTAAACTCAACTAAAATCTATTTCACGAAATCTAGGTTACAAACATAAGATACCGTGTATTTGCTGCATTTACGGGTTCCTGGTTTACCCATCGATGATGATGTGTTCTAACCTAAAAGGGGAACAACATATAATAAATATTCCGGATTGTAACTAATCAATTAAATCCTCTTATCTCATTTGGATGACACTGGAGTCACTCATTTTGTGCACCTTGGCCTAAAAATTACAAATTAATAGTATAAGTTATAACTTAGCCTCATCTTTTTAAAATTTTAAATCTCTTTCATTTTTATACTTACAAATGTGTAAACGTCAAAATTTCAGTAAAGTAAATTTGTTTTTGATTGTATAGAGTAACACTTTGGATTCGTGTAGAGTAAAACTTTGGATTTGTGTAGAGCAGTACTTTGATATAACACCTTAACCAACAAAAAAAAAAAAAAATTTATCAAAAATTGAAACTAACAAAAATTTGTATAAAGGCAACAACAAAATTATAATTGGACCAGTCTTCGTTGTAACTGTCAATTGCGAAATAGTCAACTCACATCTTTCAACAATTATAAAACACATAAAATCAAATATATGTATTTATTTCTAATAAAATTTGTAAACTGGAAAACTTAATCTCGCTTGCCTTTTTTTTTGGTTTGTGTTTTTATCAATCTGTGAATTCGTGTATATTATAATTGTCTTGTTTTAATTTGGAAAATTCAAGAACCAAGCGGCCCTCGCGGAATTAACAGTGAACTCCGTCACTACCATTTGTTTCGATCTCTGCAAAACTCCCTAGATGGTCTAAAGTTGGCTTCAAAAAAGGACTGTGAAAAAATTTCCCAAGTCTTTCGCCGAAAAACCACAGAAGTTTTACACCGATGGAATTAAGAAACTCCCCAAAAAATGGCAAGAGGTCATAGATAATAATGGCCAGTATATTCTTATAAAATAAAACTCATTTTGAATAAAAGAAAAATTTAATCAAAAAATGACAAAAAACTCTCAATACTTTTCCCCAACCTATTTTTAAAAAACTTCAATAAAATCAGAAGAAGCAGCTTAAAGCGGTCATTTTTTATTTGTAAGATAACCCACCTACAACCTCCAATAAGTTTTACAATCGAACAATCGATTGACATTGATAAAAATCGACTACAATTACTGCTTTTTTGATATTTGATACTTTCAAAATTAGTACATTACAATTTATTTACATGTTTTACCTACTTTCAGAAGTAGATTCCATTTTATCCGATAAGAATTGGTTGTACTTTCGATTTTCTATATTACTTTTAACAAGCGCGTTGTTTACCAATTCCGTAACAATGTTGATACTACTCGAACAAAGGTAACATTGTGACTAATATTCTAGAGCAGGTAGAGGAAAACCTAATCTTCTACGAGTAATTCCAGAACGTCAGACATATACCTTAGCCAACCCAATGGAAAACCAAACTCAGCTTTTTTCGATTTGGTCGAACTGTGCGATGGTTAAAACCGACATTACAATTTAAAATAACTAAAGCTTAGCAGTTTTAGTATAAGGTACATGGACACGGAGAACCGGCGTTAAACGGCGCATTTAAGACCTATACTTAAAATAAAAATGGTTCTTAAAAGATCAAGATTGTTTTAATAAATAATTCGTTTAGCGATACAGAAAGATCTATTTAATTGTTGATTAAATTATGCTTTATAGACAATACACATAAATTGTTTAAATTTCTGAATGAAAATCAAAATTTTAAAATATCAATAGTTAAGACACGAACCTGTCAGTTCAGGTCATCACAAAATTTATACAGCAAATTAAAACAAAGTTTGCATTTAAAAAAAAAAAAATCTTTGGTTTTTGTTCCTTACAATTCTACCCAGTTGAAGTGCCATTAGTTTTAATAAGTTCATAACATCAAAAATATTTTAAGAAACATTTATTGTTCGGTAACATTATAGAAATTACCATTACGATGAATTATAAAGAAATTGAATTAATTTGAATTCCTATTATTTCATTCTTTAGAAGAAATGAAATTATTTATTATAGAATGGAAGAAGACGAACGAATATGAAATATAAAAAAGCGAAAAGATCTGTCAATGTCAGTTATGAAGCATTCTAGTTTTTGAGTGTGCATAATGGAACAAGAATTAACTATTTTATTGTCATGTTTTATACATATAGTAAATATAAACGACATTAACAAAATACTTTTCTAACACTTATTCAAATTATGGATATTAGTGCCCGAACATTGAACTTCTTCTGTATATAGTGTGTTGTATATGTTTATTTGATATGAAGAAATAAAATTTTATGAATGATTTTCGTGAAATATTGAATGACGTGCTTTTATAATTTCCTTTAATTGTTTCCTTTCCCTTTTTATTTCTTACAATTTATCCATTTTCTTTGATTAATATTCTTTTGAATTTTGGTTGATAAAGGTATGTTAAGCTGTAGTACATAGTGTGGTGAACTATGCTATTAGATGAACTTTAGCTTACAGAAATTCAGGGGATATTCGCAATGGTATATACATAGCTGTAAATGTTAATAGTGTCATTGGAAGGGCTCAATACAGCGCAGCGGTTGCTGCAAACTAGGGATGAGTTTTAAATAACTGTTTTCCATAATTGAACAGTTTAGAACAATTTTTAATTGTTTTTACCAATGGGCACCACTCCAACACACAACAGCAATCCAAAATTCGTTCATCGCTGTAAGCAAATTCGGTATTGTATACGGTTTTGTGTCTCATCGTTTTATGCAGCGATGCAACTCAATTTTTACAACGAGAAAATGGTTTGCTTTGGTTTGCAGCAAATATTGTACAATAAATGAAAAACTCATCGCGAAATTGGGCATGTTCTATTTTACATAATCATAGCAACCTTTATTATGCTGAAGATTTCTGCTAATACTTCATCAAAAATATAAATTTGACTGTCTACTAAATTTATATTTCTTATTTTTATTTTTTTTTTATTATTAAATTAAAACAATCTGACCAAGTTATTTTTGAAATCCAAAAAAACTTTTGGTCTCAAAATTCTAAAACTAGACTTAATATCACAAAAAAAAAAATCAGAATCAGACTAATCTGTTCCAAAATCAAAACTAGACTTTATATCACAAAATTCCAAACTAGACTACTTTTAATTTTTATTTTTTCTTCAACCATAAAAAATCAATTAAAATTTTCCCCCTACTATTTTCTTTATTTTTACCATTTCGTATCGCTGTTCGTCTTATTCGTTGTATCTGTGCACACATTTCATTGTTTGTTAATTTCCGCTGTTTTCTTCTTCACTTCAGCTCGGTTGTCCGTTTTTGGGTGTGGTTCGATCCCATAACGGTTCTTTTTGTCTTTCAAATATTTTTTTGGTGTTACTTCTTAATTTTCTTAAAACGGTATACTATACCGCACTATAACGGTATATAGTGAAAGTGAAACTTAATATTAACGTAGAATCAGTTTTAACGTAATTACCGTATATTTTTCTTGCATAATTTTCATTTTTTTGTTTTCTTTTACCGTAACAAAAATTCTCTTTGAATTTTCTTGTTGATGTGTGCTACGCCGCACCATGTGCGGTTAAACAAGACTAATTGATCGGGTGATGTGAGGTGTGGTCATGTGAAGGGTCGGTCTTTTTTCCATCCTTGTTCCGTGCGTGCCGTTCGTTCCTCCAGGACAGGCTGTGCTGGAGGGCGGCACGCCATATGAGTTGATCGCGTCGGGGTAACGGTTTCCGTTCGGGGGGGTTGTCGCTAGGATTGTCATGCGGGCGTCCTTCCCTCATTCCGTGGCATCGGTGGCCGTCGTAACTGGGAAACAGCATCCCAGTAGGCGGGCCGATGAGGGGAGGCCCGTGTGGCAGTCACGGCGGTGATCGCCTGGAATTGAAACGGTCTCTCCGGATCGATCACTCCCTGCTTATTATTTTCTTTAGCCGCCGAGGCCGTGGCAAAATAATTTTAAATTTCTTTTTCCTGTCCATTTTATTCTTCATGCGGTTATTCAAGCATGAGGGTATGTCTGGAAAACCCCACGCCGCACCGTGAGCTCTAGCCAGCTACAATACCGCACCAGACCACTATTCTCATGTCTGTTAACGTAATCCCTTTGGGGGATTGCGTTACAGTGAAAGTTATGGTTATAATTTATTGAAAAGTTGAAATTCAAGTTAGGTTCAGGCGGGAAAGAAAATGAGAAACATTTAACTTCGTCTAGTTTGCCTGTTTAAAAATACCAACAATTTTGCGTTGACAATATTCATGAAAGTACCTCTAGCGTAGCGCGTAAATAGCGAAATATTTTTTTTATATTTTAGATACAAAAATTTATATTTTTATTTGTATTTTTATAGCTATTCGTATTTGATCCAATTTATCTACTAAAAGCCTGAAAATTAGTGCAGGTTATTTTCAAGATAACGAACAGAATTACCATGATTAGGCAAATTAATACATTCCAAAGACAATTGGATGGATTAACGAAGGGATACAAAATTTATCCAGCTTGGTAATACAGAATCCCGAATGTACTATGGCAAGGCCTCAAACAACTAAGGGTATAGGAGGTAATGAGTTTTGCTTATTTAAATTGCAATAAGAAGATGAACCTATTTCAATACTGTGTTCAAAGCAATAATCTGCAAAACTTTCCGTGATTTTTGACTTGACGAAACCAGTGGAACAGATTCTCCAATCCGCCTGTATGTAAGAAATCTATCTTTTATGTCATCATTAGGAAAATAGGGAAGTTACGGTAAAACATTTCAATGAGGGTCATTAGATGGTACCGATTACGTTGATTTGGAAAATTTGCTTTCAATTGCACCTGAACTGAAGCTGCAAAGTTGCTAATTACATATTATATTTCTTATGTATTTCATTCATAAGTTATCCATACTGTTTTGCTTTTCGTTTAAGAATGACTGAATATGCATTTGCAATATTCCTATTTTCAAAAAGGGTGCTCTTTTACGCTGATTGACTTAGAAACAGTGCTGCTAGTTGTCAGTTTCACAATAATACGGCAAAAGAGATATCTTTCACTCGATTAATTAGCAGTTAAAAGCGGAAGAAATACCAAAACTGATAATTTCGGCTAAAAAAAATAGCCCCTGGAGATATTATTGACTAGTGTATTGATTACTGTATCAGAATTTGCATTGCCTTGAAGAAGTAGCACAGCCAATAAGCCTCTGTGCCTTGAGCTTTCGAATTGTATATGAAGGGATTAACCTATAATTCGAGGTTATCTAAACAATGATGTCGGAACATAGTGTTCCTCAAATACGTTTTAATTAATTTTAATTAGGAGAAACTATTCGCAGCTTTGGCAGATGATACAGGTAATGTTCAAAATATTTGCAATGCGGTTCCCACACCAGGTAACGGTTTGAAATACAACTGATTTTGACAAATAAAGATTAGCAAAATAATGTATGCCGGATAGTTTTTTCGGATAGTAGTAGTTTTCATTTATCAACAAGAAATCAGATGAATTTCACCGCATGGTTGGATGATTGTAAAAACGATAGCACCTAATCTAATCAATATGCAAATTTTCGCAAGGGCAATATTAGCGCTTTTTCCACACTTCGCACTTCCTTCCACTCATACATTTAAATGTTGAATAGTGTTGAATATATCATAAGAAAAATATTGTTTACTCTTTCTATCTCAATAATGCACAGAAGTCTTGCATTTTTTATATTGTTTCTTTGTAGTAATTGTAGTGAAATTCACTTATAACGACATTGAGAATCCGTTGTTATAACCGTATGTCGTAATATATGGTTTTTAGTTATACAAGTAACATAACAAATTAGTTCAAATTTCCGACGTTATAAGCGAAATGTTGTTATATCCAAGGGGGCCATAAATTAATTTCACTGTAGTATTTTAAGGTTAATTTGTTAAAATCAGCGTACATAATATAATTAAATTCAAAAGAATGAAAAGGTAGGTATACATTTATAATTTGTACGAGTGCTGAAAGTGCTGAAATTCCTGGTTTCGATAGTGGAAATCTCGTTTCACTCTAAATAGTTTGTAGTAGTTATTGCATACATTTAGGCGCGTTGACTACCTAGATAAAACTATGGTAGGTAGATGATTGAAGGATGACAACAAAATTTAAAATAATACTCTTAAATCAAAATTAAGGAAGGGGCTCCCGAAGCAAACAATAATTTACCGTTTATTCTAACCCAGTAGATTATCTCAATCCACCGATAAAATGGTACAGCGGGTTAAATCTGCTGCGTTTAGATGAGGATACCGGGTTCGAATCCCGAAAGGGAAGGGATGCAAAAGCGATTTACTATATATAGGGCTACTACTTACAGACTGGCATAGTGCTATGGAACGTGCAGATGATCTACGTAAAACAGTCGTAAGCCGTGCGGTTTTGATTTGGCTATTGCATAAGGTGGGAAGTTAAGGCGACAGTTACTTAAATTGGATAGGAAAAATGTTCGATAAATTGAGCTCGTCAAATTTTATTTGAACTTATCCTATTTACAATTAAAAATATAAAAAGTAAATCTTCTAGTTTGTTTTAGCTATCTTTAAATAAGTTGAAATCAAATTGATCTTCCGTAATAAGGCTCTGAAAAACCTATAGTTTCTAGTCTCTGGAAAAGCCAGTTGTAGCACCAAGGGGAATAGCTGCCCCGCCATTGTAATTACCAAAAGGAAATACACATCATACAAAACGAGAATTTTTAAAGTCAGTTATTATTTTAATATGCTATGAAACAACAACGTTACCGATCCGGGCAAAAACAAATTTAATATTTCAAGACACAATGGAAATGAATTAAATTTAGGAGGAAACATGATGGTTTTGGTAATCCCAAAAAGGGTCCCGAGGTATTATAGAATTTTTTTTTTTAATTGAGAGCAGTTTTTTTGCCAACGCTAAAACACAGAAACTTTGGAAAATATGCGCTGTTCAATTGACTCTGAATTTCCTGAGTGAATTATGAAGATAGGTGATGGGATTCAAATTCAACTTATATTTGCAAAAACAAATTGGTCAATTGAAACCCTCAAAACGTAGTTGCCTGTACTGTAGATATTGTTGAAGATATTTATTGGAACCAGTTTACAACAGCGCATTCTGAAAACATTATAAAACGTACAACCCTCTTTCCAAAAAAATGAAGATGTTCGAGCTGAATTTACCTGAATTCCAGGTAAATTTTCCAAATGATTTTCTGAACTCAACTAGAAAAAGATCCATTATATTACGGTTAGCTTATGCAACCACTATTAATAAGTCGCAGAAGTGACAGTTCACCAAAATAATAGATGGACGGTTACAAAGAAAGGATTATATGACCAAAGTGGTATTATACAGATTACATTGTATTCATTGAAATTTTTTAAGCAACAGAAAAAATTGTTCATTATATTATATACAGCTGTTAAACGAATTGCATGAAATTCGCGAATTCAGAGGGACCCTGATTTAATATGTCATACATTTTAGTTAAATACCCAAAATTCCACATACGACGTTTGAGTTTAGTTCAATTAATCGCTCAAGTGTGGGTATGTCCGCATAAAGTACTAGAAGTATGTGGTTCGACGCTAGATTCGTGCAACTTTATTATTTAATTTAATTTGTATGTTTAGTGGAAAATGTAATTTTTAAATTTTTCTTTTTCGCTGACGCTACATCTCATAGAAGGATTTGGCCGCTTCATGACGAAGTTTCATCCGGAGCTTAAAATAAGGATGCTAACCACTGTGCCACCTAGGCATTTTTTCGCATTACAAGTTTGATAAAATGGAGCGGAGTTAGAAAAATCAACTGGCAAAACGGTAACAAAAACACAATTTATCCGCACAGAAATTTGTAAACCGAATCGTTCTAACATAAAGTCAATTAATAAATATATTATATCGTTTGATATGCTTAATATTACAAAAATGCAAACCTCATTGCAAATGATATTTTAGGCATCTTAAATTTCATTAGCCACATGTACCTAGAGTAAGAAATATTTTATCAATATTTTGTTAGTTTATCAGGGGGGGGGGGGGGAGTAGAAGAAACAGCAGAGACGCAACGATTTCAACAACAACGTCAAGCAACACTACCTACAGTTAGTACAAATTTGGGTGACCGCATGGGAACATGATGATGGAACGAAATCTCGCCCCCCTCACAACCGCCGATGGAACAAATGGTGAAGGGAATAATAATAGTTGTTTACAGCTTTTCAGAAAAAAGAGTTTGCGGCACCAGGAAAATTTGTGTTGTCATTGTGTCTTCTTACAGGTTGGAGCAGTAGATGAACTTTAAAATTGTATTGTCTTGTGCTAAATAAATTACTAAGAAATATATTACTAACAAATTTACTAACTATCAACTATTTAGGTGTCTGGAACCGGGTTGAGTCTTTGTTGCTAACATTCCTTTCGCATCCCTCGATCTTGTTATATGTAAAAAGGTGTACGACGGCGGCCTGGCCAGGAGCGGATATTACTCTATTAGACTTATGTGGCTTATCGATGTGGTGCCTTTCTTTACGGAGTTTTGGGCTTCATGAAGAATGGTGTGTCGTGTTGTAACATGGGTATAATGGTGTGGTATTCGGATTTATAATACGGGAGACTTGCTTAATGCTTGATCGTACATCGCAATCAATCAATCAATCAATCAATATTTTGTTAGTTTATCAATAAAAAATTGGAAATAGCTAAAACTAAAACTTCGTTTTAAAATATTATTTGCAGTGAGTTGAAATTTGTCCGGAAAATAACTTGATTTCAAAATTGTTTTTTTCCTCACTTTTTATTCTTCACTAGCAGGCTCTTTCTTTGGGTTGTAGCACTGGTTTTCATGTTTCTTTCCATAGTAAAATTATGTTTTTCACCCAAAGAAGCATATGGAATTCACGCGGCATTGCATATTGGGAAATTGGCAGCGATCAATTATATCATTTTAAATTGGTTGTTGAGGTTGATGTTTTACGATCGAAATTTCACTGCTCTATAAACTTTACTAGTTTGGTATTTCTTAGCATTGTTAGCCGATCATTGCTTTACGAAGAATTTCTTTTTTGTTGGATTACAACTTATTTGACAAGCCAATACACGGCCTAATTTTTACCACAACCGTTCAGTTTTGCAAACAACTCTGCCAAAAATTCAATTTGAATTTTTTTTTTCTTAAATCCTTTGTTCAAACATGAGCTACACGCATCTGCTAACAAAGCATATTTGATATTTCTGATAAAGTTATCAAGAGTTATTCTGGTTACCGTGAGGATCCTTTTTTGTAAGAAGTCTCCGAAAATCAGCTTCTAATGGCTGAATTTTCAATATTTTTTGAGGAACATTTTATGAAATTTTGTTGAAATGTTGTTCTTTCATAAACGTTCACTGTTCTTTCATAACGCTAAACGTTCGAATTATATAATTCGTTTAGTATATTAAAAAAAAATTAGAGAAAATAAGCTTTTTTGACCTTAAAAACTCACGTAACCCCTTAAAGCGTGAAAGTAATAGTATCAATTTTACCATTATTCTTCTTAACACTTAATAAAGTATCCAAAACAGGTAATTTATTATCCGCTTAAATTTAGAAAGCACACAATCAATTTTATTATCACGTACAATAATTCATCGACGTAGTTTTTAATAAGTAAGATATTAAAATCGATAGAGCTCAGAAGGGTGTCAAGTTCTGTCCATCTATTGAAATATCAGCGACCATTGGAGATAAAGGTGAACCCATAGCAACACCAATACCGAAATATTCTCTTTATTCGCTATTAAAATCATAATATTTTGATTGTTCCTGAAATATTTTTTTTTCTTTCATTTATTTTCAGGTCATTAAAATGATCGGTAATTATATTGTATCAAGTGCAAGCTTACGACCTACTCTTCAGTTGTACCTAAAATGTAAAATACAAAACTGCAAAGTATTTGGCTGAAATATAAAGGTGCAACGACCGGAGGTAGAACTGTACAAATTTTTACAAATTAGTAGAGTTAATGAAACAACACAATTAGAAATTATTTCTGATAGAGTAACGTACTGACATTCCCAAAACAAAATTTGTATATATGGTATTCTCGAGTTATCTTTAAAACCAGGATATTTTAGCCTCTTTAACATCTACTACAAATAGATAAATGGTGTTGATTTAGGTTAAACTTTAACTCCAATAGAGGCTGATATTTTAGTGGAAGTGTCACTTGACATCATTCTGAGCTCTATTGATTTAAATATCTTATTTATTAAAAAATACGTCGATGAATGTACGTGATAATAAAATTGGTTGTGTGCTTTCTAAATTTAATAGTAATTTTTTTGGTTCAGAATGCACTTTAGAGATAGAAGCGGATAATAAATTACCTGTTGTGGACAATTTATTAATTCGGAAAAATAATGGTATAATGTTTACTATTTGGGTCGAATTATTAATTTTAATAGCTTTCACCCCTTCAGTCAACGAATTACTCGTAACTTAGCTTTTGCTTTAATTAACCGAGTTAAAAAATTAACTACCGATAGTACTGTTGATAGCAATCAAATTATGTATAAGGAATTATTTGATAATTATTAAATACACGAAATATTTGACCAATAAATTAATTAACCAGTTTAATCAAACTAAGACTGGGCAAATTGTGAACACCGTTGGTACTAAGGCTTTGCATATCGCCAATACGAATGATCAACATTTAATTTATTCATAATTATTTATATTAAAAATCTTAGTGTCGATATTTCTAACATGGTAAGTTAAAAATATCACACCTAAATTAAATCGTTCCATGTAACAATTGTCATTTAAAATTAATCGGTACCACAAAACAACTATTAAAAACTCAAAAAAAAAAAAAATTAAATCAATTTTACAACATAAATCATATATCGAACCACCTATCAAAAATGCTGAAGCTACTAAATTATGTCAGCATTCATTTGATACTAGACACAAATTAAAATTTGGTCAGGTAAACAGTTTGGACAGTGAAAAATTTTATAAAAATCGTCTTTTTTGGAAAAAGCTCACATTACAGGTAATCTTAAAATTCGTGTTAACAAAAAGATCATTGATCTGATTTGATCATTGATTTGAAATTCCAAACTTGAGAAATATTTTGATAGCAGTCATCCTTTTGGAATCATTTGATCATTTATTAAATTTTGTTTTTCGTGTTTACAGGTATGGGTATGAACATTAATACCTTTTGAATTTAGAAATATATTTAACGGTAAATTAGTGTTATGGATGGCATATGAATTTACTTTACTACTATTTATTTTGATAAATGGTTTGTGGCTGATTTTAGACCTGAGAAAGATAATACAATTTTCGAAACGTCGTAAAAATATAAAAGTGTTTTATTGGCTGCTCCCGAAGAGTAGAAGAAGTATTAGAGTTTTAGCTGTTTTTATTATTTTGGTCTTCAAACAACATTTAAAATAATCATTCGAGAAATAAGGCGAAGCGAAGTTTTCTGAATAATAGCGAAATTTAATGACCGAAACCATTCTCTTTAATTTCGAACTTAATATATTATTATTTTCTTGTAATGATTTAAATACAAGAATTCCCTCGCGGGTCGCCTCGATAGTGCTTCGTTCCTGAAATTCGAGTAATTTAAATCGTTGGGTGCTTTTTCATAGCTTCGACCCATCTTAAAAACCAAACTATTTCACCTAGTTTTACTATCATTAAAGTAATTTTAGAAGTCGCAGATTTTATACCAACAGACAATGTCACATTGTAATCATTGTGTCAATGAACGGCAATATAATTGTCATTTGTAAATTGTTTGTAATGTTCTACACAATTTTTGTAATTTTTATTGTTTTTGTTAATTATAAGGATGTCTCATCCAACTAAACATACTAATTAAGAATTTACAACAAAAATGCGTAGGTATTTATTAAGCTGACACCTGATCAATTAAACAAACCGATTCCTTGTAAGAAATTAGTTAAGGTCCTATTGTAAAAATCTTACTTTAGAAAGTAAAGTCTGCTATTATTACCCAAAAAAAAAAATGGAGATGTGGCCAACACACGATTTTCTTTTAAACAGCGAATTTTGAAAAAAACATTTTATGTTTTTAATTTTATTTTTTTATTTGGACTTTTTATTTTTTTTTTGACTTTTTGAAAACATTTTGTATTAATTAGTGTTTTATTTTTATGAGCCAATTAATATTTATTAATTTAACAATTTTTATTTGGTTTAGGGCTCTTTTTTATATCTTTTTTACTAATCAAAACCTTAGCTTTCGAACCCTATTCCGGTTCATTTTCAAAAGCGTAATGAAAAATATGTATATCAAAAAATTCCTTCTTTTATACATAAATCAAAAAATAAAGCAATCACAAATTATTATTAAAACCGACTTTTCATGGAGACGCCCAGCTACATATTTTCGAAAAAAAACCTTGCCAATGCGCTTTTATGTAAAAAACGTTGTACGTCTGAATAAAAATAAAGTTGCATGAGGCAAAAACAATTTAGATGAACAAATCATAAAAGTTGCCAATATAAGCATAATCTTCAATTACATTTATTGAATTTGAACTTGATTTAATTTGTAGTATTTCCAAAATCGATCTTTTTCTAAATTTTTTTTTTTTTTGTTTCTCGAGAATTTTTATGTTATCTAAACTGATTTGATGGTTTATAAACATTTTAACCAATTACAAAAATCGTACAAAATTTCAAAATTTGACGCCAGTCGAAGAAATAATTTTAACATATGTAAAACAAACAAAGACTTTTCTATTCTTCAAAGAATACAGACAAGGGTAATGTAACACTTTTAACTCTACGAACGGACTATCTGGAAAAAATGTACAGCTTACCAAATGACGATTCCACTTACGTATAAACTTCTAAAACAGACGAAAATAATTTCAATGATAAAAGAATTGGAGAAATCTGGGAATATTGATTTGAACACAAGAAAAAATTTAACGAATTACACCGCAGTGATTCCAAAATTATACGGTTTACCAAAAACCCACAAACCAAATTTGCCGTATAGATCAATTGTAAGTTCCATAGATGGCCCCCACATATTCGTTAGCATCATTTTTAGGCAATATTCTAAAACTTAGTGTAGGAAAGACAAATTCTTAGATACAAACTTCCGATGATTTCAAAAATAAAATTAGTAATGTTACGATCCCACCAAATGTTCTGTTAATTTTCTGTTAGATGTTACGTCTCTGTTTACCAACGTCGATAGCCAAATTGTCAAAAATATTATTAGTTAAAATTGGAGAAATATAAAGAAAAATGCTAAATCAAAATTAACAAAAATTCTGAATTTTCTTTTGACAACAAAATTTATAAAAAAATTTTTGGCTCACCTATGGGCTAACCAATAAGTCCAATAACAGCAAATTTATTAATAGAAAATTTCGAAAATTCGGACATTGATGGCACGGATTGCATCGTCACCCTGGATACGGGAGCAAATCGCACGATTGTCCGTAAAGATCTGATCGATGGACGTATATACAACCAGCTAATGGGTTGAAGTTACAAACGGCAACTGGAGATAGTTCAATAATAAAAGGCAAAAAGATCGTGAAAATAAAGATCGGAAGAACTCTTTTCCAACACGAAGTACTGATACTTTAGATGGTCTTATTATACTAGCCCAAATGCCAACCTCACCTGCACGTGGTACTTCCTGCTAATTAACTAACGAGGCTCTGGCGACCGAGATACGGCGGAATAACCGACTACCGAGAACATAGCAAATGATGTTTTCTTCAATGACCCACTACCAACTTGTACTGGTTAGGTTGGTAGTTGATACATAACCAGTTTTAAAGCAATGAGTTCAACGCAAAAAGGAAACAATACCCCAGGTGGTAAACCAACTACCCAGTTGGCTAATCCACCCTCTTACGAGGCTGGCTCAATGGATTCTGGGGTGCCAATCATTGCTAAACCCATTCGAAAGAAGTTCAATGTTGTTAAGATCACCAAACAATCATACTAACTCTGCAAATCAGCAGAAAGACGAAAACGCTGAACTCTGTCGAAAACTCAGTGAAGTAGAGGTACTTTTAACGCAATTAAGAAGCGAAATTGAAAAGCTGAAAAAAGAAAATGAAGAATTGAAGAAGCCCAAACCAATGGAGATTTCTGAAAACCCGCTAACTTGTTATAATGAAACAAGTACTCACACTAGTTATAACAATGAGTTCCATACTGATGAAGAGGATCTCATGAGAGAAACAGATTGGGTACTGAAAAGGAAGAAAAGACCTACCAAAAAACGAAAAGCAGAATTCTCGCCTGAAGTTGGAGATCATTCGCAAGCTAATGTATTAGTAACTGGTGATACTAATACCAAACCAACTCACCAGCAACAGCAACAAAAGGTTGTACCGAAAGAAAAGGCTCCTCCGCCAATTAATGTAATCGGCATAACAGAATTTGCAAGTATACAATCTATAATGAAATCAGTGACAGCTAAGGAATATAGAGTAGTGTCACTAAACAATAACGTGTGGAAAATCAATACACCAGATTCCGACACACTCTAGCAACAAAGCTCAATGCGGAAGGTAAAGAATGGTTCACATACGAAGATAAAAACGAACGCGCAATTAAGGTTATGGCCAGAGGCCTTCATCCAACGTGTACGAAGGAGGACATAATTGAGGACCTAAAGGCAAGAGATCTGCAAATAGAAGATGCAGTAAACATCCTAAAACGAGAGAGAGGTGAGAACAATCAAGTCAAAAAAAGGGGGCTTCCACTCTTCATGCTTACGTTTAACTATAAGGAGCAAGTTGAAAACATCTTCAACATCAAAGCAATTCTCAACATGAGGGTTAAAATAGAACCGCTTAAGAAAAACACGAGGCTAATACCTCAATGCAAAAAATGCCAAGGTTTCAATCACACGCAAAAATATTGCAGACGGGAGCCAAGATGCGTAAAATGTGCTGGAAAACACAACGCGAAAGAGTGTACAGAAAGTAGAAACACCCTGCAAAATGTATAAACTGTAAAGGGCATCATCCTGCAAATTATAGAGGCTGTGAAGTAGCCAAAGAACTTCAAAGACTAAGAAACAAAATGCATCAGTTTCCTCACAACCCTAGGGTTACCAGAGAAGAGAAACCAACTAAAACCCAAGCGGAGCCAAAACCACCAGGTATAGGTACAGAGCGGAAAAGTTATTCACAAATTATACAGCAATCATCTAATGTTACGAATGATAACCCCCTTGAAAGGATTTGTCGAAGCATAGAAGCCATAAATATACGGCTAGCAAAGCAAGAACGTGGTCTAGAAGCTTTATATAAGCGTCTAGATATGCATCAAACCTTGAACGACGCAACAGCCCTCATATACTAAAATGAGCAGAACATTAAGAATTGTCACTTGGAACGCGAACGGATTAGCGCAACATGTTCCAGAGCTAGAAATTTTTCTAAATTGAGAAAAAATAGATATCTGCCTTATATCGGAGAGCCATTTGACAAAAACATCATTTATTAAAATACGTGATTATGAATGTTACCATGCTGTTCACCCAGGAGGAAAACCCAGAGGAGGATCAACAGTAATAGTGAAAAACAATCTCAAACACTATGAAGAACCTAGTATAGAAGAAGAAAGTATGCAAGTTAAAACCATAAAAGTTGAAAGTAACAATAATAATGAATACAGTATTTCCTCTATCTACTGCCCTCCACGCTATAATCTAAACAAAGAAGATTATAATAGACTCTTTAGATCACTAGGATCCAATTTTATTATTGGTGGTAACTTCACCGCAAAAAACACCTATTGGGGATCAAGACTTAAAACCCATAAAGGAAAAGAGCTATTCGAAGCCGGACGAATAAATAACTGCGAGTTCCACTCTGGAGGTAAACCAATATACTGGCCTGCTGATATAAATAAAATACCAGATCTCATTGATTTTTATGTAACGAAAGGGATCTTCGAGGATTATATGTGCATCGAAAACAGCGAAGGGATATATTCCGATCATACACCTGTTATCATGACACTCAGCACAATGATAATTAATAAGAATAACCTGCCTAAATTAACAAATAATAGAACTAACTGGGACCTATTCCAAGAACTAATTGAAATGCAAATAAATCTACGAGTGCCGATTAAAACACCGGTACAGTTGGAAGACGAACTAGAGGTATTTAACAGTACTATTCAACAAGCAGCATGGGAAAGTTCTCCTGCTAGTCACACCGAATCCCGTAGGAATCAAAATTATCCTATTGAGGTCAGGGAGCTAATTAGAGAGAAACGGAAGGCAAGAAAAACCTGGCAAAGGACACGCGCCCCGGAAAACAAAAAAATCCTCAATTTTCGATGCAATAAACTAAAACAACTTATAAAAGAAATTAAGAATGAAACTATTAACAAGTACTTAAATAGTCTCACCGAACATAAAGATACTGATTACTCTCTTTGGAAAGCAACAAAGGGATTAAAAAGAACCAAAACGCATGTGCCGCCTATTAAAAATGGGGAAGGAACCTGGGCCAAAAGCGACAAGCAAAAAGCTATATTATTTGCAGCTCACTTGGAAGACACCTTTCAACCGTTACCTAGGCAAACAGCAGATTAAAACATAATAACAATTAGCAAAATTGATGAATATAATATTCGATGTGTAACATTACAGGAATTAAAAAATGAGATCAATTGTAATTTGAACGCCAAAAAAGCTCCAGGATATGATTTAATTACTGGGCAAGTCGTAAAAGCCATTCCCGAGAAGGGACTACGAAAATTGGTTCAAATTATCAATGCTGTCTTCAGACTAAAATATGTCCCACGGCAATGGAAGGTTGCTGAAGTAATTATGATCCCCAAACCAGGCAAACCAGCGAACGATAAAAAGTGGTACAGACCGATTTCACTACTTCCTGTAATTTAAAAATTATTTGAAAAATTACTGCTCAAGAGACTCAAGCCAATAATAGAAGAGAGAAATTTGATTCCACCACACCAATTTGGATTTAGAGAAAATCACTCTACGATAGAACAAGTTCACAGAATAACGGATATAATCGAAGACTCACTTGAGAATAAGAAGATATGATCCAGCATCTTCTTAGATGTAGCACAAGCTTTCGACAAAGTTTGGCACCAAGGACTTGAATTTAAATTGCATCGAGATCTACCTAAGCAATTCTATCAAATTCTTAAATCTTATATCGCAGACCGACATTTCCGTGTAAAATATAACCAAGAGTACTCTGAACTAAAGAGAATATCAGCAGGCATACCACAGGGTAGCGTACTGGGTCCTATATTGTACATCCTGTACACCAGAGATATGCCAAATACAGAAGGTGCCACCATAGCAACATTTGCAGACGATACAGCTATTCTGGCGACTGGAAAGTGTATATCAGAAGCAACAACCAAACTTCAAAAAGCAACCGACACAGTGAGTAGTTGGACAAAGAAATGGCGCATTAGCCTAAACGAAGCAAAGTCGGTTCACGTAAACTTCACAAACCAGAAAGCTAACTGGATTCCAGTGAAACTTAATTCAAGGCCGGTTCCAAATGCAAATACAGCCAAATACCTCGGCATGACTCTCGATTGCAAGCTTAGATGGAAAGAGCATGTTAAAAAAAAAAAAGAAGAATTGAACATTAAATATAGGAAAATGTATTGGCTAATAGGTAGAAACTCTGAGCTTACAATACATAACAAATTGCTATTATATCAGCAAATACTTAAACCAATATGGACCTACGGTATTCAACTTTGGGGTTGTACCAAGAAGACAAATGTACAAATGATTCAATGTTTTCAAAACAAAGTGCTGCGTGGCATTGTAAACGCACCATGGTACATTAGAAATGATAACCTAGATAGGGACTTAAACATGGAATATGTAAGTGAAGAAATACAAAATCATGCGAAGAAACACATTCAGCGGATATCTCGGCACCAAAATGCAGACATACGAAGTTTGTTGGATACCACCAATGCAGTAAGAAGACTTCAAAGGCAGAAACCTTTGGAATTGGGCAGTTGTATTTAATTCGGATAGAGAAAAATAATTACTATGTAAATTCAAACGGGAGTAACCATTGGGCTACTGCCCGTCAAATGTGAATCTTCATTTAAGAAAGATAAATTACTAAATGATTTGTAAATCAGTTGTAATATTAAATAAAGGGAAAAAAAAAAAAAAAAAAAAAAAAAATTATGGGAACGGACCTCATGAGGGCAAATGGCTTGGAACTATAAATCTCTCGGATAAGACGAAAACCTACAAGAAGGGCAAATGTAACGAGGTTTCGACTATAGTAAAGTGTTAACAGAAAAGTCCGACTGAAAAAGCAGAAAGAAATGGTAGAACAACTTAAGCAGAAATGGTCCGAAGATCTTACCGTGGCACAGAAAGATTCTGCACATCAACTACTCAAACGGTATACGTCCATATTCTGCAATACATCGGATAATAACGGAAGGACTTCAATGGTAAAGCACCGAATTGATACGGGAACCATTAGCAAAACAAGAAGAAGTCAATCGAATGGTAACAGATATGCAGGCAGGAGGAGTAATCGAACAATCTAACAGCCCGTGGAGCTCACCGGTAGTATTGGTCGAGAAGAAGGACGGAAACTCAATAAAGGTAAGGATAGATGACACGTTAGACACGTTATCGAGTGCTCGAACATTTTCGATATTAGCTCTACTAAGCGGCTATTGGCAGGTGGAAGTCCACGAGAAAGATCGCGAGAAAACAGCGTTCAGTGTGGGTAACGCCCAAGTAACAATTTGATAGGTAAGTTGTTTTAGACAGCAAAATCAAAGAGTTAAAACGTCGTGAAATCAGAAAAATTACACAAATTAGTTATAAATGTTAACTAGATATTCAATAAGCTTTTAAAACGTTGTGGCAGTGAAACAAAAAGAATAATCATTGCCGAAAAACCCCTTTTCCACCTCTAAAATGACATAAATTTCTTTTAGACTTGTTTTCTAACTATTTTGTTATTTTAACAGTAATTTTGATTAAATGCAAATATGTTTGAAAATTACACAAAAAAATAAATAAAGTATTCTAGCTGTTATACTTGTTTTGTTGATTACCACAGCAAAATTGCTTTTCTCCCGACTGTTTTGCTTTATGGCGTATAACAAAATAGCTGCTGTAATGTCTTGTATACCAACTTAAGCTAATTAGCTTCTTTTTTTTCATTGTCACAACGTTTTAAAAACTTATTGAATATCTATTAAACATTTATAACTAATTTGTGTAATTTTTCGAATTTCACGACGATGTACCAGAGAGGTTTTTCCTGTCTAGGACAATTTACCTATCAAATTGTTACTTGGGTTTGCTTACCCTGTATTGCCAGCTGATACTCCGAATATTTGGCGAGCAAGCGTGCCTGTTCTAAGCACCATGAGTTATCGGCTTTTTGCTCTGTAACCCTTGATATTTGAGGAACTGTTTGTTGTCCGGTGGATAATGAATTATACCATTATCTTCGTCCCTTCAAACCAGCACTCCGAATATCGCCGAATATAGCACACACAAACAATTCCTTCTTGCTTACAGTTTCGAGAACACAGAAAACCTTATAATTTTCGATTTTTTCACATTAAAATTACCCTACCATAATTTTCCCAGTGAGAAAAAATTGCCTGCTAGAGGGTTAAAGTAAATAATATTCCATGCAAAGTCCAACAGCTAAAACGCTTAACACAAAACAATAATGTTTTATGATCAGTGATTTTCTCATTCTAAAGCTAATTAGTTACTTAAAACGTTTAATATATTTTGGTTACTTTCTGGTAAGTTCGTAAGACACTTTAGCTGTAATAATATTTAATTTAGGACAAACAATTAAAATGGTTATCTATTGTGCTATTTAGCTGTTACATATATTAAAGCCATCTTTTAATTTAGTTTTTCTTATCGTAAAAATGGCTGCATCTTTTATCTGGATAAAAACTTCGATAAAAACAACTTTATCACATGCAAATTTTGAAAAAACGCCAATCTACAACTTTTGGTTGATTACCAGAAGTTTTTTAACAGATTTGGATTTATTTTTCAGGAAAAATAAATTTTTCGACAAATTTTTTGATTTTAATTTTATTATTAATATCAAATATTTTTAAGTCGCGTTTTCGTTTTCTGACAATATTTCAAAAAATATTTATGATATGACATATACTATTGAAGTATAGAAAACATAATTAAAATCACATCATTGAAATAGTAGATGCAACAAATTGTTATTGTTACAATAATTTCCAAAATAATAGCTCTTTAGTTATTTCTGAATGTTTTGCTATTTTGAAACCGATTCCCTTAACTACGTGTTTGCTGCAAAAACATTAATTTTTCTTATGTAACAATTTGGCGTGAAGCACAGCGAAACTGCAAATATAATTTTTTGCTGTTGGGGAACCTATATTTTTAAATAAATCAAACTGCTGTCTCAAAAGTAATTTACCATTTATTATGAGTTTGCTGTTTGTCGTTGCTATAACATATCGGCAAGCAAAATACGACTAACAGTTTTGCTGCTATTACGTCGACAAACTAACAAACTGACGTTTTTGATTACTTTTATTTTCTTTTACTCTAGTAAAATAAAGTATAGTAATCATGAAAATTTTGGACCTTGAGATTTATTTGTTTTGAGGTCCTCTGAGTCCGAAAAAGTGGATTTCGAAATGGTGTCTGTCTGTCTGTCTGTCAGTCTGTCAGTCTGTCTGTGTCCTCTCTACAGCCCAGATGGTTTAACCAATCGAACTGAAACTTCAGATTTAAGCTTTTTTGATAAATTGGGAAGTCCCAGTGAATTTTACTCCAAATCGGCCAACCGGAAGTGGCCACTCCCTTGGTACAGAAAATTTATTTTGCAAATATCTTAAAAAGTATAAGGTTTACAAAAAACTACTTAATACAAAATGTTTCCAAAAATTAAAAACAAATAAAAATAAAAAATAAAAAATTAAAAAAAAATTTAAAAATTTAAAAATTAAAAAAAAAAAATAAAATTTCTCAAAATTCTCTGTTCGTAAAAGCAAGTCGTGTGTTGGCCACACCTCCATTTTTTAAGAGGTTATTATAACTAAATTGCTGTGAATTTTAGATGGCACTAAGATGGTAAATTGTTACTTGGGCGGGATTTGGCAATTTAATGTTATGCCGTTTGGATTATGTAACGCCTCTTGCGCGTGTTAAAGGGATTACATTGGAAGACGTACCTAATATGTTCTGCGGGACTTGGCAGAAGTTCTGGCCGGATAAAAGTTAAGTCCAAAGAAGTGTAAGCTGTTCAGAACTGAAGTAAAATATTTGGGTCATTCGGTAACGACCAATGGAATTTACACCGATGAAGAAAAGATCGCAGCGGTAAAGGATTGGCCGAGACCTAAAAATTTACACGAATTACGGAGCTTTCTGGGATTGTGCACTTATTACAGACGATTCGTACCGGGATTCGCCAACGTTCCAAAAAGTGAAGAATAAGGCATTCGACTGGAAGAATGACCAGGAAGAAGAATTTGTGGAACTAAGGAGACGATTGTCTATCCAGCCAATCAAAGCATACCCTATACCCAACGTGCAATTAATTTTGGATACCGATGCAATGACGGTATAGGAGGAGTGTTATCACAGAAAACGGATGGCCAAGAACAAGTTATTGCATACTACTCCAAAACATTATCAAAACCGGAGCATAATTATTGCATAACACAAAAAGAATTGTTAGATATAGTAGAATGCGTGAAGCATTTCCATAAGTACCTTTACGGCCAAAAATTCCATTTACGAACATACCACGGTGCTTTACGGTGGCTGTTGTAATTCAAGAATCCAGAGGGATAGGTGGCACGCTGAATCGAACGTCTTCAAAGCTACGATTTCCAGATCGATATCGGATGGGAAGCGCACACGGAAATGATGACGGATTATCAAGACGATCACGTCCAGTAGAATGTAACAATTGTGGTCACGTTGGCTTACGCAAGTGTTGCCTAAGGAGGACTGGATCGACGAAATGATTTATCAGTTATCATGGAATGGAAGGAAAAGGAACACCGGCCACTTGGAGCGAGATCGCGAACAAAACTAACATTGTCAACGTTCATTGGGCTCAATGGGATAGCCTCTGTCTTGAGAATGGGTGTTGAAAACAAAGTTAAGCAATTTTTGCTCGTGATACCAAAGTGCCGGATTGCGGAAATTCTGAACGAATATCATGGAGGAGCAAATGGGGGCCGGGCCACCTGGGAATAAATAAAACACTGGCCAAGATAGGTCAACGATTTTACTGGGTAGGATGTAGATAGTATGTGATAAAGTGGTGCCAGAAATATGACAAATGTGCGGCGGTGAAGGGACCCGCACGTCAAAGTCGTGGAACCACGAAACAATACAACGTCGGAACACCATTCGAAAGAATTGCAATGGATGTAGCGGGGCCAATACCCAACACCGAGAGCGGTAACCAATATGTGCTAGTGATAATGGATTATTTCAGCAAATGGCCGGAGGTGTACCCTATTTCCAATCAGGAGACGACAACAATAACTGATGCTGTGATCAACAACTACACTAGTAGATCTGGAGTGCCGATGGAGATTCAGACTGATCAAGGAAGGAATTTTGGATCAGTGCTATTCCAAGAAATATGCCAGATGCTCGGTAGAAATACAACGAGAACAACGCCTTTGCATCCAGTCCGATTATCTGGAGATCTAAGCTTTGGAGCTGTTCCATCAGCAGCTTTATGTGGACAGGACTACGTTCACCGGATGAAAGAACAACTTAATGAGATTCATCAATTTGTTGGGGGGGGGGAAATACGGATGTCAATGACCGGATGAAAGCTCGATATGACATATAAGCAAAGAATCAAAAGGAAGGGCAATTGGTATGGCTTCACAACCGTCAACGAAAGAAAGGATTATCACCGAAGCTAGAACCAGCATGGGAATGACCTTACACTGTCATCACTAGGATGAATGACGTGGTTTATCGGATTCAGAAAGAACATCAAGGTTAACCGAAGGTGGTGCATTTGGGGTAGCGTTACGATGACACCTAGAGTGTGATTTTGTGTTGTAATAATTTTTGGTGCTAAATCAATAAATTCGTTTGTGTTAAACTGAAGTGTTTTGTTTTTGTTCACAATCCAGTGATACGAACCTTTATTGAAAAGACAAAAACGTAACAATATATATAAATAAAATGAAAACAACTAAAAATCTATTATTGAAAATAAAAATTGTTATTTGTTATCCCACCCCATTATTCACAATAACTTGGCTGATAATTACAATTTTTATTTTTGTCCCCCAGTAATGTATGCATGTACGTACTTAGTAATTCGAAGTCTAAATAACGCATATTTTACTATCCAAACCATGTTATTTTTAGTTTTAAATAATATCCTTTTCATACTGGCATTAACGTCACTGTAAAATTTATCATCTTTAAAAGAAACACTCGATAAAAATTGTTATTCTTTTTGTACAGATAACGACGATAAAAAATCGAATATCATAACATTTTAATGGTACATAATGCAAGTACATTTCTCATCCCCGCATTTTCGCTCAGAACACATCACCATATATATATACATATATATATAAATATTACCAAGTACAATCCGAACACTTTGCCATACATACTTTTGGTGCACAATACACAGCAGACAACATATTCCATCTGTTCAACTCCATCATTCATGAGAATCAGCAACACAAGAAAACAAAGTCGTTGAAAATCCAATAAAATTTTATTGGAAAAACACAACATTACATATAAAAAATGGAAACAACAACGGAAAATGGAAAATAATAATGATATATAGTAGTAATAGTAATGATGATGATAACAAAAATGATAGTAATAAAATGTCATATAAATTTTTAAGGTGTACCCTGTTGAACTCCCCATTGTGTGTGATGCAATATAAGTTTGGAAATTATTGAAAATGTGTACGATTTTGTCGTACACTTATTGCCTTTCTCATTTGCACTGTGTGTGTGTAAGTATAACGTTTTAAAAGAATTTTCACTTTACCTTTAAATTTATAAAAAAAAAAAAAAAAAAAAAAACAAGGAAAATGTGTATAATAATAACGTATATAAGAGGAAAATGACTTTTTTATGTGCATAACTTATTACCTTATTGTTTTCTTTTGGTGTGTGTTATTATTATTGTTGTTGTTGATCATAATATGCTGCCTGATAATAGAATATAAAGTATTGAGTTCGTGCACTAAGAAAGTTAAGTTTTTTATTTTATTTTATTAGGGTTAGGGGTGGTACAAATGGTATATAATGTGCAAATGATTGCGAAACGAGACAGATTTTAGAGAAAGAGATTCAGCAAAACATTACAATATCTCAAAAAGTCTAATTGGGAATATCAAATACTAATCCTGTGAGTATTGACTTTTAGCTTGTTGTTTTTTATTTGGTATGGAAATTTCCGTTTTACGAATTACAAATTTACCGAAACAAGAAAAATGGAGATTTATTAATTTTTTGTTTTTTGGGAATTTAATTGATAAATTTTTCAATCAAATCACGTTTTAACAATAATTCTCGGTGGATTGTACCACACAATACCAAAGTCTCGAGAAGTAATCTGAAAAAAATAATAAAATATTTTTTTTTATTACCTTAAAATGTACATCTTTTTGTATATATGTAGTTCAACAGAAAACTTAAAAAGATTGTAATAAATTAAGAGAAGAACTAAACTGTGTTGGTTTAAATTAAAATCGAATAAAATTGGCTTAACTTAAAGTGTAGATAAATTATTATTAAATTAATGGATTTCGTCAATTAACTTTCGGATAACTTTTCAAATTTGTAAAGTGTGTATTAAGAAATAAAAAGCACTCTGTTAATTAGTAATAAAACTGGTAGGTAGGTTTTTAATCCGAACTCAAAACCTTTTTAATGTCGGTTGGTGGAAGTGAAGTCTAAAGTAAGAAACTAAACCAATTTATAAATAAGTTGCTTGGGACGCTTTGCAATTTATTATTTCTCTATATGCTAGCATTGTTTCACTTTAGTTCTCTTACTTTGATATTCCTTTATTTTACAGGCATGGGCTAAAAAAAAGTTTCCCTATTTTTGAACCTAAATAACTTTTAAACCGCGGTAGGTAGCTATGGTCATTTATTTTTTTTTCCTCTTTGAAACTCTGCTATCTGTTCTGGGGCTCTTCTAGGCACACCCAAATCTTTCGCAGTTCCCTTTTACTGTCCTACCTTACGCAGTTAAGCCAAATCGAGGACGAACGACTAAAGACCCGTTTCTGTATAAACCAACTGCACATTGCATTGTCTCATGCCAACCTATAGTGCTGACATGAAAGGTGGGTCAACCCATGGATTCTGCACTCTCAACAGGGGTCACAGATATGTTCATCTTCATCACCGATCGTAATCAGATGATCCAACCGCCGCAGCTTTAACCACTGCGCCGTTTGCTCGGTAAGGGTAATAATTTAAAATAGCTCCATTAAATTGCTATCAGAAATATATTTTTGTACTACTCTAATCATGTAACCAGCAGAGCTATCTAAATTTTTCCTAAAATATGACATAAAAAACCGTTGTAGAATTGAAATAACTTTTGGTAGTGCTGAACCTAGAAACGTCAAATAAAAACTTGGTACAAGCTTAGTTCAATTTCTTTTAGAAAATGGTTACTCCTATTTTTCTGTTTTAATACGGTTTGTCGAAAAAAAAAACAGCAAACGTTACAGTTTCTTAAAAGTATTGGCTAAACCAAACGCGTCTAAAATAAATGGCATAAGTTACCATTATTATATTATTTTGTTTTTTTAGCAGTATTACATATTTCGAAAAAAAAAAACTTTAAATCCATCCACCATCTTGAGCTACAGCTATAATCTGTCTTTAGAATCCTGATCATAAATTCGATTAAAAATATTGCGGCAAAAAATATTTCAACTTGGTGACCACAAATCAAAAGATCTAAATTGCTTGCTAATTCAAATTGGCAGAGATAATTATTTAAAGAACTGGGGTCATCTCTTAACCTTTAGGGTGGCTCGAATCACAACTAAACTATTTAAAAACTTCGTTTTCTCGAATGCAATCTAATACAATCTCTTTACAAAATTAAAAAATCCTGATAAATTATTCGCATCTATTTTATAACCATCAACAACCATTAGTCAAAATTTGCCTTGAATATTTTCAACATTTGTAAACAATTATTTGAAAAAATCTTGAAATTTTTTAAACCAATCGAAAAATATTTGTTTAATTGGAAAGAATTAGAGGTACCGCGTGCCTAGCGCGAATTAGTCAATAATTTCTAGATAAACAGTGCAAAAATCTAAATCTCTGAACTGCTGGATATCCCGATTATTATGCTGGAATTAGTGAGGTCCGAATGCCACATTTATGGTATGTACCAAGAATTTTGGCCTCCAAATCAGTTTGTCTTGGTTTAAATATACAAGGTTCCGAGGCCTTTTCAAACAAACCCTGATGATTTTGATTAAGCTCAGTTGCTTTCATAAATCGATTCGGGTTTTCAGCAAATTCTGCCTGTCAAGTACGTTTAAATTGCAGATTCAAAAATAATATGCAACGTATTTTGCTTTTGTATAATTCAAATTGTATAAAGTATTAGATTACTTATTACTGGGTCAACAAAAGAAGTTTAAGAGTAACTGGTTTTTTTACAATTTCAAACGACCGTACTATCGCTTGAAATTATAAAAAAAAGAAAAAATTTCTTAGTGTCTATAATTCTACTTTTCCTTTCGTGCCGTGTATAAATGGTACACGGCGAGCCCGGCGACCCCCATGGTAAAGGCTTGGTCGTGTACTGCAATCAATTAATGAGAAAGTATTAGCTTTTCAGAGTTGTACTGGGAGAGTGACGCAACAGGTGTTTTTTTGAAGCTATAGGCACTGGGATCATTCTGTACATGAATATTAATTTTATTTTATTTCTAATCAGAGTTTCAAAGTTGTTGCCTTGAATCCTTACATATACGTACATAATATGAACCCGAAACGATTGCAATTTCAAGTTCAAAAAATTGAGGTGTAGCCAACACACGACTTTCTTTTACGAACAGAGAATTTTGAGAACTTTTATTTTTTTTTATAACTTATTATTTTAAATTTTTTTTTTTCTTTTTAATTTTTTTATTTTTTATTTTTATTTGTTTTTAATTTTTGGAAACATTTTGTATTAAGTGTTTTTTGTAAACCTTATACTTTTTAGGATATTTGCAAAATAAATTTTCTGGACCAAGGGAGTGGCCACTTTCGGTTAGCCGATTTGGAGTAAAATTCACTGGGACCTCCCAATTTATCAAAAAAGCTTAAATCTTAAGTTTCAGTTCGATTGGTTAAACCATTTGGGCTGTAGAGAGGACACAGACAGACTGACAGACAGACACCATTTCGAAATCCACTTTTTCGGACTCAGGGGACCTCAAAACAAATAAATCTCTAAAAATCTCAAGGTCCAAAATTTTCATGATTACTATACTTTATTTTACTAGAGTAAAAGAAAGTAATAACAAAACCAAAACCAATTGTGTTTTATTATTACTTTCTTTTACTCTAGTAAAATAAAGTATAGTAATCATGAAAATTTTGGACCTTGAGATTTTTAGAGATTTATCTGTTTTGAGGTCCCCTGAGTCCGGAAAAGTGGGTTTCGAAATGGTGTCTGTCTGTCAGTCTGTCCATCTGTCAGTCTGTCAGTCTGTCTGTGTCCTCTCCACAGCCCAGATGGTTTAACCAATCGAACTGAAACTTCAGATTTAAGCTTTTTTAATAAATTGGGAGGTCCCAGTGAATTTTACTCCAAATCGGCTAACCGGAAGTGGCCACTCGCTTGGTCCAGAAAATTTATTTTGCAAATATCTTAAAAGTATAAGATTTACAAAAAACTACTTAATACAAAATGATTCTAAAAATTAAAAACAAATAAAATTAAAAAAAAAAATTAAAAAAAAAATTTAAAATTTAAAAATTTAAAAATTAAAATAAAAAATTTAAAAAAAAGTTATAAAAAAAATAAAATTTCTCAAAATTCTCTGTTCGTAAAAGAAAGTCGTGTGTTGGCCACACCTCAATTTTCTTTTGTTAAAAATGTTGAAAAATTCTATGATTTCTATGAAAAATTCTAATCTCTGCCGTCTTCCAACGAACAGTGCCACTAAAACGATCGAATCTAATAATAATGATCCATGGTATGATGATGTTCTAGTTAATTTAAAAGGGTTAAAAACCAAGGCTTATCGAAATGAAAAAAAAGGGAAAAACCATAAACAGACAATGGATTCATCAATATCAACCCAAGCTATCAAAATATTTTTAGAAATACTTAGCTACCTTTTTGGTGGTCTAGTTATGAAGCTGCCTCGGGGAATCAAGTTGATACTTGTCGCCAGCTACGGCTCTTGCAGCTTCCACAGGTGTTCGTGTTGCCTCCCCGCGCTGACCACCGGGCAACTAGCTGATCTGTGACTTTGAATGGATGGGTTAGGCTAAAACATGGCGCTTAGCAACTGGGCTGGATTAAGATGTCAATCGTACCGTGCTGAGAACCAATTTGGCTGGGGCCCAGTCTAAAAACTAGCTCAGTCTCTAACGCGGTGTACCCGGATACTTGGCGCCCTCCGGATTATGTAGCCTTATCCGTGTATCGCGGATCTCTGTACAGATGGACATATTATTTTCTCCACTACTCGTGGGATTGTTGTGAAAGATATACACAGAAAGATAGAGCCCGGGACTCTTACACACCCGGAAACTACGGCTGGAGGTACGTCGGCTTCTAAGCCCCACCCAGAAAGCCCAGTTTTAAATCGGGACATAAGCAAAAATATCGCTGGTCTCTCTATTACAACAACTGCTGGGGGAGCGCTGACCTATATGTCTAGTTCACAAGTTGATGTTGTCCTGATCCGGGAGCCATGGGTCATTGGAAACCAGGTTATGGGACTCAGGACACCAAACTATAAAGTGATGTTTGCCAAGAAGGAAGGTAAGATTCGTCCATGCATTCTTGCTAAAACTAAACTAATCTTGTTTGTGCTGTTTAATTACAGCAACTCAGATGTAGTGGCGGTTGGCATTGAGATTGGTAGTTTAAAGCTCTGGCTTATTTCAGCCTATCTACCATATGAAGGTGATGAAATACCACCTGCAATTCTTAGAGATATTTTATTGGATGCTCAAAAGCGGAGAGTTGGAGTTACCCTAGGCAGTGATATGAACTCACACCACACAATATGGGGAAGTACGGGTACAAACGAGAGAGGTGAGTTACTCCTTGATTTTATTCTTAGTACTAACCTTCAAATATGTAGTTTTGGTTGTAAGCCCACTTTTATAACTTTTGGGTGTAAGCCCGCTTTATTAAGTTATAGTTTGATGAATTGGAAAGGGTCTAATGACCATTCCTTTTCTGATCACTGCTATCTTCAGTATGAACTGGTTACAGAACCCACAAATAGGGCTATGTTTAGAAACAGGAGGAAAACCGACTAGGCTAACTTCAGAACCATTCTAAGTAATTCATTGCCAGTGCCGGTTCTTAAAACTCTGAATCTACCTAGGAGCTGGATCACTTAGTAGATAAGCTATCATATGCTTTTCATGTAGCTATGTTGGTAGCATCTCCTCTAAGTAGAACTTTGGGTAAACAAAGGCCACTTTGGTGGTCGAAACAGCTCTCAAAAACTGCAAAAGGCTCTTTAGGAAAGCCAAGAAAACGAACTACTGCTTGAGAGTGCTATAAAGAAGTCTTCAGAACATACAAATATGAAATAAGAAGTGCCAAAATAAGTGCCTGGAGGCTCTACTGTGGTAAAATACAAGAGTCCTCGGAGGCTGCGAGGCTACGCAAAATACTTGCTTCAAGTCCAATCATCCCCAGTCATCTCGAGTCAGCGACCGGATGATTCTTCGACTATAACTAGTGCTGAACACATTGACTTGGCTCTACCCTGGCTGGAAGTTATCTTCAGAGGCAGCCTGGAATTTTGCCACATTCATAGGAAATGGACTGAGGTAAACGACATATTTATACCTAAGGCGGGAAAAAGCTCTTATTACCATCCCAAAGACCTTAGGCATATAAGCCTATGCTCTTTTCTATTAAAAATACTAAAAAGACAAATAGAAGCACACATTAGGGGCGCTATTGAGCTGGCTAGGTGCTCGAAATGTCAACATGCGTACTATAAAGGGAGATCGGTAGAAAGCGCTCTACACTCCCCGATTTGTCTGTCCTATTGAGAAATCTCTAGAATTTAAGGAATACTACTTGATAATCTTTCTGGATATAGTAGTTGCCTTTAGCAATGGTAAACCGGTGGCAATAACTCGGGCTTTGTCGAGTATGGGTGTGGATGAATCGCTCGTTGGCTGCATAGATCAGATGTTGAGTTGAAGGATCGTGAAGGCTAAGCTTGGCGGATCCTCCATTAGCAGATTTGTAGGTGTGAGTACATAGCAAGGTGGAGTCTTGTCTTTCCTGCTTTGGTCATAAATGACCTGCTACTGGACCTGGAGGCGCAATGTTTTAGGGTGGTTGCTTATGCGGATGGTTGCTATTGGTGTCTTTGGTAAGTATCCTTGTACCTTAAGAGAGCGCATGCAAAGCGCGCTTGGTCTTATTTCCAATTGGGCCAACAGTTGTGGACTAAATGTCAATCGACGTAAAACTGAGGTGGTCCTCTTCTCTAGGAAATAAATACAAACTTCCCCTTACTTTAAATTGTATTTAGCTTGAGCTTTAATGATAATGCGAAATACCTGGGTATTGTTTTGGACGGCAAGCTTAGTTGGAAGCCAAATATTTTAGAAAGAAAGCTACTAAAGCGCTATACTCCTGTAAAAACGTTATAGGAAAACGATGGGTTTTTGAACCCCATATCGTATACTGGCTCTATACTTCAGTGATAAGGCCCATACTATTTTATGGGATTATTGTTTGGTGGCCAGCCTTAAATAGTATGGCTAACTAAAAGTTGAAGATGAAAATTCAGAGAACTTTCACCTTGTGAATTAGCGTTGGTTCAGGAGTACACCCACTCAGGCATTGGAGATTCTTTTTCATCTCTTAAGGCTCAAATCCATTTCTATGTGGACCTGTAGTAATACACACTCATCTATTTTGTATAACAGATATATCGCGGGTACCACTGAATACATGATCCCATTAACATCTTTTGAGCAAAGGCTTCGTACTGATATTTCCTCCAGAGAGGACTGGCTGAGTTTTGAACTTCTTCACGGATTATTCAAAAATGGATCGTAGGGTTGGTTGTGGTGATTTCTGTGAGAAACTAAATGTGAACCTCTCATTCCGTCTTCCCATCTTTTGCAGCGGACAGTTAGGCCACTTTTACGGATAGTTAGGCACCTATAAAAACGCTACGAGCTTATTTCCTTACGTCGAAGGTAGCCCAGAGCTGTCGCTCATCTCTTAACGAGATGGTAGATCAGTTCAACATTCACTTAACGTGAGTGCCAGGAGACTTCGCTACATACAAACTCTTGCTTCAGGAAGAAGCGAGGAGGGCAGGAACTATAGATGGTCCAATGGTACCTCTTGTGTTATAATTAGGCAGATTTGGCCAAGACTCGATCAAGCAAGAACTAGACAGCTGTTAGCACCAGTGTCGCCATATTAGTATGGTCGTGGGAGTTATTACAGGACACTCTCATAAGGTGAAAATGCGCGGAGACTAGGAGTCTCCTCTAATGATTACTGAAGAAGCTGTGAAGATGTAGAAGAGGAAGAAACTGTACTCCATCTACTCTGTACTTGTCCCCGTCTAGCGTTAAGCAGAAGGACATTTTTAAGCAGGTCCTCTCCTCAGTGACCTGGTGGATCTCAATGGGATGGACGTCAGTTGTATTCAACACTTCATTGTAAGCTCTGGATGGTTCATTAGGTAGAGCCGAGAAAATTGTTTGTGGTATGGCTACGGACTAATTTTGTGTCTATGCCAGTTCCTTAGGACAGCCACCCTAACCTAACCTAACCTAGCTACCAAACGTTCAGCTAATGGATATCCTGCAACAATGCCGCTATGAGTATCTAAACCTTCTTCCTGTGAAGAAATAGCCAATATGTTGCACACATTTTTCAATTGACATACAAGCCAGAAGATATGCCTGCCTTCCAAAAATGACAACCAGCAAATTACAATAGCTCCCCGTGAAGACGAATTATTAGAAGCACGAAACCATATAGAAGACGGTTGTGGGCCGTACGAAATTCCATCTTTTATACTGAAAAATTATACAGAATAATTTTCTCCATCTTTTCAACATGTCACTTTTCAGGCATTTTTCCTACAAAATGGAAAACCTCTAGGACTACGCCAATCTTTAAATCAGGAAAAGGGAATGATATCTCTTGTTAAAGAGGCCATTGCGACCACATTAATGATACCAAAATTGTTTGAAATGCTTGTGTACAAAAGCTGTAAATCCAGCATTTATGCCGGGTAGTTCCACCATAACAAATTTAGTTGAATTTACCACTAGTATTGTCAAAGCCATTGAAGAACATCAGCAGGTTGGCACAGCCTAGACTGATTTCAGCAAAGCTTTTGATTCCATCGGATACTGGAAAGCGCTGAAAAGCCTGCATTTATTTGCTTTTCAGCTGATTTTGTATTCCAATTTTACTCGTACTTACTCGTCGTAATGACCAGTTATGTCGGCCGAACGGTTGTTAATAAGATAAAATCCGTTACACTCGGCAAGACGAGCCTTTTACAAAAATATGTTTAGTTGTAAGAACCTCCACCGTTAAACAAGAGAGAACATTAAAAACGGAACGAAATATTGACAACTTTCGTACGATTTCCTGTCATTAGCATCACTTTAACAAAGCAAATTATAATAACTTTTTTTTTTTTTTGAAAAAATGTCCCCTCCAAACGAAAATTTGGAGAACCCCGTTCTTTTCAATATTTAGAAGTTTTAGAGATATTAGCGAAAAACTTATCCCTGTAATGCATCTAACCGCCTAAATGCGGACTTTACGTTATCATGAATTGTGAGCACGCACCCGTTTTTTTCTTTATTTTTTACTTGTGTTTTTCTCTTTTAAACTACTATCGCCATAACGGTTTGGTTTTTGTTGTTGTAATATGTACATTTGTTCGACAACTACGAGTTGAAGAAAACTTTTGATAGAAAGTGATTAAAAATTGTTTTGTGTTAGTTCGCGTATTTTAAATAATCATAGAATATTTTCTGACGTTTTAGAAGGCTGAAAAAATTATTGGTAAGTAGTTTTGGATTTATTATCTCAGTTTTTGGTATTGGTTTTGGTTTAGTAAAAAATTATTTTGCTGCACTGTGGCGATGCATTTTGTAATACCCGCCTGTAGGCCGACCTGTACAATGAAAATTTGCATTTATATTCGTACATTTTTCTGAAGAAATTTTTTGTGAAACTTTAGGTAAAAATTGTATTGTCTGTTTGTACGTATATCTAAAAACAATCCTTTGCTGGTTTTCATTTGATACATCTGTATTTTATTTAGATGTTATGGCGCCTCGACAAGCTTACAAAATTTCAGAAATGACTGATGAGGAAATCGAAGAACTTATCATCGACAAATACTAAGCGCGTTTTTTTATTCGCTCCGGATAGCTGCTATCGAGAGCCGTCATTTTTCTACGTCTAAATTTAAATTTGACGCGCTATTTATTGGTAAACAAAACTTATTTAGCATCAAACTATCATTTTTAATTCAATTGTTTACCAAAAACTTGATATAAAAAATATTTGGCTCTACCTATTTATACGGATCACTATCCGGAGCCACTTTTCATATGACGGCTCTCGATAGCAGCTATCCGGAGCGAATAAAAAACACTACTACTGTGGTTATTGCTGAAGACCACATGCTAATTGATGAAAATCCATTAAGCGGTTTAACAACAACAGAACTGACTGATATCAGGGGGTCAATTCTCGTTCCGAGAAAAGTGTCTTTTCATATGAATAAAATTGTCTCACCGGCCATTTTGGCGGTGAGAACATCATAAATATTGAAATAAAATTCTATAAAAACTAAATTTGTATTTTTCGCATTAAATATGCATTGAAACTAAAATATAATTCACTTTAATCTTAACAAATAAGTAAATCTATTAAAAACTATTACGTTTTTTTAAAGTTTTAAAAAATAATTTGGTAATTTTTTTAATTTATTTTATATTTTGACAGGCAATGACGAAAAATGATTAACTAAATCTACTTTATCATTTATTTAGCAAATATTTAAACCAATTACTGTATCATCTAGCGGAAATCTACATGAAACTCGATAAAATGTCTGTTTACAGTGTAGCTTACCATGAAAACAACTTAAGACTGATTTACATTCAAAAAATTTGGCAGATGCAGATGTCAAATCAAAAATTCGTTTTCTTTACACATAAAAAGTAAATTGAAACAAAAAAAGGCATAAACCAATGCAAATGATTGGTTTTCTTATTTATGTAACCTTATTATAGTTATTTATTCACGCATCGACAATTTTACAGAAAAAGGATGAAACTCGACAGCTGCAAAAAAAAAGCAGACGAGGTTTTTTGGGTTTGTTTCTCGGGTTTCAATTGACTTTTTTAAGCAGATTATTATTTTTTCTCTTTTTGTCTTTGTACTTTATCCTATGTTGTGTTTCAATTTTTTTGTAGACGTCGATTGTCGTTGAATGTAAATCAGTCGTTATTCAGCATTTTTTTTCACGATACTTTTTCATTTGGACATCGAGAATCGCTTATTGTCGTTGTGTGAAATGTTATAAATGAAAAAGACTTTATGGAAACAAAATGGAAACATCTTTTTCATTAGGTTTTTTCATAGAACGAGAATTGACCCACAGTATAGATGCATTGAGAGAGGTATGCGAACCTTCTGAGAATGAGCCATCAATGCTTACTCATATTGAACATACGTGTGCGGCTGCACTCAATAAAAGATATGGTCGAAGAAAGCGAATCCGATCACCAGAATTGGTAGAAGAAACAAACGAATCTAGTATTTCCACAGCATCTATATTTTCTGGAGCTTTTATGTAAATTCAAATCTATAGTTTGGAAAAAATAAAACTTAAGGTTGCATAGCAACGATATTATATTTCGAGGAGACAAACAATTACCACCAAAGTTGAAAGAACTTAAAACCCCTTATAAACGACGATCTTATTAGGCACATAACAGAACAATCCAATTTATACGCGCATCAAAAGAATATCGGAACGAAATTTACAGTCGATTATAATGACATGCGAAAATTCATCGATACCTGCACTTCAACAATAATTCTCTTGCAATCGATAAAGACAATACCATCGGCCGGCACAATAGAGGAGAAATGAGTTTTTAATAATAGTGAGTAGGTACGCCATTAGTTTGTAGAGGTAGCGAGTTTCATTTTTAGCCTGAAATTGTTACATACGGAAATCATTTTTTAAACCTAAAATGACAATATGAGGGGTTTTACAGCTGCGATTTTATTAACAAACAAATTCATGACGGATGTTATAACTAAATGGCCTAAAACTATTTTTCTGTATTGAACATGGAATTAGTGACTTGGTGAACATGAACGGCCATATGCTTTGCCCAGGGGACTATCACCGTTAGAGCACAAAGCAACTATTTTGGCCAATAAAAAGGAAACATATGGAAAAGAAGTCAAAAGAGCTTTTAACCCCAGGGACATTACTTATTTCAGATATATTCGATGTCGGCGAGAAAGGAGCTAAACACTGATGCAAGCAATTACAGTTTATTTATGTTAATGTAGTAGAATCCCGATGAAGTAAGTTCCACTCTGTTTTCTACTTTAGTCGGAAAATATCGAATTACCGAGGGAAAACAGTTGCAGCGCAATTTAAGTGTGTTAGCAACAGAATACTTGAAAAAGTGGCTATGAAAATTCAAAGTTTATCTGTGAATTGTAAGTAAACTATGGAGTGGAAAGGTTCGTCGTCAAGAGCAGCAGAGTGACCTCTAGATCTATAGAATGCACCACGTGGACTCGTGATACAGACTCGTACTCGTACCACCGCTCTCTTTGAGTTGTTTGGTGCAAAAATGAATTCTTTGTCTATATCAAATTAAATTTTGTTTAATTTGTATTCTTCCAGATAAAATTATTTATAAATAAATGCCCAGTATTTGAGCAACATAAAATCCATATTAGGTATACTCTTTTTTGAATTTAGTAATAATGTTTGAAGATGGTTTTATTTATTTATTGTGGATTTGTAAGACCTTTTCAAGGTCATTTCAAAGCTTCTTTTCTCAAATCGAAACCTTCATTTTCTATTTTGATTTTATATATTGTAAAAGCAATTGTTTTGGTGTTTTCACTTTCTTAACGTGATACTTCCTTATATTTAAAATTGAAATTACCCGCGTTTTGTATGTTATCATAGTTTACTTGGGAAATCAAACAACTTTAATTAGACCATTTGTTTCCGAGACAACAATTTTGATTTCATTTTTTACTTCTAGGTAAATTATCAAGTATAATGAGCAAAATTGCAAGAAGCGAAAGTTCATAATTTTATGCAAAGAATGATGCTTTCAGAATTTTACTCTTTTAAAAACAAATAAAGCTCCACTTGATTTGAAATGGTATTGAAAAGGTTCACCACATAAAAATTAAATAAAACTGTTTAATTTCCTCGTAGTTTCAAGGAGGAAAGCAATATTTATTTAAGACATTTTTTCATTCAGCCGCTCTTTTTCGAGTTATTTGCTTGTTTAAATTTAAAGGCTCACCCAGTTTAAAAAATTGAATTAAAATCGATGAATTAAAATCGATTGCCAAAACCCACATTTTGAAAATTTCTTGATGAATTTCATTCAATTAAAAAAATTATTTTTCAAGATTATTATAGCCTGAGCTTGTATCATCAACATGTTATATCACAATATCTTGTTCTGCCAAATGTTTATTTTATACAAACATTCTTTTTTAAATGTTTTATTCGATTTTTTTATAACAGTCACTCAAAAAATGTAACATAAATAATAAACTCGAAATTAAATAAATATTTTCCTAAATAATAATGTTCAATAAATTGTTTTATTTCTCATAATTCTCATTTTTTCGTTGATATTTTGTTTATTTATATCACAAAAATAAAATAAAATAAAAATGTCTCCCCATAATGGAGCCTTACGGTCGTCTTAAAAATGAAAAAAAAAAAAAAACATCGTACACCAACAATAACAATATCATCTTTTAAAAGTTCCCATTTCTTATTGAATATTATCTGTATCCCGCCTTTTATAAAATCTCCTCGTATATAGTTGAACAAAAAGGAAAAGGAATTTTATACCAACAGCATACGGTATTGATACAAGTTGGGAATAATTGATTTTGTCGTCTTACTTGAAAAATGGATTTTGGGGTGTAAGAATGAAAATACGGCAAAACAATAAGTAAAAAAAAAACATCGGAAAAAGCTGTGCTTTTCTCGGCAGTATAAAAAAAAATCTATTCTACATGGTCTATCTGTCTATATATACAACACTATATCTGTCTAGATGTATCACGAGAGAGAAAAAAGTATGAAAAAATGCTAACAACATTTTTTTTTTGTTACCAATCCTTGGGGCTATTTTATGTCAAATTGATTTCATGTTTGTATCAAAATTGATTTTATATTTTCTGGAATTTTTATTTTTAAATTTGTTGTTCATCCATGGATTTAATGTGATATTTTTCGTTATTTATTTATTTATTTTAAGTTAAAACAACCCCTTTCCAATCAATGGGATTGAGGATAATTTAATGTTGTTTTATTCGTTATTTAATATATGCTTTCAATCTAGAATAATGTATGTTTTCACTTTATTTATAAATGGATTTACGAAGTGACTTACGCAGGATTTGGTAGTTTATTTTAAAATTCTCTATAAAATCTGGATTAAGACCGACATCTGTGAATAGTTACCATTAAATAATTAGAAAATATTATATTCCGGTTGGGAGTGATCCCATAAAAATTCTAGATAGCATATTTTAGAATAAGGATATATTAGTATGATGTATATTTATTGTATTTGAAGACCTCAGGAAAAGGGTCCATTTATCAACCGTTTTTCCAGAATTTACTTATATGGTATATAAATAATGAAATAGGGACAATATTTAATAAATTATTCAAAATTTTCTTTTTAAGCATCCAAATTATTTGATTATGTGTGTTTTTCATGGAAACTTGAATGCAGCTTGACTATTAAATTAGAAATCATCCAATGCAGTTGTCTAACGAATAGTAACTTAACAAACAAAGTGATCACTTACCTGTACCAGCTTTATTTACACTTGTTGTACTCGAAAATCCTGGAAATTTTCGCCATCCTTTACGCCAAAAACTAGTTTTACTCGATTTCGACTGTAAATTGGTCGACGATGGGCCCGGATCTTCCGCCGATCTGTGATGATCGATATTAACCTTAGTGTTTTGTCGATTTACAAAATCGGTATCTTCATGCGATCTTTGCGATGACCGTGTACTACTATTTGTTGTATTATAAATTGTTGGTAAGCCTGACCCGCTTGGAGTTGAGGAGCGTGTGTTTGGAAAACCCGAAACACCCGAACTATTTGTGCTTTTATGATATCGCAAACTACCAATATAACTAGCACCACTACTACTACCACTAAAGCCACTATCCAAATCACCACCAATAATTACATGATTTCCCACCGGTGACAGCATCTCTTCTGATGTGCCCAGATTTGTGATTATTTGATGAGGCACACTATTTGTTGGATTGTTGCTGTTACTATTGCGTTGTGAAATTGTACCACCACTATCTTCTTCCGTAGGGCTATCGTTTGGCGGTGTGGTGGGCATAATCATTGCCTCCACTGACAAATTTAATTCTCCTAATATTCTTCTGTGTCGACTTTGAACGCGCCGAAATTCCTCCTCCACCATACTTTGGTTCAGAGAAATCATTGAATGACCCGCCATCATGCGCATTCGTTCGTCATTAACAATTTCTTCATAAATATTTTCCTGAGTACCATACCGCGTGGTGTATGTGTGCCTTGGGTTTCCCGACATTTGAGCATTTTTGGCACCTTTTGATAGTAGCGCACGCATTGAATTAGGTGGTGGTGGCCTTGATTGTCCCGGTGTTTCACCGTGGAATGATGTACCAGGTATGGGTACATTCGAGTGGCGCATTGCAGCACCCGGCTCATAATATGCGTATGAATAATCTTGCTGCGTGTGCGAATGTGATGAAGATGATGATGATGGTTCGTATCTTTCCATTGTTGCTGTGATATTACTTCGAGGCCAATTATTCTGGAATAAAATAAATAATTTTTTTTTTTTTTAAATAAGTCTTAGTTTCAATGACCAGCACAAAAAACTATAAATAATTTTATTAATTTTATTGATCAATAAATTTTATTTAAAAATAAACTTAAGATGGTGGAAGAAGAAATAATCAGACGTCTTATAAGTTTTTGTTTAGTTGCTTTTCTCTGAAAATTAAACGAATATAATAATAAAATTTATAAAAAAAACAAAAAGTTGTTGTAGTTTATAAAAAAAAGTTTTGATTTCTAAAAAGTATGATATAAATTTTAAGATAAAGTAAGAATGTGTTAAGAACATAAAAACATCTTTTTAAACGCGTTAATTTTAATAAAATTGGCATAGCAACGAGAAATAAATTCATCATTCAAAGTATGTATTTAATATTTATAGAATAATGATTTGTTGTTTGTAGAGGATATGATCACACAATTTTTAAACACCTTGAGTACATAAAAGAAGGAGCGCTGCTTGGAAATTTCGGGCAACTTATCACCCAATCAAACCTTTTACAGGTGAGGTGATATCGATTTATCAACTTAACTCAAAATATTAATGTTCAATTTGTAAAGGGAAAAAACAACTAAGTAAGTACAGTGACTACATAATTGAAGTCTGTTCTGCCAATTGAAGTATCAAAAAGGTAACTCGCAAGAGGTAGTGATTTAAGTTACAAAACAATTTAATATTTTGAAACACAATTATCTTATTCAATCATTTTTTTTTCACCCGCTGATATAATACCTGAAAACCCCTTCTGGTAGGCTTCTAATGCAAAATTCAGCAATCGAACCTCACTTAATTTATCGCCGATGCTGCGAAGTATTTTGTTTTGTTTTAATTTGTATTCTAAACTGTAATTAACAGTTTGATTCTAATGTTATTTTTGATTTTCAAACCGAGATGCAATCGACCACTACCTTACTTGTTAAATACAATTGTTTGATTGGTAAAAATAAAAATAAAGGCCATTAACACGACCAAATTGGGTAATTCTGATCATCGGCTTTTCAGAGTTGAGTTTCCAGCGACATGATTGTACCAAAAGAATTCTCTCCCCAAACGTGTGGCACTTCTTATTCAAGCGCCGACTGATCTGAACTGAACAAGTTATTTGAAGATGTTGTTTGACGAGCTTAGGTTGCGTTCTTGGTAATACTGGAGAGTATCATCAATTTTTAACTAATGAGGTATTTTAAAACTACTATGTATAAAGATTAGGCCATAGGTTTTCTTCAGTAGTAACACCGAACCCTCCGTTTTAATTCATCATATTGAATATGCAAACACCTCGCAGCACAAATATCGAAACGATTATTTGGATTGATTAATCCACTACTAGGTATTTTTCAGTGAAATATTCAAACTCTTAAATTCTTTATAATCACAACCGTATGGTCCTAACAAACTATACTCAACTTTTAGATAATATAAAATTAATCCAAATTTTATAACCCTGTTATGGTTTTCGCCTAGCCGAGCCTATACAAATGTGACTAGATAACATACATGGCATTTCTTGGCGAGGCGAAAACCGTAATAATGGGGTATTAAGCTATGACCACTGTTTGGTTCACTTTCAGCGGTACTTAAATGCCCGACATTACTAGAAATAATCACAAGTGATAATATGTACCAAAATATAATTACATGATTTCCCACCGGTAGAATTATAAGAGCCCATTGAAAAAAATATATTTGGAAATATCTAAAACGATGAAATAAAATAATAAAATGGCTAATTGCTGATAAGCCTAAGTCTTCGAAATAAACAAAACCACCATTCATAAACTGGAATTAATAACAATCAAAAACGGATCATCCCATAATAATTATTCTATCCAACACTATATTTTCCATACAAACTGAATAAGAGCATCTCAAGAGAAATCATAATATCACAGATTAAGTAAATCCTCTAAATCTTCAACCCAAGAGTTGGGAAACCATAAAATTAATTGTAGCGGCTCACTCATTTAAATTCCAACATTCACCACTACAATAAATACTAGTTACATATATTGGCGTAAGCACATCAAAAAGCTTATAGTCATTCATCATCACAATATATCAATTAATATCATACACTCACAGCGAAACCGCAACCGCTCAACCGACAAGCACAAATGGCATAATTCATTACTACTTTACAGTGTAAAAGAAACAAACACAACAAAATAATTCATTCTCTAGTTTGTTCATCGTTAATCGTTACCAAAAACTTCGTTTGGTTTTCGTTTTTAACTTTTTCTTTCTTTTTCAAAACCATCATCAGTGCTGGCTGTTGAAGTGAGTACGATCGGAGTACATGTACTACTTTCGCCTAGTGCTTTTTCCTGTACTCCGCTATTTCATTTTGTACTCCCCTGTCCTAATAAATGCAATATTAATAATACGTTTACACAATCTTTTAACTTTTTGGCTCTTACTTGCAATAACAATAATATTCTGGGAGATAGCTGTCTTTTTCATAAAGCATTTTTTCACAGCTAATTTAGAATGGTTTCTATCATTCAGCCGGCAAAAGACCCCTAAAACGGTTTAGTTGAAGTAACATGTCAATCATTTTAGCAGAACTAAATTTCTTCAAGTCCCATAGCGCGCCTAATATTACTCACTATTGCGCACTATTTCGTATATTTTATCACACGAAAGGAAATTACAACTTTGTGTTTTTTTACAAATGGCACAATAACACCGCACTCACCAGTTATAGGACAAAAAAGTAATGAGAAAAAAATATATGTACGACTGAGTCTCGCTAAAGCTAAAACGAAAGTGATGTTTTTGGAAAAGAAAGAAAACGGTAAAAACGAAAACCAAACGAAGTTTTTGATAACGATGAACTAAATTAGAGAATGATTTGTTTTTTTCTTTTAGACCGTAAAATAGTAATGAATTATGCCGGCTGTACTTGTTGGTCGAGCGGTTGTGGTTCCGCTGTGAGCGTATGATATGCACACGAGAGCGCTGACATATGTAATTAACATATCGTGATGATGAATGATTATAAGTATTTTGATGTTCGTACGCCAATATATGTAACTAATAATTATTGCGGTGGAATTTAAATGAGTGAGCCGCTACATAATCCTAATTATACAGCAGAGAAAGAGTAAATCGGAATTGTCTAACCATTAACCAGTAAGACGATTAAACATCATACCATTTAATGAAAAAAAAAAAAATCTTTGATTAATTTATTAAGACATTGTGGTCGGGCGTTTTGCGAAAGCACACTACCCCTGGAGCGGGCAATTTTTTAAAAATATGCGCCTTTATAATTTTTGTTAAAGTTTTGTTTTCTTAGAATTTGTCATCGTTATTATGAAAAATAAAGGCACTTTCTTCAAGAGTAACCCGTATAACTCCGTTCCTTCTATTCTACCATTAATCTTTATACAAAAAAACGAATTATTATGCGGCCCGTCCAATTATCCGTAGGTACGGTTTGCGTAAAACTTATATTAACTCGATGACATTGTGTAAATATTAAAAACTTCTTGCCCGGAAGAACGTGTTAGCCTTAAGAAATCTAAACGAGTACAAGTCCATCGAATTTACCAATATGGCGTTAAATCGTTTAATCTGAAATAGTCTACAGGCAATCTCTTTTTGTTTGCAATCGTAAAGACTTTTAGCCAGCGTTTTTATTGTTGATTATTTCGGAACGATGGCATACACTGCCATCTATGCATTAACTATATTCCTGAATATGTATTATTATAAAGTTATTTTAATCTACATAACACAAATTTACTCTCTGGTTACGGCGGTAAATGGAGCATCAAACAAAACCAGTCAGAAACCTAAGTAATCTTTACCTACCGTAAATTCTCTAACTGCAATTACATTTACATATTTATTTATTCGAATTCCATTACATTAACATGTATCAATTGGTTTATTTTTAATGGTAATGTAAGAATTTTTTATGCAATGTGACATGTAATCACTGCCTAAAGCGCTAAACCCAGTGTAAAACGAAAAGAAAAACTGCATCTCTTTTATTCAATACCATTCCAAAATTATTGCTTTTTTCTCCAATCTTCCGGTTCTCAATTTAAAAAATTCGAAACATATTTAATTGTCTGAGAAAATGAAAATTTATTTGTTTTGGTTCCAAACATTTTTTTCGGACAAAACAAAATAAAATACTATTTTCCAGACTAATTACATTCACGAGCAAAAATATATGGGATTTAAATTTTATTTGCGAAATATTTAAATCTTAATTAAACGTTTTGCCGTTGAACTGAATAAGCACAGCAGCGCTGCTATGAAAAACAAAACAGAGCAGTGAGAGTTTAAGAGACTTTAAAAAGAGTTCCAATAGGCTTGCACGTACCTTTTGAACAAGAAAATATAGCAAAATGGGACCTAGGTATACCACCTTGCAGGCAAAACAGTCTATAAAGAAGAATAACTACAATTATCCACACGAAACACTTAAGATCCTCAACGAGGATCCCTCGAAAAAAGCGTTTCGGTTGCAATTTTATATAGATTACTATACTTTGCGATATCTCAACGATACGGGCTTTTGAGGTATGAATAGAATGACTACGAGAAGATCTTGAACTCCCATCTTTCAAAAAGTAGACGTACATATTTGTCATATTTTAAAATACCTCAAAAGTTAAAAGTTCATAAAATGCAAAAGCCAAGACAAGCAAAACAGCAATAAAGGTTCCAAGAATAATCATACCAGATGACATTGATTGATACGGAGTAAAAAATATGTCAGAGAGAGCCCAAGAGGATGGAAAATAGGGTGTCATTAAAATCAATTTTAATATTTGAACTTGATTTGCTAACGAAACGAAAAGCTATCCTATTTACGCAAACCGCACTTTATTACAGTGACCGCATGTATTTGGAATTTTTTAACTTTATTAAATGTAATAAACTTTTAGTGTTTAAGTTTACTCATAATGTGTAATGTTTCCCTTTGCAATTCTCCAGTTTTATTAGATATTGTGACGGTGACACCTAGTGTGTAATAGAATAAGTAAAACTAATAGCTCAATGTTTACTATACTAAATGGAATTTTCCATGATAAAAATTGTTACGCAATGTTTCTACGCTATTCCAACTGGAAAAGTCGTGAACTTTCGAGAAGCTTGGTTTGTGTATATAAAAAGGCGAACAAGATCGAATTGGATTATTAGTATTTGGAACGCGATAGAGTAAACTTGTAAGATTATGAGTAATAATTGGTAAGCGATAGTATAAAGATGAAAAAGGAATTAAAAAGTGATTTTGTGCGAAATAAAAAGTAAAAGTGATCAGTAAAATTTGAGAATAATTTATATAAAGTGATTTTGTGAATTTTGATTGATAAACTGTGTTGTAATAAATTTTGAGAAATAAATAAATTCGTTGGAGATAAATTAAATTGATTTTGTATTATTCACAATCCAGTGATACCAACCTTGAGTGACAAGGCAATAACGTAACAATATGATTTACCCGCAGAACATTTGTTTTCCACTGGAATGTCTATTCTCGTGATAGGAATTCGATTAGATCCTATTCGACTCTTCGATGTACAAAATTTGGATTTGATTTAAATAAGAAACAAACAAATCTGATTCAAATAAAATAAGGTTCCAATAATTAGAAGACTCGAATACATTCAAATCGAATTCACAAATAACCCCTCTGTTTCTTGTGAATAAACAGGATAGCAATTGATTACCGTGGATTGCAAACAAACTTTTATCGGTTCAAAAAATCTTTCTCCAGGCTTGCCAGCATGCATTTTAAAACAAAGCTCGTTCTGTTCATCTTATTTTGTTCAGTGATTTTGATTACTGCACTCACTACCTGTCGTTGAAAATCAACTTTTTTAAGCCTTCTGTTCATATTCCATCTAATGACCTACTGTTTTATGATCTCTCTGATGGTATTTTAGACATTGGAAGCTAGCTTTCGCAGTTTTTTGATAAATACTCGAACTAAAATGTTCTGATCTTATACATTTCTCATAGGAACACTAAAACTTATCAAATGAGTCACTAAAAATTATAATTCGACGTTTACCAATCAAATTCTAAATATTTATGAACGGCCTACGCTACAATATAGTTTTTCAATTGTTTAAGAAAACTACATGTAAAAAGCAGTGCTGAACATAATACAAAAAGCAATATGGTACATTTGTTTAGTTTTATAAAATTAGCAAGCCTTTTGCATCAAAAATTTAAATTCCAAATACTTTTGTTCATGCCTGTAAATATATTTTCAAATGAATCAAATTCCCGAAGATTTTAGCTCGAATAAAGCAATAATTTTGGAGTTATGTATATGGAAAAAAATAAATGCGGCGGTTTCTTTCTATTTTCTTTGAGTTTAGCGCTTAACTGTTTTTTAATTATAAAAGCTTGCTCGAAACTTGTCTGTAAATGTTACTGCTAGAATCTTCCAAATTGTCTGATCTTCTCTTGCATTTAAAATCGTCGTTAGGAATGAAGATAATATGTTGAGTATTTTTTTTTGCAGAAATACATAAGATATTAATCAAACGATTCTCTTCATTAAACCCTAGATGTCGTACCATAAATCAACGCGCGTTGATCCATTTCTTTGAGATGTTCTTCTTTACGTTTCTTTGAGCTATAATCAATCATGAGGCTTACGTACAGTTTTTGTGCTAATCATCCATCTCAGCAATAATTCACCTCAAATTTGTTTGGGCAGAACCACAAAAATGTATGTTTAGCAAATGGTATCATTTCCATTCAGATTTTTTCTATTAAGATTTGTACAGCAGATAAATTTATATATTGTAATACAGAAATTCTCACAAGATATAGATAATATCTTATTATAAAATACCACATTAATGTCATTATGCATTTAACATCAATTATACATGATTAACGATAATAAAATACATGAATATCTACTTAGGTATACACCTTAATCCACTCCTTGTTTATTATACCAGCAAGTTACAAACTATTATTTCGATCACAAATAATATTCCAGACATTTTATTCATACTACACCTATCACAATCAACAAAACATAATTTAAAGAGACATTCCCAATGCATTTGGCTTTTTCAACAAAACTACAACACAAAATCATCCCCCACAAAATGTCATTTCTGAAATTATTTATAGAAATTAAATGAAAATAAATTTTAATAAAATTTTTCATTTTTAGAAAATTTGTTCCCCATATTTTCCCAGTCGATTTACAAAAAATTAAAATTCAAAATTCGTCTATGAATTGTCTATAATTTTCGCAACTACATATAGATACAAATATTAAGTTAATAGAAATTTTCTGTGGATCTGTTTAATTAGAATTTGCAGATAGAAAAGTTCTATGTATATTAACACCTATCGTATGGAGCAAGACTAAACTATAAAACGTACAGTGTATTTAGGAAATTTGCTATTACCTGAGTTGAATCCATTAGTTGATTTTGTTGCTGCTGCGATGCTGACGATGCAGAGTGTCCACTATTTTTCGTACCATGATGGCGATGTTTGGTTGTTATCGGCATAACATCATCACAACCACCGGTCTCATTACATATTTCAATGGTATCTGGATTTTCTGGATATCGATGTAATTTTCGTGTCGTCGTTTGTTTAAACACCAACGAATGTTCTGATGGTGGTAGATAATTTAAAAATTGGGGCGGGGGTGATGGTGAACTATTGTTGTATCCACTTGGTGGAAAAATTATATTTATATCGTCTGGATTATGTACATGAAATGTTTGTTGTTGTTGTTGGTGTTGTTGCTGTTTTTGTTGCATTACAAAATGTTTTTGTTTTAACGTTTGTTGTTGCTGCTTTGCTTGTTGTGTCTGCTGTTGTTGTTGGGATAGACTCCTTCGACCACCCATCATTGATGATGATTCCATTTTGCATTTTAATCTTGTAATTTATATTCCTTATAATTTTATTGATTTTCCTGTAAATGTATAAACAGAAAAAAGGGAAATTAAAATTTATGTGAATTGAAGAAATTTGTAATTGAATTAAAACTTGTATATGTATAATATATCTATCGTTATTATGAGTTTGTGTGGTAAGGCACTCTGTAAATAAATTTACCTGTATATATATAGTTTACATGTTATTTCGGTTATGAAACCGAACATAATAATTTTAAAATTAAATACAAAAACTTTTAAATCAATAACTCAAAGTACTTTGTAGCAGACGAAACTGGTGGCTCCGTGAATTGAGTCCGTGAAAATTAATTCTGCTGAAAAAAATTAATTAATTACGCAATATTTTCGACGCGAAATTAAATAATTTTTTCTTATGAATGAAATCCGCGATTTAAATGTTTTTTAAACTGAATTAAATGTGCGCGAAATTAATTAATTTCTTTTGCAGAGAATTAATTCATTTCTAATTATGCAGGCCTGAGGCCCTCTAGCTATAATTTTCGTTACTAACTAAACGATAAGATGCTCACTTATAAAGCGAAACACGCAGTAGGCATTTTATATCATACGAAGTTCGTGCAGGGTCATTTTGACCCTGTTGTAGCGTTCCTCCGAAAAAACATTTTTTATTTGAGGTGATATCATTGAGGAAGTGTTTTAAGTAGAGAGAGATTTTATATAACTAAAATACGCAAGGTGTAATTTGTCCTTCCTAATTACTCCATACTTGCAAGAAAAACTAAAAACTGCCACGCTGCGCTCTGAAATGCGCAAATACATTCAACTTATTCTTGATCATAAACCAGCTGTACCAGAAGATAATCGACAGCAATTACAAAAAAGAGCAAGATGTTCACATTTCCCTTACGCGAAAGATAAAAAAACTGAATTGCAATGTCCGTCTTGCTTGCGTCCGATGTGCGATGAACATGGTGCCTATTTACGTAATGGTTGCGCCGTAAGTGAGTACATAAGTTAATTGTTTATTTATTAATTTTATAAATGTAATAAGATTACCAAAAAACTTTTTCCATTAGCAACACAATAGGTTCTTAAAATTACTAGCTAATTACTCTAACTGTCATCATCGCATGACTATGAACCCAATAAGTAAAAATCTAACTTTTAAATCACTGCTGACTGAAGTATTAAGATATATAGTGTAAAAAGGAAGTACATATGTAAAAATTAACAGTTAAAGAGTAAAATTAAAATGTTGAAAGTATTTATTTCTAAAAATGACAGGGGAACTAGATTTTCTAATATCAATGTTCAAATTGTTCCAAATGCTTATCCCTCTAGCAAAGAAAGACGTATTCATCAATTTACATTTATTTCTGGCAGGCTCCAACATTTCAAAAAACAATAAATTGTTCACAAAAATATTCGATTTTTTTGACTTTGAAAAGCATACTCGCCGCCTATATTTTGAGGGTTTTTTGTAAAACTTCGAAGCTTTTTTCAGAGAGATTGGTACAATGTGTGTTATTCAAATTATTGTCCATCGTTAGCATACGGATTCCGCGTCGAAAAAATAGTATGGTAGTCTGGTGAATACGGCGAGTGGGGTTGAGATAGGACATCCCATTGAAACGCCTCCAAAGTTTCATTGACAACTTTTGCGACACGTGGCCAAGCGTTGTGCTGAAAGATCACTTTGTCATGTCTTTTGGCATATTCTGGGCGCTTGAGCTTTAATGCTCGGCTTAATGGCATCTATTGTTGTTGATAACGTTCTCCAGTGATGGTTTCGTTAGGCTGGAGTGGCTCATAGTAGATCACTCCGAGCTCATCCCACCAAATGCACATCATTAGCTTCTTGCCATGAATATTCGGTTTGGCCGTTGAGGTTGATGTATGACAGGGCTTACCCCACGTTTTTCTGGGCTTTGGGTTGTCGTAATGGATCCACTTTTCGTCCCCCGTTACGATTCGATGCAAAAGAACGTTTCGATTTTGTCTTTGGAGCAGTTGTTCGCACGTGAAAAATGGCGTTCGATTTCTCTTGGCTTGAGCTCACACGGAACCCAATTTCCTTGTGTTTGGACCATACTTATGGTCTTGAGACTCAATAAAATCTTATTTATAGATATTTAATTAACGTTTTACTAAAACCCCTAAAATGTTAATAAAACTTAATTAAGAATTAAAATTTGCTTTGATAAATATAATTTGCATAAAGTCTGAATTTCAATTGTAAAAGGTTCAATTTGAGGTGTAAAAGTTTCAATTTGAAGTGTAAAATCTGTATCGTCTAGTACAAATATATACCGCTAGCTGTTACTACCATCGCTCTCCGACAGGTGCTTAAATCATTGAATTTTAATGTTTTTAAATATTATTCGAGTAACAAACGTATTATGACATTTCAAAAGTGACATGTCACTTTTCAAACAAATGAAATATATAACTTTAATAAAATCTATTGTCAAAACGGCGGAAACTTTTTAGACGATCTTTTCGAAAATTCGAGTATCATTTCATATATTAAATAGTTGTTAAAGTATGGTTTATAAATACCAAAAAAGTTGCTTTAGTAGTATCAGATATTAGCGTTTCTAAGGGCGGCTTTACACTACAATGACATTTTATGGTCATCGATGCAGAGAACTACGGGTTATTTTTAATAAGAGATTTATGCACAATTTATCCATTTAACTGCTTCCTGTAAAAATCTGTGCTTAAAGGGTGATTAACAAGAGATATTATTTTAAATTGGTTATTTTTCATACTACTCTGATCAAAAAGTAGTAAGACTTTTTCATTTAAATCGCGCGAGCCTATGCAAACGAGAAGTCTTTTTTTATAGTTTGGTAGCTACCTAATAGACATCTTTTTCAAATTTCGTGTCAATATCTTTGGTATTTAATCAGATATGATTTCTTACTTTCATCTAAAAAACTGTATTTTTCGATTTTTAAAATGAGTGGAAAAGTTCAGCAAAAAAGTTGCATCAAAGTTTGCTTCAAAACGTTGGAAATGTTGGAAAAGGCTTTTGGTGATAGTGCACTTTCCAGAGGGAATGTTTTTGTTTGGTACAAGCTGTTTAAAGAAGGCAGTTCTTCGACGTCTACCGATGAACACCATGTCCAAGAAGTCAAGGATTTGGTGCTCAAAAATTGTCGATTGGAGTTGATACAATCGATTTTGAAAGACCATTTGGGCCTCAAACTTGTCTGCTCTCGTTTGGTACCAAAAAACAGCAGAAGACATGAGTTTATGCATACGACCCGAAAACAGCCAATCAATTAAATGAATATCACGCCAAAGGTAGTTCAAGACCGAAAAAACCACGCCAAAGCAATTCGAAAATCAAGGTGATGTTGACAGTTTTCTTCTATTATCGTGGTGTGGTGCATTATGAATCCGTCCTTTCGGACCAAACGGTTAAGAAGGAATAGTATTTGATCGTTATGTGTCGTTTGAGTGAAGCTATTCAACAGAAGCGGCCAGAGTTATGGGCAGACACTCGGTTTTTGCAACATGATATTTCGCCGTCTAATACTGCTCTACTAGTTGTACGTGACTATTTGGCTGAAATAAATTTGAAAGAATATTAAGCCGCTTGTGTTTTATTTAAAAAGTCTTACTACTTTTTGATCACAGTGTTATATCGAAATTGGTTTTGTAATTATAGTATTTAACATTTAACAAGTAACAAGTAGGCGGTTAGTAGAAGTGGAACGATACACGCTTGCACAACGCTTGCGCAAATTGTGAAAATCCTTTATAAAAATGGTGAAAATTTTGCGGAGACAATTCGTAAAGTTCGGTCTGCATTTGGTCAGAAGTGTGCGTCAATCAATTTTTATTTTTAATAGGACGGTGCTACATGTCATACAACTCTTGAGATTTCAATGGGCCTACATCGTGCAATTTAACACCAATAGATTGTTTTCTTTATGTGTTATGATAAAGATAAAGTTTAAGGGCTGTTATTCGTGAAATAGGGCCGAGCATTCTCCGAAAAACTTATGAAAAGTATCCTCAAAAGAATGTTCAACCGAATGCAATGAGTCGGAACCCTAGTATCGGTAGCTGGTCAGGATGAGAACGCGGATCCGCGGGCGTCGTCATCAAACGACCGCAGCTCTGCATTGTTTGTGGAGAATATGTTGTGAGTAAACTTAGAAAGTTATTCACAGATGTACTTAAAAGTAGGTATCAGGACTTTTTTGGTATAGAAACAAGAGAAATGATCAATCATTGGACTCCAAAAACGATATGCTCCTTGGACCTAATAAACAAAAGAAACGGACATTTGAATCTCCAATGATCTGGCGGGAACCAAAACAATCATGCAAAGGAATGCTATTTTATTTAAAGAACGTTTTTGGCAACACCCGAAAAACAAAATCTTCGATTTCTTATGCAACTGTTGAATCTTTGACTTGTCCTATCATTCTTGAAGCTGAAGAGAGTAACAAAAGTAATATTACTAGCGATGCATATAATAGTGTAATGGAAATGTCGGAAATCGAAGCTGACGACGTCGCTGCGGATATACAGATCAAAGATGAAACATCAGAAGAATCAGAAGACGGGACTGATAAAAATCTCAATGGGTTCTCTCGAGAAGATTATTAACATGTTCCGAGATGCTGAACTTTCAAATGGAATTTCTGAATTAATGCCATCAATATTAAAAGAGAAAAATTGCCTAGCTCCAGGAACTCATATAACTTTTTATCGCGAAAGAGACATCCAATTTAGAAAATATTTTACAGACGTAAAAAATTTACTTTACTATAACAATATTGAAGGACTAATAAATGAGTATAATGTTTCTTATGAAGCTAATGACTGGCATTTATTCATAGATTCTTCAACACGTAATTTAAAAGCAGTCTTGCTTCATAATGGCAACCATCTTGCCCCATTCGGTTGAGGAGTACCACAACCTTTGCTTCCTACTCGAAAAATTTTATTACGCTAAACCAAGTGGAAAATATGTGGAGATTTAATCATTATTTTTAAATCTCCACATATTTTATTAGATCAACAAAGTGGTTTTCTATCTGAATGAGACAGCCGAGTCATGCCGAACATTATATGAAAAAAGATTGGCCAACTAGAAACAATTTAACTCCAGGATCTATGAATATCATAAAACAGAGTCTAATACCAACAGATAAAGCAATCCTTGCACCATTACATATAAAGCTAGGACTTGTAAAACCAATTCTTCAAAGCAATGAAAACTTCGTAGAGCAAAGCTTTTATGTACATATTTGAAGTTTTCTAAACTATCTGATACGAAAATAAGAGATGGTTTTTTTGATGGACCACAAATTAGAGAACTTTTGAAAGACAATGAATTCCAAAACAGAATAATTAAGGTGGAGGAAGCAGCTTGGCAAAGTTTTAGAGATGTTACGAAAAAATTTCTAGGAACTAGGAAAGATCCTAATTACGTGGCTATAGTTGAAAATGTGGTAACACATTTTAAAAATATGGGACGCCTAATGAATCGACATCTAATGATCTTACTTCATTCTCATATTGAGTACTTTCTTGAAAATTTTAGCGATTTTAGTGAAGAGCAGGGTAAAATGTCCCACTAGGATTTAAAATATATTGAAAAGAGATATCAGGGTGTTGGGGATAGCCATATGTTGGCAGACTGTTGGCCGTTGAAGAGAGATACCTTATCAGTCTAAAACTGAAAACACGTGAAATGGCTACTTACAAAATCGTAAAGCTATTTGAGAATCGTGAAAGGCGAGGGGAAATCGAGCACCCCAAAGGGAATAGAAGGGTATCGGTAAATGTAGGTTATTCCTGGGTATCGGTAAATGTAGGTTATTACAATGCAGGAAATCTTGACCTTATTGAGTAGTCGAATTATAGTTTTGAAGACCCAAAGTTTATGAGAAATAAGATTAAATGTCTGGTTCAAACTTTCTGTAAAACAAGCATTAAGTCTCGAGCTTACACATAATTTTTTACTGTACCTTTCTGAGATTACAGGCTCTTGAAGGCTTACTTTTAAGTCTTTTGGTTGTTACGGTTATGGGGCTATAAGGTTATATAATTTCTGGGTTATAGGGCTATGGGGTTATGGGGTTTTAGGATTATGGACTTTTGGGGTTATAAAGTTTTGAGGTATTAGGTTGTATGGAGTTATGGGGATGTGGAGTTATGAAATTGAATTCTAAATGATTCGGAGTTATATTGTGACATGCAATTTTATTACACACATTATGTTACACTTCAGGATTGTGGGATTTATGGGTTTTGAGGTAATGAAGTGACGGACGTATGGAATTATAAAGCCAAAACTCTCCGAGATTGAGGTTTGAGTTTTGCGTGTAAGTTTTTTTTCTTGCTGCTTTTTTGGTTTGTAGTCTATTGGGATTTGAGATTTACGAATTTTGAGGTTGTAGATTTTAGGAGGTTATGGGTTTTAGGGTTATAGGTTATCGATCTTAAGGTTATTGGGCTATGAAGGTATAGGGTTGTAAGGTTTAAGGGTTGATATTATTGGGTTTTCGAGGTTAGAAAAAAACGCTGACGTGATGGGGCAAAACATGTTTCGGATTCGGTGTCAGCAACCCAAGAAACATATAATTCACTTGGTCTGATTTAAGGAACCCTCCACTCATTTTTTTGTGGTCCTGTGTTACCAATACAAATTTATTTCCGTTGGCACATTAAATTATATTTTATTAATGCCCGGTTGCACACAAAACATATCAGTAGTTTAGCTTGATTTAACTGGCCGTTAGTAACAATAGCGTTTCACAACACTTAACAGTCAGTTAAATCTTAAGTTAAATGTAACTATGCAAAATTGGGCAGATAACTATTTAACTTCTGTGTATATTGCCACTAGCGTTTCAACGGATATTATTGATACTTTTAAATGTTAAAAACAATTTTAAACTATTAAAAATATTTTTCAAATTATGCTAAGAAAAGATTACCAACTATTTAGTGATAGCGACAGTGATAATGATAATTTTTATCTCACGTCAGCTGGTCACGTTCCAAAACTTCGGCAATATCCAGAACGGCCCTGATGTTTTATTTAAATATAATGAAATGACCGCTGTTCTGCATAATTTAGCAGTAGAATGGAAAGACGATTTTTAGGATTTTGCAGAAGTTGATACAAATCTAATTGATATCCCATCAATGTCACAAAGCAATTCGAATTACCGACGACCGGCACTCCAATGGAAAACCATTTCAATATAAATTCATAATCAATTTTTTTTTAATTTTGTAATTTTTTATTTAAAATTCCATTGTATACAAAGTTGTAATGAGACTGACTATATTTGGCGTCTTTTGCATCACAATTTTCAATAAAATAATTATATAGAAATTCAATTTTCATATATTTGGCTTATTTCATTGTACATATATCATAAGAAGAACACAATTTTTATTAACGTCAAAATAAAAATATTGAATATTTTGTTTTTTTATCAGTAGGGTTGAGTAAAATCTTATTATATCGACAATATCGACATATTTGTAAACTAATCATGGAAATTTTTTTGTAAAACGAAATGTAATTTTAACCTGAGTTTAGACTTATCAATTAGATTGCTGTCAAATGGTTAACTCGTTTTGTGTGCAACCGGGCATAAGTGAAACTCTCTTCTATGAAAATAAAAATCATTTTATAACCCCATCTCCATCGCTCTTCTCGAATTTCATCATATTAAATGATTTACTTTTGCTGTGTTTTTTTATTCGCTCCCGATAGCTGGTATCGAGAGCCGTCATTTTTCTATGCCTAAATTTAAATTTGACGCGCTATTTATTGGTAAACTTAACTTATTTAACATCGAACTATCATTTTTAATTCAATTGTTTAGCGAAAACTTGATATAAAAAATATTTGGTTCTACCTATTTATACGGAGCGCTATCGGGAGCCAATTTTTATATGACGGCTCTCGATAGCAGCTATCCGGAGCGAATAAAAAAACGCAGCTGTTATGCCGTTTTGTATATCACATGTCGTTTTGAAATATGTCGTGAAGAGCGGATCCCGTTTTAAAGATACATATACCGTATGTCTCTTCAACTGAAGGTACTCGCCGGAATGATCATGTTAAAACGCTTATCGCTTGAAAGGATGACCCCGTTTCGGTGCGAAGTATAATAAAACTAAAGTCACCTTGTATCTCATCAAAGGATGTATCGATACCACCCGAGTCAGCGAATATCAAAACATCCTTTTTAGTTTTTCGTTGAATAAATATCTTTCTAATTGCATCACAAAGAAAACCAAAATGCTTAAATTTTTCATTAGATATTATTGTTTATATGACTCTTTTCATATACATATACTTTACATATATATGTACTTTACAATTTCTAAGGACAAAAATATGGAATTCTGTTTTGTTGTAAACATTCTGATATTCGACTGTAACAAAAACAACAAAAATATAATTTTTAATGAAAATTCAAAGAAAATCCCTTTTTATCCCATAGAATTACAAAACAAAAACATAACACACAGAATTACAAAACAAAAACATAAAACACAGAAAAAAAAAACTTTTGTATTGTTTTCAAGTAACCGTCGTCGTCGTCGTCATCGTCATCATCATTTTCCGTTGGAAAATAAAAAGTAGCAATAAAAATAGAAACAAAACATATTTTTCTATTATTTAATAAAAAAAAAAAAAGTTATTTTTATTTTATATTTTTTTATTTATATTTTTCCATTTTTTAATTTTCTTTAACCGTTCTTGGGTGGTGGTGATTACAGTTTTTCCCAGTTCGTGTTTTTTTTTGCTACGCTGTAGCGGTAATGTTACAAACAAATTATGTACATACAGAGGTAAATAGAGAAGTAAAATTTTGTTCGATTTTTTTTTTTCTATTATTATTTTTACGTTAAAAGTTACACATGGAAAAGAGATGATGGAATTTTTTTTTTTAATTTAATGTAATGGAACGAAAACTTTTAAACCACCTTAATACGAATACTGTTCTATGTACGCGACTTGAATTATATACGATTACGAGTGTTGATCAATTTACCTCCCACTTTGTTATTTTTTAAAGCTAAATCTCAACCTTTCTATTGCCCATAATTGGGTTATATCAGACGATTGTCTCTTTGGAGTAAAACGTTTGTAATTATAAAAAGTAACAAAGAGAGCTTTAGTTTTATAGTTGCAGTTTGGGTTTGTTTTTATTTCATTTTATTGCAGTTGTTCCTGTTTTTAAAAGCATACCAAACAAAAACATTTTTTTTTTGTAATATTAAAAGAACATAAATGGTTATCGTTTGGTTTGGTTGAATTAAAATGGAAATAGGTTGGAAAGTTTTTCAAATGAAAATTGGATTAAATTTAATTTTTTTTTAAACAGAAGTTTTGATTATTCCAATAAAAAAGTACCTAATTTGATCAGGATAGCTTAGTAAGGCATTTTTGATGCTGGATTTTGTCAAGCGTCATGGATTTTATCATACTTACGTTAGATCGGTAGCCTTCCATTCCTATTAATAAATAATTTTACCACGAAGAGTAATAGCTTGTGCCGTATTTGTTCGCGATATTTTATGCTTCAGGATTAACTAAAGTTCTGCTTGAAAAATTCAGCTTTTATGCAAAAAAGCGAGCTCAAAGAACTTTTCCATCTACGGATTTTTTACTTATTCCTTAATCAAAATTACAATTAATCTTGATTTTAATACAATATATCAAGGAGTTTGCTTAAAAATACAGCTGTTGCAAACATAATAATTTCTTTTTCTAATTTTACGTTAATGCAGCGGTTTAATACTAACTCTTTAAAATTTCAAAAAATTTATCTTCTATCATCCTATCCGAATTCGATTGCCGACATTACTTCTACATTAAAATTCTATTCAAAAAATTATTCACTAAACTATTCCTTTAGCAGTAAACAAAACAGAAGAAAATATCTGTGACAAAAAGCGAAAACCACTTTAGTGAAAATATCCTCCTTTCCAGGAGAAGCAGCGGTTAAATCGATTTCTGAAAAAAAAACTGGATAACATTTTCTTTTAAAATTAATGGTTAATAAGTGGCTCTTGGTACGAATAAGCACGGTGTATATGCCCCGGTATTCATCCTTTATCATTGTTACTTTTAATGATAATTAAAATTATTTTAGGCGCTTTTGCCTTTTACAAAATTTAGATTCTTAAGCCAAAGCGATTTTTTAAATTTTCATTTAAAATAAACAAAACATAAGATTATTTAACTTATTTTTGTAAAAAATGGCACATCATAAATTTATGATTCCGTTCGCAATAATGCTATTGATTCTTTATAAAATTTCTTCAACTAAATTCAACTCGTCGCGGTCATCAGAAAAATCTCGGAAATTTCGCTTAATATGTTTAATTTCCGCATTAAAAATATATCCAGTTTGCAAAAAATTGCTTTACTTTCTCTAGGCTACATTTCCTCTTTATACTATAAATTTTTTTCTGACAGTAATTAAATGTCGCTGAGGTATGCATGTTTGTGGTATAGCCGCGGTGTAATAATGGTGGTATATCAACTTTTTAAATCTAGCAACCGATTTCCTTACTTGATTTTCCACTTTGATAAGGGCAAATATGGCGCCACGACAATCTTTCTTTAAGTGTTTCCATTATTTTACCTTTGCACTTTGATAGACAAATCGAAAATAGTATTTGTAGCACACTGCAGTCTATCGAGCCGTTTTCTCAAACGTCAAATGAAGAAAATCGACAACTAAAGGTGTAGGCCAGCCAAGGATATGATATCTTATTTTCTGTGTTTTAAGCAAAAAAATTAAATTTTCACAATAAATTTAACTGTAGAAACGGGTTTAAAATATTTGAAACAATATCACAAATACTAAATCATACGATTTTCAAAAGTCAACGAACCAAAACGATCCACGATGAAAAAAGGAAGAAAAACCATTACAGGATGTAATCGCATCATTTTCATTCATTCATTGGCAAAATAAAATTTTTAAAGTATTATTCTATCACTTTTATTGTTTTGGTTTTTTACGTGCATGTATTGTGAATGAAATCTTTATGCGTCCATAACTTTGGAATTCTTAGCCATACCGTGTTTTCTTATCGGGTCAATATCAATTAGCCAGTCTTTGTTTCATGAAAATCGGATTAGTACTTTCCGAATTACTATTTATTAATTGATATCAACAGCGGGGATAAAAGGCATCTCTCTCGCTCTAGCGCTTTGCTTGTGTTGAGATGCCTAAAACGAAAAAAATACGGGTTGATAACATATTCCCGAGAGACAAAATCCCGAAGGTAGAAAATCCCGAGGGTACAAAATCGCAAGGGTTCGAAGTCCCGACGATACATAATCCCGAGGGTATAAAATCCCGTAATCCCGAGGACCGCCCCTTCTGCTGAAGGAAAATTTTAATTTAAAGTAAAATCAAAATCAAAAACGGGATTTTTTCTTTGCGGAACCGGAGTTTTTAAGCAGGATTATGATAAAATGGCGGGATTTTTTATGGGCGTGATTTTAATTACGCAGGATTTTCAAATGCGGGATATAGTCGTTACGATCTCGTTGTAACCATCATTATTTTCGATGTTCGATTTTTGTTGCAAAATTGCACCAATTGTGCAACAACTAGATTTTGCAAATTTCATAGGCTTGTACCCTGCGGATTTTGTGTCTTCGTACCCAGGGGATTTTGTACCCTCGAAATTTTGAATCCTCGGGATAAGGTTTCCTCGGGATTTTGTATCGTCGGGATTTTGTACTCTCGGGATTTTTTGAAATCCTCGGGGTTTTGTACCCTCGGAATTTTGACTTTAGGAATTTTGTCTCTCTCAGTTTGCTTTGTTTTGTTATTTATTCTGTTCTGTTTGAGGAACATCCGCTGTTTGTGAATTCGATGCCAATTCGGGATGTGGGATTCATGCTTAGTTTGAGTGGTAGTCGAAAATGTCTGATTCAACTCTGGTTCGATTTAAATAGGGTGTTAACGTATTGGCTGCGAGGTGACCCAACCGAAGGTCTCACATTACTGATTTTTATTGAAACATTCTAAGCATAAAGTTGCCTACATTATGTTGATACTATTACTTCCAAAAATCGCATATGTTAGTATTTGGTTTGAATTTTTTTTTAATTTCATCGTAAAGCACTTGAAAATACCTTTCCAACAAGCCTTCTTACATGCGATATTCAACATTTAAGTACAATTACCAATTACAAACTATAATTTTCCTTTAGTGATTGCATTTTAATGGCTTCAGTAATTATGGTGTTGAACATGTAACAATATAAAACCGCCAGATGGTTGACATAAAACCCACAACAGATCTGCTTAAAAATTTCCTTTTTGAACTAATAAAAGAAATAAAAGCAATAAAAAACTAAATGCAGAAAGATTTACTCAAACTTTTCACAAACCAAATATAGTAATAAAGAGATAATTCACCTTTCCAAAGTAAAATAATAATTAGCGTAGAGGGAATAGAACAAAGTACTAAGTACCTGTTCCTATTACCTAACAAGCCCACTCCTGTTTAAAACAAATTTACCTATAAATTCGGTAACAGAATTTTAAAATATTTACTATAATCAGTATGTTGATAATAAAATAAATAGTGCAAAGTGTACAAGGGTGATATTAGCTAATCTCAGTAAAATTTATTTTGAAAGTGAAAGTGCAAAATGCGAACCAAATGCTGCAATCCGATTGGTAAACCGAAACACAACAGACATAGTAATATCAATTTTAAACAAACTCGACCAGTAACACGATATATTGTTGATAAGACAGCGGGTCTAAATATTACCTTGGTACCGAGTACAATGAAAATTTGTAAAACCTGCCGTCTTGAAATTACGAAAAGATCTGCCGAAAGAGTAGAAAGACCAAAAAATGTTGGCGTGGTTGATGTCGGCACTGCGCAAACATCACAGTTGTCGCTTCAATTATCATCCTCACGATCGTCAATACCATTATCATCATCAACGTCATTTGATTTTTTGAACAAAGTGAATTTTATAAATGAATTAAATAAAATTCTTCCACTAATTGAGTTACACCTATTATCATCGACAAAATTAAAAAGTCACAGTCGTACTGCCGCAGTATAATTGACCAAATTTCAAAGAAACTGGCAAGCAATATTTTTGAAATATCGTTGAACTCCACTGCATCTGATACTGAAACAACTAGTAGTGAAAATGAGATGCTGAACCAGTTAAAAGTTAAATTTGCTGAAGCCACCGATAAAGGGTTTTAAATAAAAAATACTGTCAGCGTGAAAAATTGTCAAGGAGTTCAACACCACAATACATTTAGCGCTGCTCGCCAAGAGACTTGTAGTCCAGTCCCTCACTGCGCGTTGGCACGAATCTCGTCAATCCTGAGATTATAGAGCTTGTGAAAGAATTTTATGTGATGACGATATCAGTCGTGCATGTGCTGGAAAAAGAGAATATGTGATTATCGATGATAATAATGTGAAGATTTCAAAACAACGGCGAATAATTTTCATGAATCTCACAGAAGCATATGCTCTATTCAAGCAACAAAATATTGGTCGCAAGAATGTCTTTTGGCACTCGACCACCACGGAACACATTCTGTTTGTGTTTGCTGTTATCATAAGAATATTAAACTGATATTTAAACCAATGAAGAGGATGTTTGGTGTCGTACGATCTCTTCAAGATGATGTTGTGTGAATTCCCAAACACGGATTGTTTTATAAATATTTGCGAAAATTGTCCTGGAATATTAAAAATGGAAAAGGACCTTAGTCACCTTATGGAAGATAATAAACTAAACATTGTGTTTTACAAACAGTGGATTAATCAAAATGGTAAGAATACAATTTAATGAAAATTATTGGATTAAACATCTATTTCCAATTTTTAAGGAAGGTTAAACTTAGAAAAATTATCAAAATCATCGAATGTTTTCATAGCAGAATTCAACAAGCAGCTTGCTGCCTTGATACCTCATGACTTTATAGCAAAGCAGCAAGCTGAGTATCTAGTTACGCGGAAACAACTATTGCAACAAGATGAGTTCATAATTTGCATTTCTATTTTTGATTTTCCCCAAATTTGTTTAGTTTTTATTATTATTTATTATTACTGTATTTGCATTTATGTAGGATGCTGTCCAAGACAGGCCAATGCACAATGTACCATTCATCCGTTTGCTGTATGTTACAAGGATGAGAATGATGTCTTGCACCACCAAAGCCTTCTAATAATCGCAGAAAGCTTGAAACACAATTACGAAGCTATGTATCAGTTTCATCAGAAGCTATTTAAATTCCTGATTGAACGATTTAACACAAAGTCTCCATCATGTAAGATGGCTTGTTGGAAAGGTATTTCCAAGTGCTTTACGATAAAAATAAAAAAATTAAAATAATTTGGGGAGTAGTTCGATTTTTCAGCAAAAGTCTATTTAAAACTGAGATTCAAAGGATATATTGTACATAAAAACCAAAGTTGAATACGCTTATTTAAAAGTATTGAAAGTTTTGTTTCTAACGAAAATCTGACAAGAAATACTTAAGATGTACGTAATTGAAGGATGTCTAACGTTTAGAGTTTCCGACATAAACGAATTATAACGAAACCCCAAGTATACAATTTACAACCTTGGTTGTCAAATAACTTAAGATATAGAATAACAAACTGGGTTCAGCGAGGTGACGAATTAACTCTTAACTTTTTGGTTGAATTTAAACCGGTTTAAAAACAAATCTTTGGCCTATGAAACGTGATAGTTTCATCAAAACGTTGTTTTAACGTATTAAAGCAACAATAATTTTTATTTTTCATTTATTGTAAACTGATTGGTGATTTTTCAACTTTTAAGTTAATAAATAACCTTTAAGTAATATATATTCACCTGCACGCAGAATTCAAGTAATTAAGTTACTAATACGTTGTCAACGAATAAGTAAATGTTTAACTTTTAAGTTAAAATGTCACCGTAAAGCAACGTAAACCTTTAAAATATTTTCCTTTTTTCCATTCAGTTGCTTAAATTTGTTTTAAAGTGATAGGTGATTTTTTTTTGTGTTTATTTTTAAGTGAAATAGTATGTATAATATAATTTAGTTCTACTTTACATTATATACTCTTTTTGTAATTTTAAAAGTGTTGTACAAAAAGAAATATTTTAAAGCCGTAATCCCACACAAAAACGACGAGAAATCTGCATTTCGTTCCCGAATTTATGCTTAATGTTAGATATAACCTTCTGGAAATTGTTTAAATGTACCATACAACGCTATCTTTAATTTAAAAAATACCACAAAATTGGTGTAATCAATATGTAATTGCTTATAAAATGGCAATTTGTTTTTCTCTGTATACTAAATATTTTCTTGACTAAAAAATTTCAATAACTATGCATAGTTTTTCTCACAAAATAAAATTTGTTTTAACGTCGTACTAAAAAGTATTTCATATAGCACAATTAGACAAGTCTCAGAAGATTTAAGCTAGAATAAACCAATAATTTGGGAAATATTACAAACAAATGAAATGCAGTTTCTTATTTGGTTTTCCAAAAAGCTTAGCGTTTAACTCCTAAAATGCACAATATTTATAAAAAAAAATAATAAGCCGCAGAACATTTAATCGGCGCGTTAAAAAAATAATTGATGCCCGTCAAATTGTACACCCAGTTATACCAAAAATATCAGAGCATTTACAAAATCCGTCGACGGACGAAATTTCTAGTTTTGAAAGTAGTGAGGAATCCGTAGATACATCTCCATTAGAATCTGACTCTGATAATATACCCGAGCCGTTTAATTATAAGATTCGTGATTGGGCAAATAAACATAATGTTTCCCACGTATGTCTAAATGATTTACTTAAAATTTTGAAAGAAAGTGGACATGACATTCCTCTGGACTCCAGAACACTTTTGCAAACCCCAAAGATTGTTACTGACATACACGACGTTCCGCCCGGTCAATACTGGCATTTTGGATTGAAACGTGCGTTAGATTTTATTTTAGACAAATCCAAGATTAGAATTCCAGAAATTTTTTTGGACTTTAATATTGATGGTTTACCAATTAGCAAAAGCTCTAAGGGTCAGTTTTGGCCTATATTGTATAAGTTACATTGCTTGAACTCCTCACCATTTGTTATTGGAATATATTACGGGAAAGGTAAACTTGATAGGGTTGTAGATTATTTAAAATTGTTCATTGATGAGCTAAGAAATGTAGTTGAATGTGGCGTTGTAGTACAAAATCATTTAACAAATTTTAAAATTAGAAATTTCATATGTGATGCTCCTGCTCGATCTTTTTAAAAGGTATAAAAGGTCATAGTGGATATTTTGCGTGTGAGCGTTGCAATGTGGAGGGAGATTATTTTAATACTACTCATTAAATGAGTTTTCATGAATTTTCAAGTGCAATTAGAACTGACAAATCTTTTAGAGAAAGAACCCACGAAGAACATCACTTAATTCGATCGCCATTAGAAGACCTTCCAATTGATTTTATTAAAGGTTTCCCTCTAGATTATATGCATTTAGTTTGCCTAGGTGTTACCAAGAAACTTTTGTTGTACTGGATAAGAAACAGGAACAATTTTAAAACAAAATTGTCGGCAAATGGTCAAAAAGGTATATCAGAAAAACTGTCAAATGTTGTCTATACTGTCCCAAGAGAGTTTAATAGAACCCCAAGGGGATTTGATGTGATAAGTTTCTGGAAAGCTACTGAATTTCGTACATTTTTATTATATGTAGGGCCAGTTGTACTGAAAGATTATGTAAATAGCGAAGTATTTATACATTTCCTGATGCTGTACTGCGCGATAACTATATGTATGAGTGAAAGACATTTTGCTTTTTTAAATGTAGCTGAGAAAATGTTAGAAACATTTATTACAAATTTTATCAAAATTTATGGAATAGAGAATGTCATTGTAGATGATGTCAGAAATAATGGTCCCTTACACAAAACCAGTGCATTTTGTTATGAAAATCGACTGCAATTTATAAAACGGTTAATTCGATCAGGAAACAGGCCTTTAGAGCAAGCAGCAAACAGAATAACTGAATTATTTTCCAACGAAATCGGAAACAGTTGCGAATCTGAAAAATACCCCATACTTGGCAAAGAAGACTTAAAGAAGTCATGTGAACTTGATAAATGTAATATAATATTTAAAGAAATTACATTTGAAACTTTTTGTATAAACTCAACATGTAAGGACCAATATTTTTTGACTGAATCAAAACAAATAGTGTGTTTTAAATTCGCTACATATTTTGATAAAATTTCTATGATCTACGGTGAAATATTAGAAAGTAAAACCGATTTATACGAACTTCCATTCAAATCATCGTTCCTCGATATATATAAATCTAATGAACAAAAAACACTTGCAAGACTATGGAATCTCGATGACGTTCGCTGTAAAATGTTTCGTATTCAAATAAACGATCAGGAAGCTGCTTATTTTCCTTTAGTGCATTCATTATAACAAGTTATAATACACCATCACATTATTATTATACAATACAAAAATTAAAAGGTTAAACAAAAAAAAATCAATTCCACAAAAACAAACTACGAAAAATAAAAATAAAAGACATACGAGTAAAGGTCGATTTATATTATCAGTTCCTTTCAGTTCCTACTCGTATCGTGTCAGACTTAAAAAACATTGTTACATATATTTTCTATAGGAGTATTTATATTATCCTTTCCTATCCGTTCCTACTCGTACCGACACAGACACATATTGTTGAAAAGAATGTTTTGTCTGATATCCGAAGGCGAAAAATTACGAAAGAATAACGAAACAAACAAAAATTGTAAAATTGCTACTAAAACATTTTTGTATTTTTGTGTGTTATCTTTACTCTATATGTAACCAAAAGATACGAAGAAAATGCCTGAATTGAAAAGTACGGATAATATAAATTGATGATGTCTGACACGGTACGAGTAGGAACTGAAAGGAACTGATAATATAAATCCACCTTAACACAAAACAGTTCAAAAAATAAAAAATTCCAAGAAACAAAAAATAAAAGGCACAGTTAAAATAGTAGTGGTCGTAGTTTTTACGAAAAATAAAAATAAAAGGGAAATTACAGTTACAATGTATTGTGTTGTAGAAACGGTCGAAGATAGAGAGAAGAATTGCACAGCAGTACCAAAATGTTGGGTGAGGGGAAATATTTTACTTTGGCCTGTGAAAAAATATGATGCAATGAAAGGACGGAAAAAATGCTTACCTCCAAATGATAACTGGACAGAAATGCAATGTAAAATATTATTCGACAACATAAGTAAGTAAAATTTTTAGTAAATAATAGATAAAATATTTATTTGTTTTTTTTAACTGATGTTCATACAATGTATTCAAATTTTAAGATTATTGAGAATTTTATTTTAAGTTTTTATAATTTAATTAATTTATATTTATATTTACTTTTAATATTTAAGCTGATTGGGAAGAAGCTGTCGAAAAAGAACAAATTTCCGAATTTATGTCGAGTTCCGAAGCAGATGAAATAGTACAATTGCCACCACAAACGAATATAATCAGCAAAGCTATTACACTAAGCACAGTTAATTTTAATGATTTGATGAATTCGATTAATAACGAAGGTAAGTTTAAAAACTTCTACAGATCAAAATTTTGGCTTCATCTGGAATTCGAAATTGGACTGTTATTTTAAAATTACCTTTACATAAACAATTTTCCATTTTCGTTATTTCGCAGCTATTGTGTTTTCTCCCTTCATTGAAGAAAATAGTAATTTACCAGACAACACAAGCCAGAATTTGCCATTGATCTCATCTTCAGGTAAATATTTTATAAAAAATTTGACTTTTTCATTATTTCACAGCAAATAGCTTATTCCTTTTTTGTTTATTTTAAAGGCATTGCACCATGCACAAACAACAAACCGGCATTTCAAACCGTCAAATCCAATTATTGACAAAATTGTTTGTTTTTCAATACGAAAATTATTAAAAAATAGTTCGAATCTATAAGTTCTACCCTACCTTATTCGTAAAAAATTGTATTCAAATTGATTTAATTTCATTCAAAAAACTCCAATTTTATATTTTGACGGACGGATTTTTGCTTGACGGCCGGCAAAACATAAAATTGATTCTTTTTGAATGAAATTATATCAATTTTAACTAAAATTTTTACGGATATGATAGAACTTATAGATTAGAACTATTTGTTTATAATTTTCATATTGCAAAGTGAAGCAACTTAGCCAAAAATTGAGTTTGACGGTTTTAAATGCCGGTTTTCCGTTTTGCATGGGGCAATGCCTTAAAGATTTCTATTTTACATAAAAAAAATGTAATGGTTTTTCCTATACTACTTTATAATAGCTAATCGCCAGTTGAATAATATTTCCTCTCTATTTTCTTTAATTAATTAGCGGTTTGTTTCACAATAAAAATTCAAACAAGCTCATTTTAATGGGTTTTTACCTACATACTAAAAGCCCTCTTAGTAGTCCAGCAGAGTTACGGCATTACCCCATGCACAAACGGCAAACAGACATTTCAAACCGTCAAACTCAATTATTGACAAAATTGGTTGATTTTCAATATCAGAATTATTAAGAAACAGCTCGAATCTATAAGTTCTACCTTATTCGTGAAAATTTTTATTAAAATTGATTTAATTTCATTCAAAAAACTCCAATTTGGTATTTTGACGGACGAACTTTTGCTTGACGGCCGGTAAAACACAAAACTGGGGGTTTTTGAATGAAATTAAATCATTTTTAATAAAATTTTCTTAGAATAAGGTGGAACTTATAGATTTGAACATTTGCTTATAATTTTCATTATGCAACGTGAAGCAACTTAGCCAAAAATTGGATTTGACGGTTTTAAATTCTCATTTTCCGGTTTGCACGTGGCAATGCCTTTAGGGTTTATAAAGAAAATAAATTTGCCAAGGAAAGGGTCGAAAAATGAGGGTTTCACGATGAGTTGGTTATATATCTCATTTTTTTAAACAAGAAATTTGAGTAAAAGAGATAGTCAAATTGGTCAAAAGCTGTTTTTGATTGATGTTCTTTTTCATGTGAATTAAGAATCCGATGAGTCTCGAGGTCGGGCTAGTGTGAAAGGGTTGAAAAATGGAGTTTTTCATCCGTGTTAAGGGATTTTGGTCACGTTTCCCCAAACAACTAGGTTATTTTGCCTTTTAGGAAAAAATACAAAATGACAAAGTTGTTTTACGGGAAATTTTCTATCGATTCACTCAGCGCTGTCGTTTTAAAAATAAAATCAGCTCCAACTAAATTTGCCTGTATAGATAATAGAATTTTTAATGGGAAAGAAATTTAAACAAGCAAAAGCTTTATAAATCATTGCGCAATTTAGTCAATAATAGCTCTAAACGCTCAACAAAATTAACAATGCATAGTATTGAACAATATAATTGATAAAATTATTGTGCATCTATTGGGACTTTAACATTTTTGTCCTTCAGTTAAACATTTAATTGAACAAAATTGGTCAGTCAAATATTATTAGAAAGAAACCGCTGTTTCATAAAAGAAAACAGATAGGAAATATTATTTTCCTGATTGTTAGCTATTTTTGGTGAAACCGGCCATGTTATTTTAAAATTATAGTTCTATAAACAATTTACCATTCTCATTATTTTCAGGTTTCACTTCTTCTTGCGTCGCAGAAAATGTTGTTTTACCAGAAAACACAATCCAGAATTTGCCGTTGAGCTCTTCTTTAGGTATATATTTTATAAACAAGTTAGGCTTGGCTCTCTTGTGACAGAAAAAAAACATCATTCCCCGTTTTCCAAACACATTTTGTAAGATAATTAATTTCTATTTGCAGTAGGAAATTTGGAAATTGAAAGTCTACGAAACGAAGTAAAGGAGCTTAAAGCAGAATTGCAGAAACACGACGCAAAACTGGAAGTTCTCTTAAATTTAATTTTAACGAAGATTGTTCCAAAGGAAAATAAAGAAACTGACGACTATCTTTTCAAAGAATTTCCTATTAAAATTAGCGGAGAACTCGAAAATTTAGAAAAAAAAACTAAGATCTGATGCCGGCTACAAATCAAGTTTGGTCAGTGACGTTTTAAATCAAAATTAAAATTTCTAAAATAGAACTGCTCAAAATCACTAATTGAATAAAATTTGTTTGAATTTTTATAGGCGCAAAAGTTGTCTAAGTTCGGAGGAACAGACGGTATTAAAACAGCAAGAACTATCGCCAAGTTTATATTTACAGATGAGGTTTTAGTAGATTATTCCTGGGGTGGTACAGCAAAAAAAAAAATTTCAGTTCATTTATTGAAATAAATGATTTGATAGCCAACACAGTTCGTAAACTGTTCAGTAAGTTTACGGCTTGTGACAACGCGAATTTTTTAAAGAGCATCTAAAACACGCAAAAACGAGACTAGGCAGATGTTCAAGGTATGTTCGATTTTTATATTATATTTAATAATTTACTAGTTAGAAATGCACTTTTTTATAAAAGTACCTACTCGTAGATCATACAGCGTTCTTTTTATTTCTTTTTTCAGACATATTGAAAGTTCCGACCATGAGCATCCGAGTGATGTCACTGAAAAAAATGACCTAAATAATAATAATTAATAATTTGTAGTACGCGGCATTATGCTCGTAATCCGGTTTCAATTTGAATTTGACCAATAAAATGTATATTTGAATTAAACAAATTGTTTTTATGTAAAACTTCAATTAAATTATAATTTATTGGAAATTAAGAAGCTGCTAAGATATTCAATGTTATTTAAAAAAACACTTATCGTCGGAGAGAAATGTAAATTCTAAGCCTAAAAACAAGGGGGCAATAACAAAAATTTCACTATCCTTATTGTTTATATGCAAAGACTAATTTCTTTCAAAAATTTCCCTCGGAAAAATCGGCCACCGATTCACAATTATCTTCTCTTTCGTTAGATATGAAAGTTACGTTTGATTGTTGTTGTAACAAGTTTCATTTTTTTGTTGGAACTACCAAGAAAATACTCTAATCGATGTTTTCAATCAAATTAAATTAAATTTAAGCGTGACATTTTTTTAAAAAAAATTGAATTTGCGAGTATACCTACATATTAAGTATATTACTTTCGTATTTTTTGATTTTCTTCGAATTTTGAAGTGATTTTAGATATCCCTTTTTTATTTGACGAGAAGCATCAGGATAATTTATATGGAGGCCAATTTAGTAAATAAGTCTTGTTTATAAAATATATTTATAATAACTTATTCATAATTTGTGTGAGTTAACCCTACAAAGTTGAGAAGTAACGAGAAAGAGACGTTGTGTTGTAACGTTTATATAGCGTTACAACGTAATGCTTATACAACGTTACAACGTAACGTTAATATAACTTTACAACGTAACGTTTATACAGCGTTAGAATGTAACGTTTATACAAAGTCTAAGCGCAACGTTCTTACTAAGTTTTAACTAAACGAAATCGCAACGTTATTATCAAACTCGTCGAGAACTTAAGTTGCGGAATAACTGGGCATATACAGTTGCAGAAACGTATCCTGGAAGGTATAGCTACGTTGATACAACTAATTAGCAACCAATCACGACAACTATAGTTGATCACGACAACTATAGTTGCGAAACGGTTTCGCAACGATTAAGAAACTATGAAATGTTACTTGGGACGCCGCGTATCTTGAACCCACCGAGTTTTTACTCAAATTACATTATTTTTTTTATCAAGACTAACCATCTCCCCCAATTTCAAAATAATTGTTATTAAATTTTCGGGGATTAATAACTATAATAATATTTTGTTATTCGTAACATGAGCCTAAAGTTGAATTTCTGGAGGCATACGTGTAACAATTACAAGGGCTGAAAAGATAACTTAAAAGTTAAATAAAACGCAACTTTTTTGGTTATGTTTTTATTAAGTCTTCAATCTAATCTCCTTTTAACTCAATACCCTTCATCTTATGATTTTCAAACATTTCATTTTTCTTTTTCCTAAATAGTCGATGAATAATATTCCAAGTGTGTTTCTAAAAATAGTGGGTATAAGCTTTACAGCTGCTTTAAGCATTGAAGACTGTTACCTAGACTCCGGTATGTAGTGATGAACCCATTTTAACCAACTCTTATTAGTCGACGCCAAAAGTACTCCTTTTTATGATTTAACATGTCCAAACGTTACTGTGAAATGGTTACTCGTTCGGATTTTTGATGGATAGTGAGCGAACGCGGCATCTTGTAAGCTTTTTAATATGCTAATGTCCATGCAAAATATTTTCTATACGTTCTTCAACTTCACTTTTTGACCACTCAAAACATTTTTTAATCATTTCTGGTGTTGTCACCTCTTTTGGCCTTCCGCTACGTTCATCATCAAAAACAATTGTGCGAACATATTTAAACTCACCAACCCAAAAAGGGACAGTTTCTTAGGATGGCGTAGACTCGCCCAAACTTAGATTCATATCCTTATAGCTTTTTAAATATAGGCGATATAAGCTTTTTAAATAAAGATAATGGATTGCACTACAAATTGGAAATTTATCCATGTGTACAAAATGCAGCATACTATTTTAGAAATTGAGCAATAATAATTCATTACAACGCCATCTACGTGTCATCTATGAGTCAGTACAGGATCATTTCCAGCCCATGTAGTGTAGAGGTGAACATTCCACGGACCAGTACTTAACAATAATGTGTGAGATATTTCCAAAATAAATGTAGGTCAGAAATTGATAACCGCTAAGGAGGTTTTGGGATTGAGGAGTGAACTAATTCAGTTAGTTTAGCTCTGGACCTTCAACTGTATCCATGTTGAACAAACCTCTACAAAAAAATTCTTTTACGTGGAATAACTCGGTGCAAAAAATGTTTTCTATAGTTTTTTCTATGTTGTTATTCAAAATTTTGCTGTTATTTTATGAATTTTAAACAGATAAAATAAGTTTTTTTTACATAATATTTTGTTCCTACCAAATTTCATTTACAAAACATTTTTTTTTGCACTCGTAACCATAATGTTATTACACTCCAGGTTTATTTTTTCATTTCGTCTATTTTATGTAACTTGTATTATACTTACTTATACTTGTTTTGCATAGTATATTTTTATAAAATGTTATTTTTCTTCAAAAATACTTTTTAATTCTAAAAAAATAAGTTACCAAAATCCAACCACATTCAAATCGAATCACAACATATTTTGCAAGCATGATTGCAAAGTCATAAAAAATAATTGAAATTTCTGTACCGAGAAATGAATCGACTTAATCCATATCATTATTTTACATGAAACCATATTTTCCTTTCCATTAGGTTAATTTTCTTCATGCAACTTATCGGATCCTTACGTGACACAGTAAGTGTACAGAAATTTGAGAGTATACATAAAAAAAAACTTCAGTTATCCATTTCATTACAAAATAGTTTTCTAAACCGCAAACATAAGAAAACCAACAAAAAATTTTGAAACGATTTTCTAATAATTTATTCATAAGAAAAAGAGTCATTTCCTTATTATTTGTTCACCAAAACTGAGAAAATTTAAATGGAAAATTATAAAGTTTTCCCTTTTTCAAATTGAAATTAAAATTAAAGTTTTCCTCATCTTTCATTAATCGTAAATACAAAATAATACGTATGTTTCTACCACATAATAGAGAGACTTTACACACACAATCAAAAGGGAGCAAAACTATTTCTTTATCTATATTGATGGAACGAAGAATATACTTTTTCATCTTCCATCCTTTTTATCTGGTTAGATTTGTATGTGCAAATATTCATCTTCTTTAGAAAATCTATTTTCTATTGAAAAGATTTTTAGTTGATTGAAAAACAGTAAAGGATGAAAAAATACATGGCTATGTAGTTTTTGCTGATTAAAAGTAAAACAAATCTGTGCTGGATATGTAAAGGTAAATCAGGTCGTCGGATTTTATTTTAATATTATTGATCCTTCTTTATTACGTAGGTAAGCAGGCCAAAGCATTATTGAAGGAGAATCATAAAAAATTGCCATACAATTTGATTAAAATTAGCCTATTTTAAGATTTACATTTTTTGAGAAGTTACTTTAGAATGTCTTTGATTATTTTAATAAATGTGCCGAAGGGATAATTTCTTCTAACTTGCAGGGGCTAACATACATATTTCTTCTTTAAAGAAAAATTGTAGGGGACAGAACGGATCTCTCAGGGACATCAGCATTTGAAGTGCGAGGAATGGATGTCGCACCATCCACCACCACTTGAATTATGCGACAGAAAAGAAAATTTTCAATCCAAGAAACCAGGATCTGTTAATTTGTTGGAATCAATGTCTGCAGGAACTTTTCCAACTACTTTAGATCTGAATTTTAAACGATACATTGATGAGCTAGCATACGAGACAACAGAAGCTGTTAACGAAGAGTCAGGTAGGCTAGAATTTAAAAACAAATTTTGGGGCAATGAAGTCAGCCTTTTCCAAGATGTAAAAATATTGATTTCATGTTCCAGTGAGCAGTTCCAGCTATGAGAATGACAGTAGATATTACGCGTCCATTTTACCGAAGGCGAAGCAAGTACGCCAATCGAACTCTCGAAAGAAACAGTTCATTCCTGGCCAGTCAACACTCTAATAGTACCACAGTTTACGTTTAGGTTGTACATTCTTCGAACAAGACCAAGATGAAGGAAATTCCGCTGTAATTAGCCTATGGTCGGAATTCCCAATAGGTTCAATAGATGACCCTTGTCGTCGGCCCAATCTGGTATTTACAGGCTAAATGTTGCTCATGATGCCGATTTGTTGAAAAATGTTCAATTTCCGTGAAAATTCGAACGATCACGGATTTGATTTTGTTACTCCTTAATGGTAAACTACCGTTTAAACGACATTCATGATGTCGATTTAAATAATATTTGAACAGAATTCCAAAGGAAAACAACTGATTTTTCTCCATACACACAGCAGAGGAGCATTCTTTAATATACAAACTGGGACGTATTCAATAAAGCAGCTTTTGAGTATGATTCTCCAATAGATTATAACAGTCATAGATAAACAAATTACTACAGGATGAATGATTAAAGAATATCGATTCTGTAAAACACTGAAGAGTATGCAGCTCTGGTTGTAAAGTTTCTGTTCCTACTATAGAAAAATCAGTCGAGCCGTTGAGGAAACAGATGAATCACAGTGATTCCTGACCCGTGTAGAAAAATTCAATTCATGTTTTCAAATGACATCTTTCGGATCAGGCAAAATTATTTTAATGAATGGTTTTTCAGCAAGTTTTACTGTTCAAAGGCAAGACAATAATAGAATTGGCCCACTTATTCCCGCATCAGATCAACAACGACATTTTTTTTAAGTTTATTTTACAGGGATTGAGGATTCACAAATGTGCAGATATCCAGAGAAAAAAGTAGGAGTCGAGGCGTAAATTACGTATTCCTGCTACATCGACATCAGTAGCCACATCGACATCAGTATTTTAATCATACCAAGTCACGTTGGCATCAGTAACAACACAAGTCACGTTGTCATCAATAAGCACGTCTAAAACTCATCTAGAATTTCATCGTCTCAACTAAAATTTACAAACAAAGGATGTTCCCAGTACTTTGTTGATCTACAATATCAACAAACTAGAGCAACAGACAGTAATGATATATGAGTAAACCATTTTGAACAACAACTAGATTTTTACCGACTTAACATAGTTTGCTTAAATAAACTTAACAAGAAACATGAAATAAAGAATTAGTTATTATTGTATCTTTTCAACCTGTTAAAATTATACTTAAATAAAAAAACAAACTGTGGAAATAATTTCCACAGCATAAAATATTTTTTTATAAATTTCTTACAATAGAAAAGTTAACTCGTAATGCTGCGGCAGGGTAAGCTGATAGTGTAGGACGAATACACAATGTAATACAGTCCTTGGACGAAATGAACGCTTGCTTAAATACATCTCTATTCTGGCACATGGTATAGAAACTGCACTGAAACACCAACATGCGAGTGCAACTCTAAAATCACTAAAAATAGGCCAATGAGAACATAATACAGACGCTGACGGTAAAATCCATTTCAGGAGCTTGCAATTTTGTTCATTCAGAGGAGGAACTCGTTGCAAAAGTGTTTGAAAGTTCTGAATGAAAGAGTAATATTGTTACCCAAAAATCAAACGGTTGCTGAAATAACCAAAAGAAATTTTTTAAATCTAATACCATGTCTGATCGCCGTTTATCATTATGCACCCAGATCAAAGGAAACACAAGCAGGTAAAACAATTTGTGCAGTTTATGGTGATCAAGCCATAACAAAAAGAACCCGTGAATGGTTCATTCGATTTCCCTCTGACCGACCAATGACTGAATTCAAAAAGAAACTGGAAGTTTGGGTACCACACGATCTAACAGTGAAAAATTGAATGAACCGAGTTTCCATCTGCGAACTCTTGAAAAGATACGAAATCGAAAATGGATCACGTACGATGGTACGATAAAAATGTGCGAAAATATTGAGTCAAAGTGCGGCCAAAGCATGGTAAGGTGATGAGACTAGTGTGTCATAAAATGCTACAATCAGGTCAAATCATTGATTCTGTTGGCTACTATCAACAACTAACCAGATTACAGCAGGAAATTAAAAGCCAGCGGTGAGAATTGATCAACAATAAAATGAGTTGTCTTCAAAATATAAAATAAATAATAATATCCTCCTTCCCCCACAACAACAAACCACTTTTATATGAAATATTTCAAATGAACGCATGGTATACCATATTATGAAAGATTTATATGGCAAATTTAAAGTGGTGTATCATTGTAAAGGGCTTCTTGTTTCATGTCATATGAAAAATTTTGATATTTTACAATTTTGAAAGCTGAAAGATTTATTTAGCAAGAGAGGTATCGTACCAGCCAAGTCAAAGTGAGAACGTGCTGAAAATAGAATGGCAGGTGAGTGGTAAATATGTGTCGCTAATGTATACTAGCCAAGGCAAATGAGTGGCTAAATATGCACTAACCTACACCATCCGAGCAAAGGTGATTACGTGCTAATTACTAAGTGGCATTAGAGTGGCTATATATAATATATAACGTTTCTAACACATAGAAAATTTAAAAGCGTTTGCTAACAGACAACGAGAAGAAGTTGACACTGATAAAGTTAATAGTTGAAAAGTGACGAACATTAGAGGAAAAAGGCGGAGAATTTTTAAAATTTCAATATATTTGAATTCAGGGCATAAAAATAGGTCGGTATTAGCTGCTTGTGTTGTATGTAGATTGTGGGATATCATGTATATTTTAATTTTCGAACCGTCACAGAAATATACAAAATGAAATTTGTTGGAGATCAAAGTACCTATGTATGTACGTAATTAATGTTCGTAGTCTTAAACAATATCGCGGTTTTTTATATATAAGTGTTTTCCAAATGCAATTCCTTCTTTTAGAATTTAGAAATTACGTTGACCAAAACTAAAGAATTTCTAGCATTTTCTAGACGTATTTTCTCTTCGGCTATTACGTTAGTTGGAAACTGGATTATATGGGCGAAAAACGAAAAAAATTTAAAATATCCATATCGATTGTATGCTTTGGCAAGTACCTCTCAAATCATTTTAAGTGCAACGCATGCATGCAAATAAATATGAAAACAAGCTCTATTTTTTAGTACAAAATAAACTAATAACACAAACTTGCGACACCAAACAACCACATGTCATAATCCATCGTTCGATAAAAACTAATTTTATCCTTCATAACCCGTTACCATATAATACACTCGACTCAAGTAATTTTTTATGTAAACTATAACAATGTGATGTTAACGATGTTAATGAGTTTGTAGTACTCAGACAAAACGAATCTTGCTCAACATGAATTCTAGCACATATAATCATATGTTCTCGTATAATGGTATTGTAACACATTAATATAATTAAACAGAATAATAAATTTGTATAATTTTTAAATTATCTGACTTCTGAGAATGTACATTATAAAAAATCATTTCATATTAACATGAAGTTTGGCGGTGGGCCGAAAAACATCTACACAAGTATGTTTAATGTATGTACATATGACAAGTAGACTAAATTGAACAATTTTGTATGTGTTTTCTATAAATCATCTACATCCCGCTTAAAAATTCTCTACAGCCGAGTTTAACATCTAGATTGGATCCTTGATATTAAACCATACGCAACTCGCGGAAAATTTTACAGTAAATTTAGTAAATACGAAGAAGATATTTGTTCCGTGTTAAAGTTTTCTGTATCGGAAAATACAGTAGCAATTACCCAGTAAGCAGCAAACTTTATAATCCTGTGGTGATTTTAATCATCTTATTCCCGTCTACATTATATAGCTGAAATATAATTTATGTCCCAATCGTTAAATTATAAATATAAACAGAGAGATTACTATTAAGTTAATTTTTTCTTGTACATAGATTTTTATTACGAACAACTTTACGCGGAACATCATTATATTCGGCTTGATAACAAAAAAAAAAAATCTTTTAAAGACAAACGAGATACACAAAAATAATAAAATTTATTAGCGTAATATTTTTTGTGCATTTTAGATGGTGAGGTGAAGTCTCTCAGGTTAATGTAATAAAATTTTATAAAAGATTTCGTGGAGATAATAATTAAATGTTTCGTAAATGATAAAAGTTGTAAAAAGTTATAGTTCAAGTTAATTATTATTTTGGATTAATTCCACTTAAGGCTGAAGAAACTATTAATTTCTAACATGAAAAGATAGAATCAACCGATTCAATTTAAAAATTCCACGGTATATTATTTTTTATTTTGATTGTGCGCAAATACTATTGAACCACCGGTTAGCGAACCATGGTTTCTAATACCAACAATCTATCTACAAATTACAATAAACCGTCTACCTACAGTGGGTGGTCAAATAGTTAACGACACGTTGAGTCCTATTGCGATATGTTAAATCTTGGCGACATAAGAATTTAAGTAAATAATTGTAAAACGTAGTCACTCACAAGACAATATTATCTTCAAAAAATGTTGTTCTAAATATTAAATGCGTTCAAAGTAAAAATGATCGCTTTATACTAAATAATATATGAAAAAAGCTATTTCTAGCAGCCTTAGGTAGCCTAAATTTATGTATTGTTCTGTATTACTTTTATCGGGCCTACATTTCATTCGTTTGGTATTTTGTGATTAGTTTACAAATAAAAATTATATAAAAAATTTATTATAAAATGAAAATTTATAAATTTTAATAAATTTAACCTTTATTCAGAGTGGATTACGAAGTTGCCAAAATTTGTGAAAACGATGGCTTCTGGTCGCCTTCAATATTAAATCGTTCACTTCATTCTAAAAAGAGCAATAAATTTAAAAACCATTTAAAAATTTCATTAAAAAACTAACTCTCTGTTATATAAGCAAAAGAAAGTATGTAATTAAAACTAAAGTTGTAAAAATTTAATTTTTCAACAATAAAACAAAATCCACTAAAATAAAAAGAAAATCCTGGAAAATTATACCAAAAACGCCAAAAATAAACAAGGGCCAATGTTTTGTGTGTTTAATTTAAACTCTATACAAACTTTCTTTCTCCTACCCAATTTTCTTATTAATTTCATATTAAAACAAATACTGTGTTCACAGATACATATGTGTATGTGTAACTTGTTATTCTTGTAGAAAAAAAAAATGTGAAGCACTTCATTAGCCAATTGAAGCTACCCTTTAATCTTTTTGCTATCCCTTTTTTAAGTTTAAAGGATTTTAAAACTACGATAATAATTTAACTTGAATCCTTAAAAAAATTTTTTTTTTGTTTTCCAAACATATTTTGCCGTCGACAATAATCTCATATTTCAAAAGAAACAACAACAAAATATAATTTCATCGGTCAAGTGAATGAGCATTGAATAATTGCATATTCATCGCAATATGAAACTCAATACATTTTCCTGTCTTTTAATTTCACAAGCGAACGAAACAAAAATGAAGATTTGTTGTTGACAATATTGGTAGTTATGTATGTTGGGTTTGGGTTTATACAAATATATGTAAATCGTGTGTGTGCGGATCTAACAGTCTATGTATTTTATGCATATAAGATACATATAAATATAAACAAATCACAAAGTAAGAAGAAGATGAAAGCAAAAAAAAAAAATTGCAAACTTTGTGAAAATCATGAAAATGAAAAATGTGTAAACAAATCCAGATCATTCATATGTGGAATTTTGTTTCAGTTTGTCAAGCACCAAACCACGTTTTTCATAAACGTAGGAAATATATATATAGAACCAAAGTTTTAAAAGGAAAAACACATAAATTGATGCTATAATGCGATACGTAACTTTAGTGTAACCATAAATCATTCCATAGACAGATTTATCTTCAAAGGAAGAAAGTTCATAAATTAAAATTTAAAATATTCAACTTGTTTTTGTTTAAATATTATTATTAAATCCGTAAAGTTAAATCAAATGAGAATATGGGGAATTTTAATAAAACTTTGATAAATGTATGATTTTGTTGTAAATTAGAATGGTATTTCATTGTATTAGTTTTAGTATAATAAATAATTTTTGATATAAATAATAGTTAATATGCAGAATGTACTCGTAGTAATTCGCGTTGGTGTACATACATACTCGTATTTAGTAGTTTGGTCAATCAATAGTTGAATGTATCTTCTGTAAGTTTCAGAGCCCTCCCATGAAGTAGCCGCCATTTCTATGTTGGCGTTGTAGATCATGTTTAGCCAAGTGACATATGTCGCAACGGGACAACAAATTATAATTTTTTTATTATTCCAGACGAAAAATCCAATTTCGTACTTCAACAAGTATATAGCGGTTACAATTATAGTTACTAAAATTAAAATTTGGTCAACAGTAAGCTGAAAGCCATATAGCTTCAAACCGACAAATACGGATTGAATTGAACGAATTCAGTTTTGAGTTTTGTATAGAGTCTGAACAAAATTATGAAAAACATTTAAAATCTGTTATTATTCATTATCGAGCGCAGGTTGCTTAATGTATTACGTAAATGCAAACATGCCTAGTATTTCAGAAGCTGTAACTTGAAATATTCTCGCCTATTTAGTTAAATTACGTAGTAAAACCTATTTCAAAATATAATAAAGAAACAGTTCAGTAAGGTACCAGGTTTCAATAGAAGCAAAGCATTTATTTTAATAAATAAGCAATTTATTTTTTTATTAAATTACTAAATAAATTTTTATTACATAAACATAAAAATTAAAAATATATAGACTTTCTTTAATGTGATAATATAAAAAAATATATTTTAAAAAAATAAAAGTTTCTTAAATTTTTTAAATATTACTCGTAGTATTGAAAAAAAAAAAAATTGACAAAGAGAAGCTCGAAACATTTTATGGTTAGCAAGGTTAACATTTAACATTTTATTTTAAATTTTTATTTTTTATGTTTATGTGTAAATAAAAAAAAATGTATTTAGATTGTGTCGGGGGGCGTTTGATAATACCTCATATGGATCGATATTGAGGGCAGCAATGGAAAAAAGGGTTCCGCTTTCTACAATTAGGTGGATCCGCTCCATGCTGGAACATCGTGAGATTACTGTCAGCCTAGGTGGCGAGTCGATAACCATTAGGGGTGTAAAGGGCTGTCCCCAAGGAGGCGTCCTATCTCCTCTTTTGTGGTCATTGGTTATTGACAGACTACTGGTCCTTCTGAGTAGCCATGGGTTTGATGTCCAGGGCTATGCGGATGATCTGGCTATCATAAACAGAGGCAAGTTTTGGCAGTACTGTTACCAGGAAGGACTCAGTGTCAATCCAAACAAAACTCTCATTATTCCTTTTACGAGAAGGAAAAAGCTCGCGCATAGAGCTCCCTCGTTAAACGGTACTACTGTTCCTTTTTCCAGCGAGGTTAAATATCTATGGGTTATCCTAGATCAAAAACTGAACTAGAAGCAACATTTGTTGAAAGTTCAAGATAGAGCCACCAAGGCTTTCTGGGCCTGTTGTAATGACTTTGGTTGAGTTGTTTCCACTTTTGGTTGAGTGTTACTGCCCTGCTCATGGGTCTGAGTGGTTGTGTTTCTTCCAGTCTTGGAGGTGGTGAGGAAGTGAGGGAGAAGAGGGAGGGGAAAAATTGGGATATAAATGTTTTATTGTGTTGCAATCGGTCAATATTGGAAAAATAAATTTTTTGGAAATCAGTGGGTGATAAGCTCTTGTAATTTAAAAATTTAAATTTATTTTTTTTCCAAAATGCGGGTCAAAGCATTTTGATTGACCTAAAGATATTTGGATTTGGTATATGGTGATTTGATTTTTGGTATGATGCGAAAAATATAATATTAGTAGTGCATCGAGAATAATAAAAGTTTTAATTGAAATAAAAAAAAAATTTTTTTTTGGTAAATCATCATTTTTTTTTGTAAATATAATAATTTTTTTGTTTTGTCAATTGTGTTCACAATAGTATATTGTATAATTAGGAGGAAAAGTACTGCATTCCCGGACGATAGTGTAAATTGGCGGACGAGGCGATAGCCGAGTTCGGCAACCACGGGAGTCCGGGAATGCACTTTTCCTCCGAATTGTACATACTATTTATTCTCCGATCGGGCTTTAAAACGAATATAAACCCAAAATAATTTTTAGTATTATTCATTAATTATCATATTAAGAAATCAAAACAAAGTAAAAAATCGAAAATAACATAAAATTATTGCTTAGTTAGCCACGACATCATAAGACATAAAAACCTTTTTTTTTTTTTTTTTTTTCAAAAGTTGTCAAGTTTGTTTGATTTATAAAAAACGTGTAAACGAAATTTAAGGGATATGGACAGTGAAAGCGAATTATCCTTATCTTATACCCCGCCGGATATAGTGGAAGCAGCTAATTCAGCTACATGTGATTTACTCCCGCAAAAATCGAAGGAAAAATACGAAAATGCTTATAAACGCTTTATGAATTATCGTCAATCTAAACACATCAAAACCTTTTCGGAAAACGTCATTCTGGCGTATTTCGCTGATTTATCTACAAAATTGAAATCATCCACATTATGGTCAAACTACTCAATGATCAGGTCGATGCTAGTGGTTAAAAATAATGTGGATATTGCAAAATACCAAAAGTTACGTGTCTTCTTGAAACGCAAATCCGACGGATATAAAGCGAAGAAATCTAAAATATTAACTATGGAATATGTTCAATAATTCATTTTGGAAGCTTCAGATGATTCGTTCCTAGTTACTAAAGTAAGCATGTAGGTATTTAAAACGATTATTATTTGTATTTACATATTAAATTCAAATATGTTTTCGGATAAAATACAATTCACACTGCAATATTTTTTTGTATGTAATATTATGATGGTTTTTTGTAGGTTGCGTTAATTTTTGGAATCGCTGGTGCTTGTCGACGGGATGAACTAGCCCGCATGGAAATTACTGACATTAGTGATTTGAGATCTAAACTTTTAGTTAAAATCCCGAATAACAAGATAAATAAACCACGATCATTAATCGTAAAGAAACTTATTTAGAATATTACAGAAATTATATATAGCTTCGCGTCCAAAAGATTTCAATTCTTTGCGTTTTTTATTTAAATACACAAATGGTAAAGGTTTCAAACAAGCAGTTGGCATACATCAGTTTGGTAAAATGCCACAAATTGTTGCTACTTTTTTAAAATTGCCAGACGCAAAACAATACACAGGGCACTGTTTCCGCCGTTCATCTGCGACAATTTTAGTTGATAATGGCGCAGATTTAACATGCTTAAAAAGATTTGGTGGATGGAAGTCATCGACTGTTGCTGAAGGGTACATCGATGAATCCATTATCAATAAAATTGAAGTTGCTCATGAGATTTTCGATACAACGGATAATGAAACAGCCGATGCAAATAATGTTAATGATTTTAATAGCAATATATCAACAACAATGCTGGGATGCGATACTACTAATCCACCAATGTTCAATAATTGTACTAATTGTACGATAACCGTTAATATTACAAATAAGTAAAATTAAACTCCTATACCTAACACATAATTAGTTTGGCATAGATTTATCAAATAAAAATTGATTATTATGTATACTGTTAAATTAAAATAAATAAATGCGTTTGACCTTATAAGTGAACTTTTATTTCTTCTAAACAATTAAAAATCCATACGGGAATATATTCCCGGCCTAGGCCAGAAAAAATATTCTCGCATGATTATTATTTGTTGCTTAGCAACACTTGGGAGGGGCTGACACAGTGATCTTATTCGGAGTTCAACAAATCCACGGAAGGTGTAGCACATGTCATATGGATAGTTTCCATATGACATGTCCTACACCATCCATTTCAAATAAAATTCTACAAATATAAAAGACAAACGGAAAAATCTTTCAATCAAACACAGAGGAAGCAGATGCAGCGGATCATCAGACTGATAAAATAATAGGTGAGTATTACTACTGAATATATTATTCCTAATATTCAGTTTTGAACCTTATCCCAATAAACCTATCCTCCATTATATCGATATAGCAAAATCGATATAATTTCTACTAACCAAGGTAGCATGATATGATAAAATCATATACCAAAAGGCAAATCTTTGTGAACCTCAGTTAACCAGTCGCATGGCAAAGCGCGGAAGTAAGCGAACAAGAGTCTTTGATCTCATCAACTTACTTCTTGTGAGGGCACATTGAGGCGTCATAGGCCCTACTAATCAATTAGGTCATTTATCAACACTCTATACCTAACAATAGAGTGTAGATAAAGATAGGATAATATCAAATAACATTAATATTCTAACATTCGTTGCGTTAATTACCACGCATTTCAATCCTTAACAAATATATATCGACGGGGTATATAAGAAATATACCATTATAAAAGTAAAATAACAAATATAACAAGTGGGGGTAGACAAAATATAACACTACCATAGAAATGCCCTCCGACTGTATCCCAGCTAAACTGGACTTCCACAAACCATTCTATGTTAGGTTACCTGACCGGGATGTATGGAGTGCAGGTGAACCATCATTTGAGCGAGAGTCCATGGTATGGTTTATAGATGAATCAAAAACGGAAGATGGGGCGGGAGTAAGAATATACACGGGAGTGGCACCGCCCTCTCGAAGTCTGTAGTGATTCACTCTTGTAACTCGTTTATTCAATTCATTTATCCCTACAATTGTTCGAAATATAACCCATTTCGACTATTAAATATTATTATATTTAAATGTTTTTGAACAGCTCTTTTAAGTTTAGTAGTGACAACTACAGAATATTTTGACAACTACCATATTCTAGGTTTGTTTCTGTACTATTTAATAAAATTTTGGACACATTTAGTGCAACAACTAAAATCTTTACCACCATTTTTTGTCGGTATCGGCAACTAACATTCTTAGCAAATACACTTTTGCTTATTTAAATACACTTAATAATTTTGATTTTAAATCATAGTATATCCACTTGTCATTTGTACCCAATAACTAATTTATATATTAAATTTTTCTTGAAAGGAGATTCCAATGCTGACTTTTTAAGGCCATATGAATCGTACCTAGTATTTTTGCATTGTATCAATTTTGTTTATATTGTTTGTTAAAAAATTTGTGAAAATTGTGAACTTAAAAATTTTGGAAATAAATAAATTAAAAAAATAAGTAAAATAAATAACAACTGTTAATGAAATATTGAATAAATTCTACAATCCAAATTCATGATATTGGATTGTCAGAAATTAGCCGAAAATAGACATGTCGGCTCATTTTTAATAAGTGCGTTGTCGGAGTGTTACTTTGTAAGTACCTATAGATAGTATTTATGAAAATTAAGCTACGATATAAGGAAATTATGGCCGATCTCCTTCACGGCCAATATTTTAACCAGAAATTGAACTAGTAGTTATAATGTCAATGATGTATAATAACAATTGCCGATTTCTGGATATATTTATCGGATGGTCATGACATTTTTACACTATAAAATAGTTCAATTTGCAAATATTGTACCCTCCATCATCATTCGGTGTACCGTTTAACACTAATTTATGCTTTTTAAATAACAATAAAAATTATAGCAAGAGAATTGGAATCGTCTCAATTGAAAAGCGATGAGGATACCCAATTTCTTTGAAATAAAACGCTAAGGCGGCTATAGGGGCAACCAGCCAATCAGGAATAACTTAAAGTAAGAACGCGATATACAGAAAATGCATGTCACCGACCAGCGAACCTTTAAGAAATTTTTGTTCAATTCATCTGTCACTTAACAGAGCGAATATTGGGTGTTTTTTTATTCATTCCGAATATTCCGAACTTTCCGAAAGTGATTTGTTTATTTATTCTATGTATTATATTCCATCTTTTCTATTTTTTTTATTTATTTAGAATATTCCGAACGCATTCTGTTTCTACCATATCAAATGTCGCATAAAAAGAATATTCTCTAAATTGTCAGTCTTCAATTGTCTTCAATTCTTCATCCATACCACATTTACAGATTTATATTCAATCAAAAATAATTGATAATTATAATGAAGGTAAGTGTTTATTATTCATGTGCGCTATAATTATTTGTTTTTTGCGCATTTGTATTAGAATAGTTATGTTTTTAATTTCAGGCAAAGACAAATTTATATGGAGTCCGGGGGATATTGGATGGCTAGTAAATATATTCATCGAAAACTCCACATCGGTTGATAAATATTCCAAAAAAAATAAGTGTGGACCGATATTGCCAGTAATTTTCTTGCAAACGTTATAAGAATTTTAATTGTTACTAATATTATTAATTTTATTCTTAGATCACCTTTCGAGTACAAGAAATAAAATGGTCACTGCCGAGCAAATGGCAAATGGAAAGAACTAAAGTCCCTGTACAAACATGTAAGGGACCACAATAATATAAGCGACAATTCACACAAAAGTGAACCCTCCTGCAATCTGCTCCATCAGTGACGCCGATGTCACAGTAAACCGAAGTAATGCCTCTAGAAAAGATTACGATTTTATCGACTTGATAGAAGAAAGGCCGATAGTAGCTCCGAATTCTTCGCTCAAGAGAAAAAGGAAAACGAAAGACGATCTGAAATCTGCTGAAAAAAGCAAAAGACACACCAAAAAAATGGCAAGGACGGATACATTTTTGCACCTTTTTCAAAAGCTGATTGAAAAGATATAGATTCTACATTTTTTTTTTTTTTAAATTAAATTTATGATTTATTTGTGTACTAGTTATATATTGAATAAATGAATGAATTAATAACTGAATTAAATAATAAAAATTGTTATGGCATTATTCAAGTATTTAAAATTCTTAGGATTTGGTTTCGCTTTATATTGCCGTTTCTGTCAATATTTGTCATTAGCGGATCGTTGCTTCCATCATCACTATCAGTGTGAAACTCATCTGGCATGTTGTCTTGCTCGAATCAGGTCGGGGCGTCTCGTGTTCAACCAGTTAAGGCGTCGAAATGTGCCTTATAGTAAGCCAAACGCCCGTTCGACAGTGACCCTAGCTGAAGAATGAGCTTTATTATATGTTTGATGTTCATGCGTTAAATTGCATGTATCCTTGAAGGGAGTCATCAGATACGGTTTTAATCCATATCCAAGGTCGCTCACCATGTGTTGCTCTTCAGGAAAACTATTTCATCTAAATGATATACAGTAATTAATGAATTAAAGTAAATTAAGTAAATAATTAACAAACTATTAGATATTTTATGAAATAAACTGAACCGCTTCGCCTGCGTAGCAATCTATAAATCACATCTTCTCGTCACAAACACCTTGCACCAAAATAGAATGAAATTTTTTCCTGTTCAAGTAAGCATTTTGATATTCTTGAGGTGTTGGAATGGCAATGTGTGATCCATCAATGCAACCGATGATTCCTAAAAATATGTTTATTTTTAGTTTATAGTATAATATTGTCCTATACTGCCTATATATAGAATATGGATACCTAGTTTTAGTCAGGAAGTGGTTTGCTGTTTCGAGAGCTTTTCCTGACGATGGCCAGTCGATAACTTTTTTCGTGGTTTAATTTTAAAATAGTCTTGCAAATGTCGAAGACTACTTTCCAGCAACCATAAATTGATACCCCAAATCTGTCCGATACAGATCTATAAAAATATAATATGTTTAACGTATTCATATAAGAACATATTAACTAAAAATGTTACCTGAAACATTCGGTGTTCGCCAAATAGCATATTGTCATGATTAATTGCTTCTCTAGGGCGATATATCGATGTATTTACTTTAAAGATGTGATATTTCTTGAAACAATTTTTCCATTGTACCGGGCACCATTCGAAAATGAACCCTAAATTGTTCACCACTGAACGAACAAATTGTATTTTCATAATACAATAAATTTTTGGGGTTAGTTGGTTTATTTTCATCGTCCGAAACACTTGAATCACTGTCGAATAAGTCCCAACTGATTTTGACACATAAGGCTATTCCAATAATCTTTTTTCGATCCATTATTTAAGTATTTAATATTTTCATTTATTGGAATAAATGGAATACGTTTTTGAAAGCTTGTGTTTTTTTATTACATTTCGGTATTCTATTCCTTCTATTCTTTCTGTAGAATGAATATAAAAAATCACCTATTAATGTGCAAACTGAATGATATGTCAGAATACATCAAAATTTTCACAGCACACTTTTCCTAAAAATAATAAATTTTGCTGAGTACCTTTACCTTAATGACAAAATTCACTTTTTCCTCTTTCACAATCACCGTTATTTCGTTAGTTTTTCCACTTTAGCCAAATAATTAACACATCATGAAGAAACGCCTAAAAGTTTGGGTTTGTACCGATTGATGAAATACGTGATGCTAGAACTTAGATTTAATTATCTTTTAGTTTGCAATCTTAATATTAACAGGAAAGGACAAATGGAATTGAAAGGTTTGCTGCCTGAATAATATAAAATAGATTTAGTAATTATAGAAATTCTTGATTGGTCGACTTTGTGTTAAGTATATTCTTCTGTGCGCTTTATTTTTCATTTACAGAAACTCATTTTTCAATGCCTCATTCGCGTTATGCTCATCGAATTTCACATTTAATAAGTCTGACAACTAATTTAAACATCATTCTCGAACATGTATGAGTAGTTATAGAAAACCAAAAGATAACATTAAAGAAAATGAAAATGCCAATTAAAATTGATTGTCAACTCAATTAATTTCCATAAAATGTGTATTTAACATAAAAACAAAAAAGAAGATAAAATGTATTGCAATTAATATTTTCATCTTTTAAATATTTCCAATTATTATTATTTTAATACTTATTGAAAAATGAATTAAGTTCTCTACAAAAACAGAAGAATATTATCTTAAAGAATATTACAGAATAATAACCATTTGAATTAGTTTTAATAATAATAATTTCAGTTTTGCTCTTCTTATTCTTGGATTTATTTAATATTATCTTAAGAAAAAAAAAAAAAAAAAACAGATTAAAATGTATCTGGTAACTTTTTGAAAGAAAATTTTTATTGGCATTTTGACAATATTGATGTGTTTATTTATTATGTTTAATGTACAGATTGTACTCGTATATAGACGTAGAAGAAGGACGATAGGAATACATCCAATAAATTAGTCCTTAGTCATCAAGATCAATAATATTATCTACCTAAACCTAAAAGGTAGTTGTACTAGTACATACCGAGTATTTTTAAAGAATTTGATTTATGATATAGGCAATGAACAAACAAAAATGTTTCTATAGCGTTTTGTGTTTTGTCATACTACTTATTAATATGAACATTTTGATGACAACTCAATTTCAACTAAGTATGTGTGTATAAGGAGTCTTTATTTTCCAAATTTACTCCCTCATTTAAAATGACATTAAATAAGAAACAAAACAAAAAAATTACTAATACACCAAAAAATCGAATTGTATTTTTTTTATTTTTCTAATTTATTTAATACAAGAAAAAAATAGACATTTTTATCGTTAAAACCATAAAAACAATTATGTCTCTTTTAATTTAAACAATTAGAAAAACAGTCGATCGATTATTCCTTAATTATACTTCCACGATTTTAATGACTTTTGAGTTATAATTAAACTGGCTTGTAGGTTTTAGATAAGGTTGTGTTAAACGAGGCACATGCACTACCATTTATTTTACGTTAAATTTAAAGATTTGACTTGACTCGATAATCTGATCGTGTGTTGGGTTTCCAGCAAACAGAACGATTCAATCATTTTTAGTTTAAAAACTGTACCATTACCACAACTACCCCTACCCTTTACCACAACTCCACCTTTTTTGAAAAAGCTTAAAGTAAGATGAATGCCGCGGATTTGTTGAAAAATTTTATTTTTGTTTGTTGTTAAGCAATATAAGAGATTTTTAAAAAATATTTGCTTGTTAGGCGGGTATTACATTATCACATTTATATAATTATATTTTTTTACAAAGAAAATATTGTTATATTTGGCTTCAAGAAGCTAAATATAACAGTATTTTCTTTGTAAAAAAATATAATTATATTTATATAATTATATAAATGTGATAATATAATACCCGCGTTAGAGTATTTAATTCACTTTTTTCGTTCGAGGTTGAAAGGCCGAATGTCGAAAGGCTGAAAGCCGAATGTCGAAAGGCTGAAAGCCGAAAGGCCGAATGTCGTATGGCCGAATGTGTCGAAAGGCCGAATGTCGAAAGGCGGATTGTGTCGAAAGGCCGAATGGGTCGAATGTCGAAAGGCCGAATGGGTCGAAATTAATTGATTGAAATCAATATTTAAAACCATTAAATTTATTTCTTACTGTAAAATTATTTAAATATACAGAAAATACATGCTAATAAATCCTGTCATGCATATTGATGTGATCAAATTTTGTCGTTAAATAAAATTTATTTATTTTTCTATAATTAATTCATTTTTAACAATGACAAAAATATGACAAAAAAAACGTAAGAATATTTTATTATTTAAGGCTATTTACTATTAAACATTTTTATATAAAAATGTTGATAAAAATAAAAATTTTGGTTTTAATAAAAATATAAATTTTGAAAATTGTCATTCATAAAAAGATGAAAAATTAAAATCAATTTGGGTTGGGTATAATATCTCGAAAAACGTCATATCGATATCACAATTTCGAAATCGAAATCTCGAATTTCAAAATCCCGAATTTCGAAATATCGAAATTTTAAAATCTTCAAATCAAAGTCGCGAGTTATCTCGAATTCCGAATAATTAATATAGTTAATCATATCGCTTTTACTGATAGTTCTCTCACAAAATTTTCAAGTTATTTTGTGGTTGGCTTAATTCGTTGGGCTAGTATCGAAGAATATATTGGAGCGAATTGCGGATTCGTGATAAATTAGTGTATGCTTCGTCAACCTTGCAGACATAGTTCAAAGGAATTGTATCACTCGTATCGCTTCTACCGATAAATGTACCACAAATGTTTCAAGTTGTGAAAAAAGTCTAAAACTGCCTATAAAATTGAATGCTTTCATTTATTTTAAGCAAAATATTTTTCCTGGATTTTTTTCTGGATTTTTACTTTTCAATTATTCTGGATTTTAAAATTTCTGGATTTGTTTTTGGGCAAATGTAATGATCCCAAAAATATTGTATATTTTCTACTTAAATTCAAGAAAAAATTTTTATTTTAATTTTTTGTGTTTCGAGATAAAAAAATTCGAGAAATTTGTCAGCGATATTCTAAAATTTGATATTTTGAAACTGAATCAAAAATTTTATTCGATATTTTGTTTATTCAATATTTTGATTTTGCAAGGTTTTAGCACTATCCCATCAATTTCGACACAAACGGCCTCTCGACAATCGGCCTTTCGTCACAATCGGCCTTTCGACCTATTGGGTCTTTCGACACATTCGGCCTTTCGAAATTCGGCTTTTCAATATTCGGTCTTTAGACCATTTCGGCCTTTCGACAATCGGCCTTTCGACATTAGCCATTCGACATTCGGCCTACCACCTCTATTCCACTTTTTTATGTTTATAATGAAATTTTTTTTTTTGGTTTTTGAGCTTAATTTTAATTTTTTTATTAATTTTTTAATTAAAAAATTAATAAAAAAGAGTATGTTGTGTAGTTATAAAGTAGTTCATGTTTTCAGCCATCATTTTGTCATTTTCCAACAAATCATATTTTACGGTATACCCATATTCCTACCTTTCAAATGATGTATTCTTCATTGCTCGCAAAGTAGCTATGGAGCACTGTAAACATAACTATATACCTGGCAGCCTAACTCTATAATTAAGTTGGTCAACAAACCCCTTCCTATACCCGAATACCCTCAACATCATATTGATTGGAGGGTAAAGCTAATCAGCCAATGCTTGTACTTAGTTATATACATAAATAATGAAATTTAAAGGCTAAAAATGAGGTTTCATCTCAATGTAGCTAAGTTTTTTAATTTTTTCATTATCCGTGCACCATAATTTGAAATGGAGATTTAAACAGAACAAACAAGCTGTCTTCAGGTTTAAGCAGCTTATTTTTATTATTTACCACTTAGTTAGTTTATTAGAATTTGAAGACTTCGGGTGTTCTTAAATCAATAGTTTTATTTGCCATTAAAATAACGGATCTTACCTTCATCAAAGATCTGCAAAGAAATAAAAAATGGTTTCATTATTATAATACAAAGAAATAAAAAATGGTTTCATTATTATAATTTGTAACATCTAACTTATTAAACTACATAATATGAGCTGAAAAGTTTCTGTATTGAAACTTAGATGGTACTGTAATAAGTTATCATTATTAAATTTTGAAAACAGAATCTTTTATTTGGCGCCATTTACATTTTGAAGTCGATCTGTCATTTAGTTTGCGTTTCAGAAGCAACAACGTATTGTGCATTTTGTGAAAAAAGCATACATTTTTAATTCACAGTGCAGTTTGTTGAATGGCTTATCAGCAACCGATATCGAAAAGGATATGGTTCAAACTTTGGATGAGTTTAAACGATCCCATTAAAATTGTCCGGTTTTGAGTCGGTCAATTAATCCTGGTCGCACTTTGACGAGTGCCAACATCGAAAATGATTCAAAATCCATGATATTGTGTTGAGCGATCGCAAAGTGGAGTTGAATGACATTGCTGATATCTTAAACATTTCGAAAGAACATATAGAAAATGCATATGAAAAAGGTTAAAGCAAGATGGATGACGCCGTTCGCTTACTATCGATCAAAAACGCGAGCAAGTATTCATTTCACATTTCAAAATTCAATGCTCCAGTGTGAAAACACAAAATGGAACTATTTCCTATTAATTTACGAAATTTATTTCAAAAAAAGTGTATAAAACGTTGTATGCCACTCGTGAGCAAAGAGATATTATCCACTCGGGATACTGTCCAAACTTATCCTACATTTTGTTTACTATTATGTTACCATATTTTTTCATCACTTTTATTTGTTTGAATTTTTTTTACTCGGGCTCCTTCGATTCTTCTAAATAAATTGCTTGATTTAAACTGTAATGTTTTATAAAATTATGAGGAGAGGCTTGTGAGTTTGCAGATGTACCGGGTTAATTCTGTCAATTACAGTTTAATTACCCAATAATATCATTTATAACTAAATTAAACTGGGGGTTACTAATGATAAACTGATTTTAAAACTACATTCAAACCAATAAAATGAAATACATGTCCAAATAATAAAAATACTATAAAACATATTTCATATCATTACAATCTTTCTTTATAACTAAATTATTTGAATTCAAAAATATACAATTCCCTTATCATCAAGCCATCAGCTGAGCGATTATCAATCAATTTTATTTACTTATTAATATTAAAACAACAAATATTATAATATTTTAATAAATTTGTAAAATATTCTATAGATCTAGAAATATTATTTTTCATTAAATTTTCCTGTTTTCTTTGGTATAAATAAATTTTGAAGTGTAAAATTTCACTGTATTTTTCTATGTAGCTATGCTAAGCAATACAGTAAAAATGAAAATATCATAAAAAAATATAAATAAAATTTACATTTAAATTGAGCGAAACAAAATAATCAAAGTAAGGAAAATTGAATAAAGATGTTTTCTCATATTTTTCTCAAGAAATAAAACCGTACACTAACAACAATAATATAAAAAAAATTCTTTTATATTCTTCTCAACTTGGCAACTTTATTTTTATTTATTTATTAAATTTTTTATTATTATTATTATCATATTTTTTTCGTTCTGAGGGGTGTCCCAATCATTAAATATTCATAAATCCATCAAGATGAGAATGAAATACAAAAAAAAAATTTCTTTGAGGAAAAATAATTTAACAAAAATTGAATAAGTCGAGTGAGGTGATAAAAAATGTTTTCAAGCCTTGAGGAGATTTAAAAATTTTGGAATGAAAATCATGAGTGTTATGCTTGAACTTCTTATAATTTTTGACAGTTAACAAGAAAATTTAATATTTATTGACTTTAGATTGCGGATAAAACCAAAAACCATTAAACGGAAAACATCTTCGCCAATATTATTGATTTCGGGGCCCAAAAACATTGTTTGCTCCACTGTAGCTAAGCCCTAGCTTAAATACTAATATTGAAGTTTACTTAACTAAAATTTTGATAGTATGCACCTTTCCTTTTCCACTCTCAAAAAGTCGGGGAAGATCTGACTATAAGGATCACACATGTTTTTTAGGCGAAATTTTTCGCTAAGCACATTAAGATTTTCTCCTTGTATTCTCGTAAACAAAATGCTCTCGGATTGTGTAAGGTTTTGTATTATAGAACGAGAAGGTGTTTTGGAACACATTATCGAGCAGACATAGTTTAAAAAATAAAAGATTTAAAATATTGTTAATGTGCATTTTATCACTAATGGTTTTGGGCTTTTTATATTTATAATCCAAATGGAAGGAAAACGCCTATTTAAGGAAATTATAAAGATTTTTGGTTTTTTCTGGCTTTGACTTTCGAATCAGACAGTCTTTTTATTATTTCTCTTCAAAAGTAAATTATTTTATATTTTATTTAGTCGCGTTTTTTTATTAGCAAGCTATCGGGAGCACATTGGGAATTTCTATTGAAATCATCACTATGAGGAGTTAAAATATGAAACGGAAGAAATACAAGCAACTGCTGTTATTGTCAAAACCAAAAGTAGTTTTATTTGTAATGCTAGTATTTACTGCCCACCGATGCACTCAAATTAGGAAAACGATTTGTACTTGGAGAAGACTTTAATGCAAAAAATGTCCACTGGAAATCCAGATTAACAACGACTAAGAGTAAAGAACTCCTAAAAGCTATCAGAAAATGCAGTTGTAAAGCCCTCTAAATTGGAAAATCAACCTACTGGCCTACTGATCCAAATAAAATACCAGTTCTGATTGATTTCTTCATAATAAAGAACATATTTGTAAATTATGTACAAGTAGATGAAAGCCATGACTTAAACTCTGATCATTCACCAATACTTCTACCGTTAAGTGAAAAAATCATTCAGAAAGAAAGAAACCCATCCCTAGTAAATAATCACACTAATTGGGCAGCCTTAGACTATCGCTAGAAGAAAAAATTAACTTAATGGTCCCATTAAAGACTGAAGAACAATTAGACAAAGAAGTTCAGAAATTTGTAAACGATATACAGTAAACGATATACAGCGAGAAGAGCATTCTTTTTGGAAAGCAACCAAAAGAAATAAAAGACCAATAATGCAGAATCCCCCTAATAAGATTAGCAGGTGAGAAATGGGCTAGAAATAATGAGAACAAAGCTCGAGAATTTGCTAAACAACTCGAAATATATTCCAGCCACATAAAGACCAAACGTTGGAAGCCGAGATAATAACTGAACAAGCTGTGCAAGAAAGTAAAGAAATCCTACCCACAACACCAAAAGAAGTCATGCGTGAGATAAAAGCTAATATGAATATGAAAAAAACCTCCCGGGTACGATCTTATCACTGCAGAAATCTTAAAAGAACTACCAAGGAAAGCTCTGATGAAGCTCACTAGTCTTATAAATGCAGCATTTAGAATCAAATGTTTACCAAGCTTATGGAAAATTGAAGAAGTAATTATGATCCCAAAACCTGGGAAACCACCACACATAACATCGTCTTATAGGCCAATTTCGCTATTGCCAGTCATGTCCAAACTCTTTGAGAAGCTTCTGGTAAAAAGATTAAATCCGATAATCGAGAGTAAAAACTTGATCCCAAATCATCAGTTCGGTTTTCGCAACCAACACTCAACAATTGATTAAGTACACAGAATAACCAGTATAATTGAGAAAGCATTAAAGGAGAAAAAAGTCTGTTCAACAGTATTTCTAGACGTTGCACAAGCATTTGATAATGTGTCAACCACAAGTTAAGAAATCTTCTACCAATGCAATTTGATAAGAATGTTTCTAAATGAGATAATATTTTTATTGCTGGGTTTATAAAATCTCAGAATCTAAAAACTTTGGAAATGACGCTTGCTTAGCTCATTTAATAAATGAAATAAGCGAGATGGAATGCAAATGGAATGACTACAAGTGAGATGAAAACTTTTATTCTTTTGTTTCCACTTATGATAGGGGATTTGATTACTGAAAACGATATTGTTTGGCAATTTTACCTTCTTCTTTTAAAAATAATTGAGTTACTTCTCAGACGAAGCTTAACAAAGGATGATATAACGGTAATGCGACAGTTCATATGTGAGCATAATACAAGTTATGTAGAACTATTCGCGGACACGCTTAAACAAAAGCACCACATATAAGTGCACTATCTGTTGTAGAATTTTCCGGTCCACCTAGGCATTTTCAGTGCTTTAGGTTCGAAGCTAAGCATAAAGAAATGAAAACCTATGCAAACGTCATAGCGTCTAGAAAAAATATTTTGTTAAGCTTAGCAAAAAAAAAAGTAATGCGAAATCTTCGCTCTCTTTAATGTCACCAAATGAAAATAGTTTGGTATTTAAAGATAATTACCGCATTGAAAATAAAAATATAAATTTATTATTCAACAAAACTAAAATTAAACAACAAGATGTAATTGCTTTAAGCAAAATAAATTTCAAAGGAACTAACAAAAATGGGTTGATTCTTTCATTGTTTAAGTCATCGCTAGGTTTATTTGAAATAGAAGAGATATTTGTTTTGAAAGAAACTTTCGAAATATTTCTGCTGGTTAATGAGCTTTTGGTGAATTCGTTTAGTTCACATTTTGACGCATATGAATTACATAGTCCCAAAATTTTTATGCCGAAAAATTATTCTTTGAAATTACAGATTTTAATTGCTTGCCCACCAACATTCATTGTACTGTAAAACGAAAGCTGATGATTAAATTAAAAGAATACTGGTAATTTATAATGCTTAACTAAGTTTTTATTTCTTAATTTTATTTTTTATAAATACTAACATTTTGCAAATCTGTATTAAGTATCTAACATTTAATATAGTTGGTAACCAATAACCTAGTAACTTAATCTATTCCGCGATTGAACAAAATAACAGAAAACGATCAAGTAATAACTTATCAATTACTTTCAATGGAAGATGAAAACGAATATTATTTGATTCAAAACTATAATGTACCGATGAATACCAAGGAATCAGATCAAATGACCCAGCCACATATCGATGCATCTACGGGATCTACAATAGAATGTTCATTGACACCTGTTTTTATTTCTTGAAGCCTAACTTGTGGTTGTACAATAACGTACCGCAGAATTTCAAAATCGGCCATAATTAAGGTAAGAAATGTAATACGGCAGATAAATATCCAGTAGATTTGGCGAATTAAATGAAAATACGATTTTCACCTCTTGGTTTAACAAAATTTTTTATTTATATATTTAATTATATAAGATCGATGTTGTCGCTTCCACGGATGATGAAAAAAGAGGGCGAATGACTTGCTGAATTTTAGTTTGTCAAAAACTATGCTATAATATCTCTTGATGTACATAAAATTATTCACCCGACCAATTATAGCGCGGACTTTAAAGTTATTACATATTTCAAATTATAAATTGCTAATTTACCGTAACAATAATTATAAATTCATCTTAATAATCTATTACATAATTGTTACATATTTGTATATAGCTATTTTGACAGCTAATAAAGTTTTGATTTCAAAGTGCAGTGAAAATAAAGTGGTCAAATAATATAATAATTACTCTAAAAATTAAATAAAGTATAGTGCAAATTCATGGAACTATTGATTTGAGATAATAAGGATGTAAAAAAGGTGTTAAATACTATTAATGGTCTTTTCTATTTAAGCTAATTTGGAACAGCTGATATCAACAAATACAACAATTTAACATATAATATAAATGTGTTAGTGTTCCAAAAAGAAATTTAAGATATACAATAAAAATTAATTAATTACTAATTGTAAATGAAATGAAATTGTTTTAATTCAAATTAAATAGTTTTGTGATGATGGTCAGTATTGCGTTGTGTTGCTTTGGAACAATACCAAAGGAGAAGTGTGACACAAAAGAATTATTGGAAACATGGAATCTAAGCATTCTCTTTCCAACATTTTGTGGTAAATTGTCAAAAAATAGTATTCTTGCTGTTATATAATTCTTTAGTTTACTAATAGTTTTTTTTTTATGACGAATTAATTAATTTAAATGTCATCCGGAATATGAGCGACCGATACATACAAAAATTTGTCAACAAGAACAACTTAAAAATAGGAGCGAAAGTAATTCTTGAATCCAAAATTAAGGCATACCAAATATTGGAAACAACAGAGGTAGCTCATGCTCCGTTGCAAATTGAAAACGATAAATACCAAAAAGATGAAAACTCCAATACTTGCGATACGCACAATTGCTGTTCTCTTTTTTTTTGTTTATATGTGGTCGTAGCTGTACATTCTTTTTTTGATTGCATAGCTTGCTAGTACTAATTACAACCATCATTGAAGGCACTAACAACAAAAAATTGAGAACTCGCAGAGAAGCTTTCTCACTGTTGGGAATACCCTAGGAGAACGCGAAGAAGAAATCATACATACGGCGAAACAAGAACAAGATTCCAATTCAACCGCTTATTTTAATCACTGGCATTACGCTCGAGCCAAAAGACTTTTTAATATATTTGGACGGGATCAAATATGTTTTGAACTCTTTTGTCGAAGCAATTGATATTTGTTGCAAAATATTTAATTTTCTCGAATTACAATATCCTCTAGAGAGTCTCATTTAGTACGGACATTTATTCAAAAATATTTTTATTCAATCAATAGTGTACTTATGAGAAACTTAATGTGAATGTAAATTGTTTAATTTCGGAACTTAAATAGGGAACTATATAACTACTTAAACTTGGATTTTGTTGAGGTTTTTAGTGAATTTATACCTAACTATAAAATTTACACTAAATTTGAAATAAAGACATGGAATAAAACATAAACCTGTTGTTCGTTTTTTACCATCAAATAAATAAGTATATATATATATATATATATATATATATATATATATATATATATATATATATATATATATATATATATATATATATATATATATATATATATATATATATATATATATATATATATATATATATATATATATATATATATATATATTTATATATATATATATATATATCTGTGTGGTTTTTGTTAATATTTGTTGGTATAAATTAGTGTTTAAATTAATATTTCAGTTAGTTTAACTTGTAAAGTTCTATTTAAATCATTTGCTTATTTAAATAACATCAAAAGTATTTCAAATAATAAGTGTAATAATGGTTGGGTACAAAAAGTGTTGTAAGCCGTTTCCTGAGTTGCAATGTTCTAAATGTTTAAGAAATGTTAATGATTATATTAAAATTCGTTTGCCGCGCTCGATTCATGTAACTGAAAATTCATCGATTTGTACATCATGTTATTACCGGGTGACTAATAAACGTCAAAAAGTTGAAAATGAGGTATCACCGGTTAATAATTCATTAAATTCACCTGTTACTCCGGAGACATCATCAACAGTCAATGACGAGAATATTTCGAGTATGTGTGAAAGTGAAGAATACCTAATAAAAAGTGCTCTCGTTCGTTTATAAAAAATATTCAAATAGTGAAGATTATATAACATGTAAATTTTAACCGTATAAATATCTTTAAATTTCTATCCTTGTTTCGTAATAAATTTTTTTACTGTCAATATTTTTTATTTTAAATTTAATTTTAAATCACAAAAACGAGTGAAAAAATTAACCTGGAAAAATTAAATAAAATCGAGTTGTAAGAGGACCAAAAATCTACCATTCGATTTTTGAAATTTTCAAAATAGGTAGAGTCATACTTAAACGTATTTTGCACGAAAACGAAAAATTTTGCTAGCGCAAGTTTTTAGTATGTTCAATAGAATTAAAGGACGTAAAATAAAAAAAAAAAAACTGGACGATCATTGAGAAAATTCAAAAATAAAATTTTGGCGGGAAATTTGAAAATATAAAGAAATTAAAGAACTTAACTTACCTTTAAAACGAGCCCTATATCATAAATATCGGATATTTATTTTGCCCTTTATAGCCATAAACACAACATCATGTTCATCATTTTTCTCAAAATTTGACACCCTGTATTTTAAACAACAACAACAACAAAAAAATCACGTTCTACAAATTTTTTTTTTTAACCAAGACTACAAATTCAAAACATAAAAATCATAAAATTAAAACATGACTTCCAAAAATTTGTGATTTGACGTATTTTTCACCATATCACGGATTCCGCGTTTCGCACAGTGACATGTTTCAATTTGTATAAGTGTTTTATAACTGTGCAGTAAGGTTTTATAAATTTTGTCAATAACTATGAAACCCTAGATTTTATTTCGGCAGATTGAATCTAACATAGAATAAACAAAATGAGATATGTAAACAAATGTACGTTACGTACGCGTGACAAAATTGATATGGAACTAATGGAATTGGTGATATATAGTATATATGTATATAATATTAAAATGTATACATGCCAATTCAATTGATTATTTAATCCAATCAACAAAATAACTTTTTTAATTTTTATTTGATTTGACGAAGTTAATTATTTAATTTTATAATTAAAGTTAAATTTATTTGATTTTATAATTTTTTTAGTAAATTATCAATTTGAATAAAAGTAATCATAATGGCCACCTACTTTCATTGACGCTATTTTAAAGGTTTTATCTTCGATTTAAATATAAATTTTTTTCAAATTAACTTCTTTATTAGACTCGAAAGTCTATTAACTAGCGGACAGAGGAACCAGCGCATGCAGATATTTTATTATAATTAGACTAAATTCAATTCATAAATCATTTGCGTGATATTTTTGTTCCTACAATATAAATAAGTTATTCCTAGTTTGTATTCTAAAATCAAACTCAATGTCCCTTAGTACAGTAGTAGAGAAATTTAGCAGAAATTGACCCTAAAAGAAAATTTGAGTGCACCATTTTTCTTTACGGTCGACTTCCTTATTAATTGCATTATGTACTTTGTTTACAAACACTGGGTAGTTTATCTACTAGATTTGTATAGTAGAATCCATTGTTTTCTGTTTATATTGAAGCATTTTTTTTATAAATATAAATAAATATAGAATATGCCTTACAAAGGAAAGGCGCTGATATATTCATTGCGGTTTATTTCTCCTTGACTGATTAGCCAAACAAGGTTAACTTCTAGGTATAAACCTGATTATTTGACATGTTTTATAATCGCGTTTCTCTTTTGTCCGACTGTGTTCGACCACTTTTAGGTCATCACGTTTCACAGCTATGATAACACATAAAATGTTTTTTTTTATTTACAATAAATTACAAAATACCCAGCAACTACACTACCCTCTTTGTATACCCAGATCACTGCTTAACCGACCAGAATATAAAATAAAATCTCCATAATTTATTTTATTTCTTATAATTCTGTTTCGCTGTTTTCTTCATCGCAACAGATCTCACAAAATAGGAAATGACATTTTTAATTGACATAAAATTGATACAATTCAAAGATATATTGTTTCACATCGCTTATAATAAATAAATAAATAAGAAAAATACGAACGAAAAATAAAAAGTCATAAATCCTTGATTGACGTAAAAATGATCGATCATTTTGCAAAAAAATTCGTATATCGACTTATGAAATACCTAAATCTGAGACGGCCGACATTTAATTTTTATAAGGGGGAACGATATTTTGACGAAACGACTTACCGCACACATATGTCTTATTACCATTAAATCATATAAAACCAATTTTTAATGACAAGAACATTCCATAACATTTCTGTTCGATTTTTAATCATCACAAAAAAAATATTTTATTGGTTTTGTTAATTGAATACAAATTTGAGTGAATTAATGATCGATTTTATTATAGCTCACAATTTTATAATTTGTTACTCGTCTCTGCGCACACAGACAGTTACAAGATTATAAACATAAGCATTAATGTGAATCGACCAGGACAGGTTCTAAATAAATAATAATAGGTAATTAATTTCGTTTGCTACAATATAGTGCGGAAATCATAACCAAAAATTTAATGGGATCAATAATTATATTAGTTCCTCTATATTATGTTTATGAAATAATTACAATTACTTTTAAAATTTAATATTAAATTTATGGTTATTTTGTTGCTGTAAATTTCAATTATAAATTTCATTAAAATTCTTTTATATACTTCCCTATACCAGATATTTTACAATAACTCAAAAATCAGTTTTTATTGAAAACTAATATACAATAATAATGAAAAATCTATAAAATAATGTAGTAATGTATATAAATGTGTAGATATAAAGGTAAACTATGATATTATAAAAAAAAAAAATCAAATTGAAATTGAAACAATTTAAATTATAAATTATTCAAATTTTTTTTTTACATTTAATGGATTTTATTTTAAATAAATTTAAAATATAATTAGCTAATCGAATGTTATACGTGGATATAGTCAAATGTCAAATGATTGGAGAAACATCTAACTTGCTTGGTTGGGGCAAGGGGGTCTTTAATGTCCTTACATTAAGCTGTAGTCAAATAAGCAAAGCAAGGCTAAAAGGTGCATTTTATATAGATCATCAGCAGTTCTATCTGAATACTTACGTTATTCAAAGCGCTGTTTCACAAAAAAACTTATCAACTTTTGAATTCATTTTAGCGAAAAGATTGTTTGCTTATGATTCTGTTCCATAGAAGTGCTAAATAAATGACAAGTGATAAGAGAAAACCTAATTATCAATAATACGGAAACCTGCATGCAGTGCATCAGTGCATGGGGTAGTAACATCTTTAGTTGGCTGGTTCGTACAAAGGACAGTGAAAATAATAGTTGAAACAAAAAATATAACGGCTATGGGGTTTTCGACAAAATCAGAAAAATAACAAAACATGGCGGTACAAAATATGTCGAAATAAGAAAAAATTGTGCATAATAAAACAGTTAGCAAAAGTAATGTAAGACTTATTAAAAAGTTTCGTTAAAAAAAAAAAAAATAAAAATTGAATAAAAGTTTTCTTTTTAATTACTAAGGGCAAGTATATAATGAAATAATTTATAAATGAAGAGTTAATCAGAGCATTTAACGTGTTTATTTTAGTTAGCTTATTTTTTATTTTGAGATGTCGCAAAAATAAGGCCTATATGATTAGTTAAGCTACCCGTGCTTATGATAAGGGCGTTCAAATAAAATTACCTTTATTTAAATACGATGACCAAGACCCATTTGTTATTGATGATGAAACGCATGTTTTACAAATTTCAAATTTTGAGATTCACTTTATTAAGGCCGGATTACAGAGATGTTTTAGGAATGCGGCATATATGGGCAGTTAGCTTATGATAACCGTCATTTGAATACGATGACCAAAACTCATTTGTTATTTATGATGAAACGTTTTTTTGGAATATTTGAAATTTTGTGGTTACCTAATTTTATTAGGGATTGGCATAACAGAAGAAGAATGTATCAATCCGGTAATTATATTTTATTGCAAAGAATAAAGAAATCATTGAAAAAGCAAACCAACTAATAACGCGTAAATGTCGCCGTATGTAGACATATATGTCGCATATTTTCGAGCTCATTCGTAGCACATTGACAAAAATGGGGTAGATCAACATAAAAATGATCTTCCCCATTTTTCACAATGTGTTACGAATGAGCTCGAAAATATGCGACGTATATGGCTACATACGGCGCATATGTCTACATAAAAATGATATCTTTGTAGTTAAAGCAATACTTTTCTTAAGTCAAATGCCCGATTTAGATGAAGAAAAATGTTTGCCTTGCAAAAAAAGAAGAAATTAGTATATTACAATTTTCGTTTGAATGACAAGAACAAAACATAAACATGTAAAATTATGTTAGCATTTTTTTTTTGTTTTTTTTACCAATTGTTACTATAAAAATATTAAAAATAAATGTGATACTACAGACTATACCCGACCCGACTATATTTTTGGATATTTTATAGTAACAAACAAACACAAACACAATAAAAGTATATTATGAAAACCTATACGATGACCAGAAGTCAAATGTTATAGTAGAAAAAATCAAATAAATAGCAGTTTTCCCAATTTTATTTTTGTCACTACCAATTTTATTTATTGTTATAAATTTTATTTTTGTCACACTTCTGTAAATGTCAAAAAATATAATATCCAATTATATTATAGCATCGCCAAAAAATTATAGCATCGCCATTTTGGTTTACATAGTTCTTTCTCATTTTCACTAATGGATATTTTTTTATTGTGTCCAGCTCTATGCAAGGCAAACATTTTTTGCAAGGCAAACATTTGTCTTCATCTAATTCGGGCATAAAGCCTGAATTCCATTGCGAATAAAAGTTTGTCAGTCAAAATAAAGGGAGATAAAAATATAAAATCGGTGGTTGTGTGAAAGAAACACAAAACGAAGTCAGTCAAGATTTTACTTACATCAAATGTGTGTTTGTATTAGTGGATCGCCATAATTATGGTCAAAAATTATCAAAATCGAGGTCATTTTATGGTTATCCAACTAATATACGCACGAACGCAAATTTTTTTCCGCACACTAAGATAATTAAAAGTTTGTTATTTTTATGGTAAGTGTCATACATTTTTTTGGTGGTTGCTTCTAAAATAGCTGTGATAATAAAAAATATAAAGTTTGTGTACAGTTAAATTGTGATAAATTGGGATCAATTGTGATAATATCGCTAAATACTATTATTGGCAATTTAATAAAGTAATGGTTTTTTTTTTTAAATAATTTATTGGTGGTGAAAAAGCCAAATTAAAACTCCAAGGGATAACCAAAAATTATTTTATTTTAATTTTTTTTTTTGCTGTCGCTGTCAAAATTTATCAAGATATTTGTGCTATACAAAAAATAAAAAAAAACATGCTTTATCTTTGTCACTCCAATGGATTTTTTTTTTGTCTTCTTTCGACTTGAAGTCAGTTCAGTCAATTATTCACAGTGGAATTCAGGCTTTACGTAGCACATTCTATACGATTTTTCATTCCACACATGGTTGCCTAGGCGATAGTTCCCGAATATATCGATAAAAGTATACTATTCCAGTATAATGAAATGCGAATTACATAGTAGGCCGCGTACAAAAATATAAAGTTATTGTTATTTATATGTGTGTCAAACAAAAATCTGGAAATTCATATCATTATTATAAGTAACGCGGAATCGTTTAGATTAAAACTGCATAATTATTTTAATTATGGATAATGAAAGTGAATTTGGCTGTGCACCACCCAATATAAAAGAAGCTGCCAATAGTTTATGTTCCGATTTGATACCTAAAATAGCACAAGCTAATGTATAAGCATATATAATTTGTTTATTGGTTGGCCAAAAAAGCAAACCACGACATCATTTTCCAAAAATATTACTTTGGCCTATTTTGGTGAGCTCACAAACAAATTAAAACCTTCGACTTTATGGACTCAATATTCTATACCAAGAATAACTCTTAATATAAACCACAATGTGGATATTGCTACGTAAAATAAACTAAAAGCGTTTTTAAAGCGAAAATCAAATGGATATCAACCGAAAATTCGGACATTTTGACATCAAGGGAAATTCACAAATTTATAAAAGCAGCTCCAAATGATAAGTATTTACTGGCAAAAGTATGTCGATCTTAAAATAATTAAAATAAAATATAATTAATAAAAACTTTTTGTATAGGTCGCGTTAGTTATGGGTGCATGTCGCAGGGATGAGCTGTACAATATGAAAACTACAGATTGTAATGATTTAGGTTCAGCAGTATTGGTGGACGTTTCGAAAACCGAAACAAAAGTTGCCCGAAAATTTACTGTAACGGGACAATTTTACGACATTTTTCAAAAATACGTAAACCTGCGCCCGAAAAATAATAAGCATTGCAGTTTCTTTTTGAACTACCAGAAAGGGAAATGTACCGTACAAAAAGTCGGTATCAATAAACTTGGAACTTTGGGAAATCAGATTGCTTCTTACTTAAACCTTCCAAATCCACAACTGTATGCCGGCCACTGTTCCCGCAGAGCTTAAAACGGCACGGTGTTTGGAAATCTACAACGGTTGCAGAAGGATACATCGATAAGTCCTTAACAACAACTGTTCAAATATTTAGGTTCATTTTACAAAATAAAATACAAATTAAAATTATTTGGTCTTTTAATGTATATACAAGTAAAGGCGTAGTATAGTTATTGTTTTAAGTTTTTCAGGTCTTTCTTTAAATTTTTTAATTTTTAATTAAATATATTTATTAATTTAAAAATTTATTTCGATTTTCAAGGCCGTTCTGAATGTTAACAAATTTTATTTTCTCTTTTATTTTTCGCGATTCAAAATTTTGTCCCCGATGAGTTAAATAGGTTTGTATCTTATCTAAATTGAATGTCATCAACATATTTATATATAAAAGTCGGTTGATTTTCTATTCTATCTCATTTAACTCTTTTAACAATAAACTAAATTTTACTATTGAAAAAGAAAATAATTGTTCACTTCCGTTTTAGATACAAAATTACATAGAATCAATGACAGAATTAAAACAAAATGATATAAGAAGGATATAGCGTCCAATACATTATTTAATTTCTTATCAGTACATCCATACCAAATGAAAAGGAATGTAGCTTTTTCGTTTGTTAAAAGAGTTCAAAACGTACTGCAAAAAATAAAAACCATTTTGATAAATAATAATTATACAATGAAATTAACTAAAAATCTCATTACAAAGACTCTATATACATATTCGAAGAGACGAAGACAAAATAACGACCAAATTAAATATGAAATTTTACCATACGTACCCCACTTTGCCACTTAACAGAAAAAATTACCAACACTTTAAAACACAGTTCGGCAAATCTATCGATAGCCAACAAAATTATAAGTAAAATGTCTAATACATACACTAAATTAAAATATAAAACACCAATGAACCAATAAAATGCCTTAAATTGTATATGTAAGAATTGTGACGCATGTTATGTTGGCGAAACGGGAAAGACCAAAAAAGAGCGATTGATTCAACATAAAAGAGACGTTGCACATATGTGTATTAACAAACAAATACTCAACCGTCGACGTATAGGTAAGCTCTTGTGAAACATGTGAATGAAATGAAGCACGAGTTCGATAGCGATAAAGCAATCACGTTGGAGTACGAAGCAAAGAAAAATAAACCGTTATTTAAAGGCGCATGCCACAAATTCAAATAGGAAGCGGGGAAATAAAATACCATAACATGGATTTTAACGTTTCAGAATCGGCCCCATTAAATTGGTAGCCTTGGGGAAACAATTTTGAATCACGGAAAATAAAAGCGATAATAAAATTTGTAAACATTCAGAACGGCCTTGAAAATGATGTACAACATCGAAATATTGGCGAAAAATTAGATTTTTAAATAAATAAAGATATTAAATTAAAAATTAAAAAAGGTCTTGAATTAAAGCTGAAAATTAAAAATTAAAAAAAGTATAGTGTAAAACTCGCAAGGAATGGTCATTTCGCACTCGTATTGAATTGCAGCACTCGCAGACTCGTGCTGCAAACTTCAATACTCGTGGGAAATGAGTATTATTCCGTGCTCGTGGTACAATATACTATATTGATTTTGTCGAAAACTTCATAGCCGTAAAATATATAATGTTAAGAGAAACGATGCAGAACAAACATTTTTCGTACGAAAAATTGGGCTGTGCAGGGTTTTGTGATTAAAGTTAGAGCTTATTATAGTTGTTACGTATACTTTACTTAACTTTATTTATTTCACTACATATCGCAATTTATAAAACAATGTTTCATACCCCTGACTTATGGAATGATATTTATGTTTAGTAATAGGTACCCATTCTGGTTTATGATTATTTTTTTTTCTCAGTTATATGGCATTAACGGACTTTTCCAAACATTTGTGACCGAGTGGAAATAAAATAAAGTGTTTTTTTATTGAATCATTCGTAATTTGGTAGTGCTAATAAGTTGAGAGCAGAAAAAAAACAACAAAATAAACCTGAAGCAGTACACATTGGAATAATAAATTGTTTAAGCTTAAAAAATCGTCCGGTAAATACAGTGCATATTAAAAAAATCTAAGTAGTTGGCTGTATCCAGTAATTTTCCACTATAGGAAGCTTGAAGAAGCATTATTATTAGCCGATTGTTACCATTCCGTAAAAATCCGTATTTGTAAAGTTTAAAGGGAAAGGTAAGATCATATCGGTTTGTTTTTTTTTTTTTTAATTTGGTAGAGTGTTATATGACGTAACGCTAAATATAATGTTTCTGATTGTTCTAGATTCAGTAAAAAGTAATCGGGAAAATAGTTTTTTTATAAAAACAAAAAAATTAATTTAAAAAAAACAGGATTTTCTGCGACACCGTTTGAATGGCCTAACGGTGATCCACAAATGGCATTGGTCACAAGATTACTTATTCATCTTTACTTTCTTTCTGTTTTGTGTTTATTTATTTGTACAATATTACGAAAATATACTATCAATATATCTGTCAACTAAATGTGAATATTTTCTACAAATCAGCTGGTTCGAGAAATTTAAAAGTTGGTGTATTTGATTGTGTTCGACTAGAATTGGTTTAGCTGTACTATTCAACTTTACCTCAATATAGTGTTCAATATAGTGGTTTAATTCAACATCTTGCAAAGTGTAAACTAGACTTATAGTGAAAATATTAAGCATCAGTTAAAATTTCTAAAACCTTTTTTTTTTTTTTTTATTAGGCCTTGGCTCCTACAAAATTAGAGCCATATTGCCATAAATTCAAATTTGTATTACAATTTCTATTTACATTGTTTTAATTCGTAATTCATATTTTAACCAAAAATGTTTAATCTTTAAAATGGATCCGGATTACTCCCTACACATATTCTGTCGGCTACTGCTTATTTTGTATCATATTGCTATTCCACTCATCCTAATAAATTCATACATTTCCTTGTAAGCCAAAAAATCACCCTCATTCATTAAATCACTTAGACTTTCTTGCATTCCGAAGGATGTTGAACTTAGATCTATATTGGCTATATCTGGGACAAGCCAATATGAGATGTTCAACATCCTCCACACTTCCACACAACTCACAATCTTTGTCCTCACTCAAATGACGTTTCCACAAGCATTCCTTCCAGTTTCCATGGTTCAGCCTGATTTTCTCAACCGTTCGCAACATTCGCGTATCTCCTTTGAGCTCCTTAAAGAACGGAATTCTCAAAGGAGTACCACGGAGCACTCTGTACTTCATTCCTTTCGTAAGATTTTTCTCGTTAAATTTACTCTCCCATTTTCTCCACAGATTCATTTGAAACATTCGAAGCACATCTCTTGCATCCTTATTTCCATACTCCTGAACCATGTCATTCAATGTACCCTTTTTAGCTAACATGTCGGCTCTTTCATTCCCTTCGATCTGTCTATGTGATGGGATCCATTGTATGATCACATCACGTTGACAGTTTCGAACGCATTCAAAAATTTAATCAACATACACATTGGCTTCCCTTCCCTCTGCACATTTCAGCAAACATAAACCACTCTGGGAATCGGAAAATATTACTATTTTCCTTTCCCCTTCATTCACAGCCAGTTTAATTCCTTCAAATACTCCAATCAGTTCAGCGTTCATTATACAGATGCTTTTATCCACTTTAAAATACCTTTCAACATTCTTACCAGGCATAAAGACACCAACACCCACTCCATTCTCATTCACACTAGCATCTGTATAAACAATATCCTCTCGCATATACCGCTGACTGATTTTCCCAAACATAATTTTGGCGATAACTTCATTCATTCCCTTATTATATTCCTCCATAGTCAAACATACAGTAAGATTATTAGGAACGGGTTGCGGACCAGCATTGCCTATACTCAGAAACATGTTCAAGTTTTCAAGTGCAATACTAGTTCTATATGTCGGTTTGTACACCGCCCTATTTTGTAATCTTACTATCATCTCATTCCAAAACTCATTTTTCGTAGTTATCATTCTCACCGACTCTCTCACTGTGATCCACTCTCTCTTGTAATCAAGAGGTGAATCACCCATTTCAGACCACAGAGTGTGTATTGGGGTTGAGTTAATCGCCCCCAATACCACTCTTGGACATGCATTTTCTACTTTCATTAATTGGCTAAAAGCCCCTTTCGAACCATTTCCATACACACTAATACCATATCCAATTTTGGAGGATATAAGGGCCTTCCTTAACATGTCAGTCACACTCGGATGAGCGCCCCATTTAGGTTTGCTCACCCGTTTAACCACATTTAAACGTTCTTTGCAGTTATCTGCCAAAATTTTCATGTGCTTCCCAAAATTCATACGTCTATCAATCCAAATATCCAAATACCTGTACGCATTTACTTGTTCAATACTTTGACTATCAATACTTATATTAACATTTGCAACGTTTGTTCTGAAACTCATATAAGCACACTTATTAGGATTTTCTAAAACCTAATTTATCTTTAATATTGTTTGCATAGTGTAACTTAACTCTAATAAGAAAAAAAAGATATATAAATAGTGTTTACTGTGTTAGTACAAATAGCACAAATTAAGGATTAAAAGAAAATTTGGTATCGTGTCGCGAATTAAGTGCAAATTTTATTAACTTAAGAGCTCTGCCGCATCAAACGGGTAAGTGAACCAAAACAAATTTCAAATAATCGTTACAAATAATAATGAAACGGAATCTCGTTATAAATACCGGGGTCGGGAGATAAATGATTTAAGCGTAATTAATTTTTTTTTTCTATATATACAAATTTTCTTAATCTTTAGTTTTCTTATATTTTGGTTTTCTTATACATATACAAGCAAAAGTTATCTAATAAAATATGATTAAATGTGTTATTAGCAACATAAAATGAGTTCAGGTATCATTTAAAATGATGTGGTAAATTTTCCGTTATGGTGAGGTACCAAACTTCATGGAGGTATGACTTGGAGTTGTTCAGTATAGACCTAGAGTTGTGATTTCCTTATGTAACCTGTGATTTAAATTGTTTTTTTTTTGAGCACATCATTTTTTTTTTGGACGGATTGTTAAATTATGGCGGATAAAATTGAACCCCATATTTCCCTGATCGCTATCCCGCTACCAGGATGTGCAGCACGCTATAGATCCGTTACTTAGTCCACAAAAAAAAACAACAACAAATAATGACCGAATTAGGAAAGTAATGCAGAAACAATTAATTTACATATTTTTTTTTTGTTTTAACTGGATATAGCTGCTAGGCGCCAAGTATAATTACTTTTCGTGCAATTTTTTCTACTAAAATTCTTTTATCTTTTAGTTTTCATTTTCCTGTATTTACACGGTTTTTATCTGAATAGTAAGTAATAGGCCCGATTCTGCCTTCCAAAATTTTATGTTATGTTATGTTAATTTTATGTTTTCAATACAAATTCATATAGGAAGCGGGGAAATAAAATAACATAACATGAATTTTATCGTTCTAGAATCGGGCCCATTATCCGCAGTAAGCGCAAATTTACATTTATGGCGGGTTCATGGTTTCCTTCGTTCTGATTTTTTCTCAAACAATCGTGTTCCACGATAATGATGTTATAATTTCGTGTTCTTTCTCATAGTTGTACTTTGCGTAAGTAATCGAGAAATTTTGTTTGAGATAGCAAGTTAAAAACATGAAACAGAAGTATAAAGCATAAAACACGAAATCTTCGGCTTTATAAATTTTTTTTTCATAGGAATAAATTACAATGATTGCATTTTTTTGTTCTTTTTTTTACAAATTAAGGTGGCAAGTGATGATCACGGTGAGATATAAGAGAGCATCAACGTGATTGATCGTTGATCGCCTTTAGAGCGCTCTGTCGTATAACAGGGTTAAAACAAAAAATCAGAATGAACGAATGAATAAGCGAATGCAAACAACCATAAATCTGACTTTACTAATTATTTCGTTCGGTCCTAGCTCATCCAGTGGAGATAGATGTGTTAATCATACCCTCAAATGCGGATTATTATCCTAAAGGGCAAGTTTCCCATCAATGCGGCGATATATTGGGCAAATCAATTCGTTGTAAATTTAGCTTGAGACTTGCTAATATTAAAATTATTATGCTGAATTAGTTCAAATTATTAAACGTTTCTTAGTGTACCAGTGCAGCTTTAGCAATTTCGGTTTGCGAATACTGAAAAATACTCAACCAAATGTACGATTATGTTCGACGAACAAGAAAAGATAGCTGATGTAAGCAAGTGTTTAATTTACCAAATTTTATCTGAAGATGAAATTGAATTTTAGGGAAGCCTTAGGTAATACAAAAAACTACAAAACAATTCTTGTTTTGTTTAAAATATTTGCAGTTCACAAAATATGCAGAGTAAAATAAAAATATATTTAAAAAACACAATATATCTGTGGCAATAGTATATAGTAGCATAAGTCAAATTATGCTTTTTACATATTATTTCAAATCCGAAATCTCCATAATTGATTTCATATCATATCAATTTCTGGTAATATTCCGCGGCTACTGCAAATAACCGTAAGAAAAAGATGCGTGTACAAAAAGCGAAATGCAAAAGACTCATATGATTTTGAGAACTCTTAATTTTAAAACCGTTTTCCTGACAATGGGAATTTTAGACTTATACCACTATGTATTAGGAGCATTTTTTTGGACAAGTGTTCACTATAGCGAGATCTTTTTTGAGAATTTTTGCAGCCGAACCGAAATAAAATCGATTTTTGGAGTATTAGTAAATAGTATTCAATGTCACTCTGCACTCTACAATTTATCGAGTTAAAATTAAGTGTACAACATTTTTTTTATTTTTAACTAGTTGCACTAAATTATTGGTTTTATAGCATACATTCCAAAACAGATGAGGAACATTTTTTAGAACACAAGTTTTGAATTAAAAAAGCTTAAAAAAAATTTTTTTAACTAACTTTCTGTAATATAAATGAAAAGTATACCGTTAAAACATAGACATTGAACTAAAGTTAAACAGTAAATTCCCAATAAATAAAAGAGTACGTTTAGTAAGTACAGTAAGTTTCAAAGAGCATTATGAGAAAATAGCATTTTACAGAAATTCTCGAATTTTTTTTCATCCTGGTTTTCAACATACTCAAAAATGTCAAATATATTTTCAGTGATTTTTTAGATCGATTTAGGAACGGTGACTTGTCTCGTTTAAGCCAGTTCAGAAATAGAGTAATCTAAAAATTAGAAATAAATGAATTAAAGATTCATAGCCACGGTGAAAATTTATAATGACTCATGTTGGTAAAATGTATATCATATTAGTTCATGATATTTCTATCATAGTATTATTTCAAACATTTCTTGAAATACCTCTAAAATAATTAGTAATGAACTCTTGAACTAATTTACGACCCACTTTTCAATTGGGTGCCTCAAGGTCTATGAAGTTAGTTGCAAATAAATAAGGATTCCTAGAAAACAAAACACTTATTAAATTGTAGTTTTATGAATAATAGGCAAATATTAGTTTAATTCGAACCCACCGAAAAATTTGAATTAAATAGGAAGCTATGTGAAAAATAATCTTTCCCGACACCTGCTCTACATTAACAATCACGCTTTCACTTAGACAATAATTCAAATTTGAAGTTATCCAGTTTAATTTCATGTCGTGCCGTTTTCAGTCATTTTCGACGTTTCCACTTAAAGGAGTAACTCCAATTGCATGAATCCAGCCTTCATCCACAATATTCTTGCCTTATCGGAGTGCCCTTATTGTATTTCGGCAACAAATCTGCCGGATTTTTTTATCGGCTCCATAAAACTTCCACAAAACAGTAATTTACTGCTTTGTTTCACATGTATAAGTTTATTTGGTGTATTGCTGTTCCGTCGGCACTCAACTTTTTTACAAATATTAAAAACGGGTTTTAGTATAATTAATTAAATTTTGTTTCGAACAATTTTTCTCACTGAACAAAACTACACATTTGTTGTTATTCTTAGGCGGACAATAACCATTGAAAATGAACGTCGGAAACCACAATACGATCCTTGCTTTAAAAAGATGCTACCTTTAAACAAATAATTTTGTTAATCTTGGAAGTAACGAGAACTTGAACTGGTCTTTGTATATTTAAATAGAAACTATTAATGGCTTTAAAATGGAATCTAAAATAAATAAATGAACCAAAGCGAATACTTTAAAACAATAAAAAATCTCATCAATTTTTCAGCAAACGGACAAATTTCCAATGGCGCAAACACTGTAGTTGGTAGAGCTTTCGCAACTAATGTAAAAAATATAATAAAAACTTTAATAGCTTTTTCGTACATATACGAGTAACCCTAAAATATGTAAAAAAATTTAAAACTAAAAACTAAATACATTTTTATTTTTAACAACCCCATAACACTATCAAAAACTATTTACGACGTGGTTTTTTACAGTTCAGTTTCCAATTCGATACAGTGATAGCAAAAGCGTTATAAATATACAATAAAAAAAATAAAAAAAAAACATGGCAGAAAATGCTTTTATTTACAATACATGGTTCGTGTACAAAAATGTGTACATCCCAAGATAAAACGAACCCAAATGCAATCACATCAATTAAGAGCTTATCAAATTGGTCCCAAGCGCTTCGACACTACACATAGCATAATAAACATCTCAAAACCATTGATCATAAAATACAATGTATAAAACCATTAGCGTCATAAAAAATTTGTTCACTACACATAAATCTCGCTAACAATGGGCTGTATATCTTAATGGATCAAAACAGAAAATGACACTAGTATAGAGATATAGAACAGTAAAAATCACAGTCGAAACTCCAATAAACCATTATGTTATTGTTCTCTATCACTGTTTCATTGTTGTTTAAATTATACATGCTTAAATTTTAATATCATTGACAACGTCTTAAAAACGTACATTATTAGTACGCTGCGACAAGAAAAAATTTGCACAACTGGATTTGTCATAACAGGCAAACATTTTTGTACAACCCAATAATTACATCTAAAATTCTGATGAATCTTTTTAATTTTTTTTTTTAGTTCATCAAGAAAATTATTGGATACATTTTTTTCGTAGACATTTGTATAAGAGTTTGAGTAAAATCCTACACAATGTATTTTATAAGAGGTTTCAAATCAGCATACGATTTTATTGTCTAATAAATAATATCGCAATTTCACCATGAAATAAAGCGGTTCCTGTTAGGGCGGAGTGAATAAGGATCTTTGATTTCGATTTTTTATTATTATTAAATTCAAAATATTCTTTGGTTGAATAGTTCTGATATCCTTTCATTGTTATATCTTACATATAAGGAGTTTTTATGGTGTACGATTTTTTAGGAGATTTTACAATTTAGTATAATGTTTTATAAAATGCGAGCAAACGTAATTTTAATGGGTTGTTTACATAATTATGCAGCTGATATCAGGATGACTAATTTGTTCCACAGCGTCCAAGAAATGTTAACAAAAAGGCATTATTTAATTAGAGATTAGATATAAAACAGGTCACAAAGTAGTTTTGATCTTAAAAATTGAACTGAAATAAACACATATTTCGAACTTCCTGATTACGACGATTTAGAATCTAAACTTATTTATCCTTTGTAATATCATAAGATAGAACAATACCTGATATTTACTTATCCAAGCTATCTCGATTTAGAATCTAAACGATTTAGAAGCTACGACGATTTAGAATCTAAACTTATTTATCCTTTGTAATATCATAAGATAAAACAATACCTGATATATACTTATCCTTTGTAATATCATAAGATAGAACAATACCTGATATATACTTATCCAAGCTATCTCTGTATTCGCATGTGAAAATTTTTGATTAGAAGTTGGACGGTTGAGTAGCGATAGGGTCAAAATAACCTATTGCAGCATGAAGCTTCTGCACGCTGTCGTACGAAATAATTCTCTTGCATAACTAAATCGTAAACGGAATAATGAGAAAGAATTTTGAAAACGTGCTACCATTAAAATGTTTATGAGGTAATTTTATATCATCCTTTTTATTAAGACAATTATGTGAAGCGTATCTCAATTACGTGATGTGAAAATAAGTGTTTTCGCCAGTTGAATCGAACGAGCCGTAAATATTTATAGTCTTGGCCGTCCACCAAGATAAGAATATGAAGACATAAGACATTATTTTGTTTTAAATAATAAATTTAAAGAGTTATCTATAAAATCAGAGTACAAAGGCAACGTTTTTATTTAACTATTTCTCCAAATTTAAATAAAAATAAAATAATTCTTTTTAGTTCTCAAACTCATTGATATTCTAATCTATTTTGCTTAATTATTCTGAATTCGGTAGAATTTCTCCTTTGTCTCTTATTATGAAATCTTATTTTATTATTGACGATTCGTTCATCGACGAAATTTTTTCACATTTTAGAATATAGATCTTAATAAAAAAAACACAGATTTTTAAAATTTATTTTTTATATGATTTACACGAAATTTCACAAATATCGTTTATTATTTATAATTTTAAAATAATAACCAAAATTTTGCCCTGAAGTCCTAAATTCTTTAGAAGTCGAAATATTATATACATAATTCTTATCTAAAGATCATTGTAAATCAAGATTACATATTTTAATTCCTTTAGCTATTCTCTATATTGCAAATCAAATTTCTACCCGTTATTTCATTTGTTTAGCGGAAATACGTCATCATTAGCAACGGGATAAAATGGGAATGAGACACTGGCAAGTTGTATGAACCGATTAAAGTTTTCTTTAAAGTAAACCTATAGCATAGACCAATACTAGCTAAGCACCAGGACTTTAAAAGTAGCTATCTTAACAAATTTAAATTCTTTGAAATTTATATCGAATTCTTTTCGGTTTCCAAAAAGAATCGATTTTTTTGTGTGGTAAAGAATATGAAAAAAATTGAATATTGTTTTGGTGAACAAAACATGTTTACTCTAAAATATAGGTTTGGCTTTCTGTCATTGATTGTCTTGTACCATTTCAAATGTTATTTCCGTACATATTGTAACAAATTTAAGCGCTAAATGACGACTTCGTTTATTAAAATTTTTGTATTATGTTGTATAAATTCGCTAGAATATTGTGTAATTCAGAAGTATATAAAATAAAATAAATTAACCACCAATCAGTTAGTACTGAAACTGAACGAGTCTATTTTTACACTCACGCTATCACGCAACGGATTAAATTTCCACGATTCAGAGAGTGGAAGGTCAATAACCTTGCCCACTTCACCTACGCTGCAGACTAAATCCTCGTAGAGAGAGGAAGAAGGATCAATAACCCTTGCTGTGGTGAAGTATCGCTCGGTAACACAGTGGTGTCAGATGTGGGGTAGAAGCTATCCTCACAAACTAACCGATGGCCACGTTACAAGATCAGCTAGATGAACTAAGGAAGCAAATGTCTGCGCTACAGGAGGCACACAAATCAATGGATGATGCCAAGAAAAAGGCTTAGGAGGAAGCGGCGGTCGCTCGTTAACAGTTAGCTGCCATTCAGCAGTCACAGGCGGCAACGGAGGCAGCCCAACAAAAAGCCGAAGCAGAAACCATGGCGGTCCGGCAACAATGAGAAGCAATGAACGTAGAAATGGCCGTACATACGCGAAGGCGAACTACGCAGGAAGAGTGCGAGCAGATAAAGATACAGTAGGAAACATATCATTATACGCATTCAAACATACTTGGGTTATTTTTTAATTTATATATTTATATTTAAATTCTTCAATTATTCTAATACATTTACGTTTAAAATTTATAAAAAATTGTAAGAATTCATATTTCAAAAATAGTTGTTAAAAATATTCAAATTTAACAAGAATTTAGTTAAACATTTCATTATAAGCATTATAATAAAATTACAAAAAAAAATAATCTATAAAATATTTCAATATTTAATTTGCTTGCCATTTTGTTTAATCACCTCAAACACACTTGGCATGGATTGTATGAGATTATGCAATACTTAATCACCAATTTCGTTCCAGCAACTTACTATCGTAGCCCTTAACTATTGAATAGTGTTAAACTGTCTTCCATTTCTGTAAACTTTTCTTGCAAGTATTGCCCACAGGTTTTCCATTGGATTGCACTCTGGACTGCATGCGGGCCACTCCATTAAAGTAAATTCTCCGTTCGCAAACCACTCCTTACTCTTCTTAGAAACGTGAATCGCGGCATTATCTTGTTGGAATATGAAGTTATCTGCAAAATTGTCTTCACTGTATGGGACGAGTACACTTTCCAACCTTTCTAAGTACTCGTCGGAGTTCATTCTCGACATGGGAAGCACAAGGTAAGCCTACCTTTAGATGAGAATGCTCCCCATACCATGACTGTACCGCCACCAAAATTTCGTTTTGTTCTTGGATCATTCGTAGAATTTAATTTATGCCAATAGCAACTAAAACAATCTGGCCCATCTAGATTGAATTTATTTTCATCAGAAAATATCACAGAGTTCCATTCCTCTTTGAAAACCATATGTTGTCGAGCCCATTTAAGACGAGCCTCTAAATGGCGCTTCATGAGTCTTGGTTTACATAATGGTTTCTTCCATTTAATATTTGTATCGTTTCTTAATAGTCGTGCAATGTGTTGTTTTGTGACGGGTAAGTTTAATTTGTCTTTAATTTGTTGTGAATTTAAACAATTTTTGGTTGCTTCGTGCTTTATCCTTCCAAGTTCTAAAGCGCTTAATTTTTTATTCCCTTTTGGAGATTTTCTTTGTCCATATTTGCGCGGATTTTTCAGAAAATTTCTGATGACTCCTTCAGATCTACCAATCTGCCTTGCAATTTTCCGATTCGAAAATCCATTCTGATTCAAAATAGAAATTTGGGCACGTTCTTCGTGAGTTAGCGCTTTAGCCATTCCCATGATTTTGAATTTTCAAAATAAAGAACTTTAACAACTTATTTACGCTGAGTCGTATAAAACAATTAACTTTCGATTTAGTTTTAAATACTCGAATGTTACTAACGTGCGCATAATGAAATGTTTATCGAAAACGCTTACTTTTTCTTTTAGAATCACACAAACAAACACATTAAAATCAGATTGTACATGTATTTAAATAAAATCACAAAACACAAAAATACAACATAAAAATAACGGGAATTTCCATTTATTTTACATTTTACAGCGGAAACTCAGGTGCGTATAATGATATGTTTATTACTGTAGAAGGAGTGCCATTTACCACCCTACAACAAGCTTTCCTGGAGTTATCGCAGAAGATCTCATGGCTGGCTTAAATGTTGACACCTAGAGCGTCTGTCACTGCCGATGTCACTGCGCGGTGCGGATTAAGATCCTTTTGTAGTTCCAGCTCCTGGTACAGCTCCGGCCCCCGTGTATTATTGCCGGTAAATACGCAAGTCAACGAATACCCAGGTTATCCTGTCGCGGCCACTAAAGTTGTCTACATACTACATACGACGGCTCTTCCTGTTGGGAGGAGTATTACACGCATTTCGAGTTAGTCGCGGAAGCTAACGGGTGGACCACGCTACAGCGAGCCAGCCAATTGGGAGCAACGTTACGCGGCGATACACTAGCAGTGCTATCTTCAATCGAGCCGACGGCAAGACGAGATTTCGAATTATTGTGTAACTCGTTGTCGCTTCGCTTTGGTACAAACCAACAAGAGAAAATAAGTCATATCCTTCTTCGCTATCAAACACAACAAACCAAGGAGAGCCTCTCAGCATTCGGAATGGATGTGGAGAAATTGGTACGTAAAGCATTTCCTACTCTTCCTCGAGAAGCATTGGACTGCATTGCTCAGATGCAGTTCATAGACGGCATTCACGAAATCGAAGTACAAGATCTCGTCAGGATGGCTAGCCCGGCAACGCTTCGTGATGCTTTAGCCGAAGCCATCGAAACCACGGCAGTACGTCGCGCGACCCGCATGAACCAGCGGAGTGTGCGAAAAACCATTCTCGAAGAAGATACGGGAACCATCGTCGACGAAGTCACTCTCGAGGCCAACACCGGTACTGAATTAGCTCCACGAAGGAGGTTCAGATATCGATATAAGGGGAAGCAAAGAACGCCCACCGAAAAGAAAGAAGAGAACGTCGATAAATCCTGCTCCTGTGCACCAAACTCGAGCACCAATACACTATCGGAAAACGAGAACTAGTCGCTGGTATAGGGTACCCAGCGGCTAAAGAAAATTATAATGCCCCAGAGGAAATAACAATCCAAGCAACCAACGGTGCCTCCTTGACAACCGAGGGACTTCTCAACCAGAAGAAGTGTACATTCGTCATCGATACCGGTGCTACGGTGAGTTTAATGAACATCAATTTTCATAAACTACGGCCTACGATCATACTACCATGCATCTTACGAGTTAAGACAGCGACTGGAGACCCTTGCCCGGTCCGCGGTATCGTCGACCTAACTGTCAAGCTGGGAGAGTTCGCACAGCCGGCAAGTTTTGTTATTGCCGATATAAGAGACGATGTGATACTCGGCACCGACTTCCTGAAGAAATTCCATGGCCAAATCAATCTAATGGATGAATGGTTGCTCTTGAACAACAAGAAAATCGCAATCTCGGTCGCTGTAAATCCCGCCATCGCGACTTCATCAACAGTGAACATACCTCCTAGATCAGAAATGTTTGTCTCTGTGAAACTAGCCACGACCAGCTTAGGGACCTACGTGATCGAGCACCCAGAAACGTCCAATCTGCCGGCGGGAATTATGATCGCACGAGGACACATCGACGCAAGTAGTCCTTTTCAGCATGTGCGAATAGCTAACAGCACAGATCAGGTGAAGATCCTTCCAGAAAACACCTATGTGGGCGAGATCAAAGGGGCAGAAATCGTTCCTCCGGGAAAGTGGGACCCGGCTTCTCAAAACCAAATCGACGAAGTAATCCAACGATCTCTGCAAGGAATACCAAGAGAATCACACTATTCTGTCACACAATTTTTAAATATGTAGTTATGGAGACGTATTTGCTAGATTCCCTGGGGACTACGGGAAAACGACTCCAACTAAATATGTAATAGAAGTAGGAGGCCAGTCCAATAAAGTAACCACCGCGGAAAATACCCATTGTGAAACAGGGCGAAATGAGCAACCTATTGACTGACATGAAAATCAAAGGTGTCATCGAGCCAGCTGTCAGACCTTGGTCACATAGAATTTAGTTTTCTATATATCCTACTGCCTATTTCCTCAACGTTCTCCGCAGTAAAACCGTGATATTATTTTAAAGGCCGTCCCGTAGTAATTTGCCATTAAGATTTATATGCGATCTTTAATATCAAGAACATTTATTACTCAGAAATAATACCTTTAAAGACGATTTTATTAAAACAATTCACAAACAATGTATCGATCAACAACATGTAGTTGAAATTTCAATCAATGAAAAGTCAATAAAACGTCAAAGAAATAATGTTGTATTTCAAAGCGTACTATATGTATTTTATTTTTAAATGATGAAGATATTATTTGACAACAGCAAAGTATTTTAGGTAAATTTAGAAGTTTAAGTTCCATGTTACACGGTTACATAATCATTTTATCTTAAAGACATATACAGAACAATTGTTGGTATTTGGAAGATGTATAAACTGTAGAAAAATATTTCATCGAAAATTTTGATATTACCTCGGAAAACAGTTCAACAAGATTTTACTATTTTTTGATAAAATGACCGCCACGCAATACTCCAAACGACTTCAAATTTTGTGAAAAAGTAGATGATCGATTGTCAAATTTATCACAACAAAAAAATCGTTTTTCTCGTTTTTCAGAAAATTTGTTTGGCAGTTTCTCTTCCACTACAAACAGCGAGGATTCTACACTCGAATCAACCTAAAAGTTAACACAAACTGCTTATTACTAAAATCTGCCTTTGTACAAAATGCCGACCAAAACTATTAATATTTGTGAGAATGGGAGGCAAAACAAAAAATAATAAAGAAGTTTGACTGGAAGGACGGACACGAGAGTCCTGATAACCTAATTCGTCTAGAAATGTAGGTATGTTTAACCTAGGTATGTTTTTCCTTAATGTGACTTTATGTGAGAATATAATTCATAACTTAAATGACCTATTTACCTATGCAATTTTCTTGTTGTTTTTGTTATTAATAAATAACGAAACGAGAATTACAAAAAGTATTTACAATAAACATTCTACATTTAGAGTAAATTAAAATTGTTTGTCGGTAATCCCAGATATAGTAATGCCAATTAATTAAGCCAGCGATAGGACAACATACTGCCTTTTTGGAACAAAGATTAAAGTGCATTTATAAGTAAAAGTAAAAATTTGATTACCTAAAATTAGGCAAAAAGAGAAATTGTTTAATTTTAGTTAATTATTGTTATCGTATATTAAAAATAAAAATTAATTGTAAATTTTAAGAATATTTTGAGGTAGGTTAGTTACCTAATACACATCTTTAAAAATATAATATAGTCAGCCATGCTCAAAATTATTCTATCCGGTACGCGACTCCAAAACGCAGCTAATATTAGTTTTGTTCAAAATTATTTGTGCAATATGAAAAAAGTAAATTAATTTTGTACTTTTTTCATATTGTATATTATATTATATTTGCTTGTATTTTGTACGCCTCTTGTTAATTTACGTTAGGTACTTCTCGTCATTGGTTTAGAAACTGCTTGATAAAATCTTGTGGATTCTTACTCAATTAGTTTTTCTCCATATTATATTTTTATTATCTTATTAACTACCATAAAGCTGCCTTGATTATTTAAACAATTTAAAAAGGTTTAACTTCGAGGTCTGCTTTGGCCAGAACAACTAATTATTTTAAGTTTTGAGGGATTTACAAAAGATGGCGTAACTAGTATTAAATCGCATCGACCCATCTTTAAGTTAAGGCCAGTTAAGTTTGAAGACGCTGAGTTGGAGGCGTTATTGGACTAAGATTCATGCCACACTTAAGTGGAGCTCGCTGAAACTTTGAGAGTGACTCAATAAGTGATTCAAAATCGTCTCAAGGCCATATTTATGGTGCAAAAACAAGGAAATTTCCGTATGAACTCAAGCCAAAAGACGACGAACGCCGTTTTTTCACGAGCGAACAATTGGTCCAAAGACAAAATCGGAAGGGTTTTTGCATCGGATCCACTAAGACAACCCAAATCGCAGAAAATCGTGGGGCAAGCCAGTTCGGAGTGATCTACTATGAGATACTCCAGCCTAACGAAACCATCACTGGAGAACGTTATCAATAACAATTAACGCAATTAAGCCGAGCATTGAAGCTCAAACGACCACAATATACTAAAAGACTTGGCAAAGTGATCTTACAGCATGACAAGTCGTCAAGAAAACTTTGGAGGCGCTTCAATGGGATGTCCTACCCCGCACCCACCGTATTCACCAGACATTGCTCCTTCCGACAGGCGGGCTGGCAAAAGGGATTTTTCATCATCTGATTACGATCGGTGATGATGATAAACACAACTATGACCTCCTGTTGAGAGTGCAAAATCCATGGGCCGACCCATCTTTCAAGTCAGCACTGTATGCTGGCATGAAGCAATGCAATGTGCAGGTGGTTTATACAACACGGGTCCTATAGCTGTACGTCCTCGATTTGGCAACTACTGCGTAAAGTAGAACGCTAAAATGAACTGTGAAAGAGTTGGGAGTGTCTTGAGCCCCAGAATAGATTGCATAGATTAAAACGAAAAAAGCTACGGAATACCAATATACTGTCGTCATCGAAAGATTTTTATAAACCACTGCAATGAATGTATTGTACAATATTGTAAGCATTAATTGTTTACGCATTCGGCAATTAAATTCTTGAACCGTGTAACCAGAAAGTTGTGTGTAATTGCTGTATTTGATTTTCTATATTTTAGGTGAGCTCCCTGTCACTCTGCATAAAACAGATTTAGTTGAATTCAGTTATTGTTTTCAATTGTATGAAAGTTATTTCAACTACCCGTTTGAAATGAAACAGGTGGGTGGCTGTTATTTTTATTTGTTAGTTAATTAGCAAAATAAGTATGCTTTAAGAAAAAAAGGTAACTCGTCGTTATCGAAGGTCATGAAAATTGACATTGTTCAAAACAACGCTCTTTTTTATTAAAATGGATTTTTTTTTCCAAAACGACCAAAAATGAAGAATTTAGTTTTTTAGGCAAACACGACAAGATAAATAAGCTGTGAAAAAATTAATTTGGCGATTACCGTAAATTGTTATCAAGTTTAAATTTAAAATTGAATACTTTAGGGCAAAGGAGATACAAAAACTCAACTAATGATGAAATGTCAAAATTTAGGTTCATATTTATCATAAATGAGCATAACGCAGTGAAAATGTGTATAGAATAGACACAAAATCGAGACATCTACATATATTTTAAGGGGAAAACAATTATTCCGCAGCAGTGAAATTTTCGTTTTCATTTTGGCTTGTGAGGTAAAATTTCATTTATTCGGTAAGCGCTATCCGCATACCAGGCTTAAAAAGCTAAAATGGAAACCAGTAATTTGTGGAGATACAGCAGAATGTTTAAGATCTTTTTTCTATTCCAAAAAACTAAAATTTTATGCATTTCACTAAAATGAATAATTCATTTCTATAGCATTCCCAAGTATCTTTTTCAGTTTTGTTAAGGACATGTACAAACATAATATAATGTAGATTCTTTAAAAATCAAGAAAGCATTAAATTACGTAATTTGCTAAATAATTCCAGTAAAATTATTCATTCATATAATGAGAAATGCTTCACTTTTTCTTTCTCCATGATTTTTTCATTTTTTCCATTAAACTTTTGCTGCAAAATAAGCTTCTGAGTTTTAAAATGTCTTAAAACAAAACGAATGCATATTTTTATTTTCCAACACAATTTTGTAGCTGCTTTTGTTTGTAGCACCTTTCCACAAGCTTTAACATATTTTACAATAAACTTTTAACATATTTTACAATTTACCTTCATAGAATGAAACAACAAGCTGAAATTTTATTTTAAAAAAATTATTCACAAGCAGAAGGTGTTAATTGCAAAAATTAAGTGCATTTTACTCGAAGAAAGTAGCAAAAAAAAAAAATTGAAGCAAAATTTTCTTTTCTTCACTAGGAAAGAAATGTACCAACTGTAGAGGAAAATTGTTTACACTAAGGAAGACGAAGAAGATTTAGGTTTCCGTTTAAATTTTTTTCTTGTGTTATCTTATATGTATATATTCGAAAAACCTTGTTGATTTTTAATGATACACAGTACTCACAGAGGAGAGAAATTGTGAAGTAGTTTTCACTTTCCCCGATTTGTTTGTCCAAAGATTTCCCTTGTTTTTGTTGTTGTACAAAACACCATGAAATAATAAAACCATGAATTTTTGAATTCATTCAAATAAAATGATTATCTTGGTGTTGTTGATATTTTGTATCCCTCACGTTTCATGGAGATGATTTTAATTTGTAACTCTTTTATCTTTTCGAATTTGACATTATTTAATTTTGAATAAAGGTGAAGAAAGACATTTTAAGTACTTTAATTATATAATGATTTAACAAGAATTTTTAGCTGAATAATTTTACTATTTTTAATTAATAACGAGAAAAACGAGTGTCTGTCTATCTGTCTCGACGTAATTCAAGAAGTAATTTTGTCACTTGTTTTGCAGTAACACAGCCTATATATAACCTTGGTTTATTATTTTCATTTAAAGACTCTCCTTGAAACGCATTTATTAGTTTGTTATCAGTTTTGAACTTACCTAATCAATCTACTTACCTAATCTAATTGAAAAATCAAATTAAATTTTAATAATTTCTCTTGTAAATTTTTATCGCGTTTCTAATGAGACCTTTCGAAACGTTTTGTGCGATCATTGCAGGAGGGATCAGCCCACCGAACGATTTAACACCAAATTATTTTTTTACGTTTGTCGATATCTGTTCTAATTAATTAATTATATTTTTAACCAGCGGGGAAAAATTACTTGGTTACCGCAGTACGATTAGCAACTCTTTCAGCTCCATTGTTGGTTTAATCTCTAATAAAAAATCTATCAAAAATGTCGCATCACAAATATTTAGCAGATAAAACCATGCGCACTATCATAATTACCTGCACATAATTACCGGCACATTTGTGTTTGTGATATTTATTATTTTTTTCTTACGATAAATATCTACGCAAATTTTTTTTTGTTTATATCAATTGTTGCTATTTTATTTTCCTTCGAAGAAAACGCGTTCAAGGTTTCTGTCTTTCGTTTATTTAGGCTACTATATTTTCACTACGATATTTTTGTTGCGATAATTTGTTACCGAAAATTAGGTAGGGAGCCAACGAACTATAATCTCTCTTTGAACCAAAAAGACGCAATAAAATTCATTTTTTGTTGTTTAATTTCTCCGCTTCCTATTTTAATTTGTATTGAAAAAATAAAAATAACATATAGCATATAATTTTATATCACAGAATAAGGCCTAATATCTAATATCTTTCGTTTTTTTCAATTTTAAGCAAAGATATTATAAACTCTTGAATATCCAACCTTTTCTTCCAATTACTGCCTGCTGTACTTCCAAGGGTTGCTCTAGTCCTTCGTTGGAAATTACAAAAAGGTTTAGAGAAACCCATTTTAGTGGGAAACAAATGAAGGTGTGTTCTCTTCCACGTAGCAACATAGCTAAAGACCCAATAAAAAGGATAGAATAATGTCAATCTGTTGGATAGAGTACTCTGCCTACGGTGCTTCGTTGTCAGTGTTAATTGCTAATTGATTTATAGCACGCAAGCGAGCATGCGAGATAGAATTGCCTTGCCATGAGAGCCACCCTCATGATTCAGGTAACTCAGGTATATGTTTGTAAAAATGTTTCCCTGAACTTCTTCATTGTCGTAGTTCTTGCTTTATAATGTGGAAGAAGTTAGCGTGAAAACTCTCGATTAGACATAGATTTGCAGATGAATTTGAGTGTTGTTAATGAAATTTGTTTGATGCTCCCAAAGGCGGATTTAACGAATAGTACTGTTATCAATAATAATCATACATACCGTAGTATCATAATACCATCAAACTACCATACCATTACACCATCATGTTACCTTACCATCAAAAGCATCACACAATAATTCCATTATATTATTACACAATAATACCATCACACCATCGCACCACCTCACCATCATACCTTCTTAACATAATGCCATTAAACCATCATACCACCACAACATCATTACATCATACTATCACACAACCATACCAATATACCATCATTTAATTATACCATTATAAAATCATTCCATCATAACATAACGCTATCGAATAATCATACGAGCATAACATCGTACCATTACACCATAATTCCCTCAAATTAATATTCCATCATACCGTCGCAACATCGCACCACTGTACCATCATATTATCTTACCATCATAATACATCATACCATAACCCCATCTTACCATCATACCATCGTACATTATTACTATCACAATCACTATCACCATCAACACCATCTCCATCACCACCATCTCCATCACCGTTAAAAAAATAATGATAGACGTATCTTTCATGTCACCACCAAATTTTAGAAATTCCTTGAAGGTAACCTTGGATCTGATTATCACCCCCAGAAAAGAAGGTAACGGTGTTAGTCATTAACAGTGAAAAATAGTTGTCTATAGTTTCAAATCGGTCAAGGCGTGTGGATTTGTATAAATATCATACATAGAAACACTCACTTTTATGTATATTAAGAAGAGAGAAGACAGATAGATAGGTTTTGCAAGATCGCTCGCACCAAATTAATTTTTACTATCGTGTCTTAAATATTCTGAAGCTGCTCATCAATTTTGCGAGCTCAGCGTAGTATTTGAGAATAGTAAGCTTTGCGTTTCTAAAAAAAAAACTGAACAAATTTGCTTGTGTGCGTGAATATACGTTGTAAATTGATTTTTTAGCACTACCAAAACACTTTGTTGCTGATTTTCTATTTATAAATCTATTATTTTGTGTGCGTCTTTATTTTATCTTAATAAGTAATGATCCCTTGGGATATATAATATTTAGCATTAATACGCAGCAAATCCATTACACTAACAATAAAATTTATTTTGTATTAATGAAATTTATGATGGAAATAATCATTTCATTTTTTCCGACAATAACAAAAAATATTATCTGAAAAGGATACGTATCAATAAAATATACTCGAGTCTATCGATACCCGTATGGTATCTTAAGAAGTTTTTGATGGAGAAAGTATGTAAACAGAAAAAAGGAAAAAAATTGTAAACGAAAGCAAAACTGAAGAAATGGTATGAGATGGATTAGTTTAGAGATAAAACTGCTTGTAAATAATAAAAATCGGGTAAACGTAAATAATAGATTTTTCTTTATATTTTATAATCATTTGCAGAACATTGATTGTGGAGATTATGGGGAAATTAATTGTAATAAAATCACTTCACATGTAGGTAATAAAACCAAATTTTCGATTATGTGTGTAATATATCGATTTGGCTATTTTCATCCGATTATGCTCAATTATTTTATTTAACGTTCGTTATTTGAGGTGGATGAATGGGAAAATACCAGCGATTAAAATTACTCCAGTTTGTTTTTATTCCCATTCTTTTCGTTTTAAATGAGTGTTTTAAATTACAAATGAATAATGAGCGAAGAATAGAAGAAAATGAGATAATCGATATATTGGATAGAATAGAAATATATTTTTCTTCTGTTTTGTTCACTGTTGAATAAACAATTAGTGAATAACTTTTTATTATAATTTTAATGTACAAGTTTAATTAAAGGTGCAAAATTGTTTTGATTTATTTTCGGGCCTATAACGAGAATTGAGTATGAACTGTGATAATGTTGGCCTAAAATTCGAAAATTTATGATAATTTGGTGTAAATTGATAATTTTTATTTTCCTTATGCGCCACCCAAACAAAATTACTCTTCCATTCTTTAGTTTCACTCTACAGAATATTTGAGACCATAATTATGAAAGTGGTCTAAGTAAAAATTAAAAAAAAAAATGATATTATCAATTGTTTCGCATCAAATTATTTTAAACTAAATTAACCAATGTAATTTTTACGATATTTGCTGCGCTCCATTTGACGTGGCAAAGTACTTGGGAGTAGATGGTAAATGGAACGCAGAAAATTAGTTGCGAGAATAAAATTTAATTTAAAAAAATTTGCGTGCAACATGGAAAGTTGGAAAATTAAGTATTCATTTGAAAACTGATCAGCCATTTCTTACAGATTAGTTGTACTAAATATTCTGGTAACGAAGTCGCCATAAATTCGAAAAGCAAACTACTCATAAAATTTAGCAAGAGTAGCTGTGTGCAGTCAGAAGTACTTGTGTGTACTTTGCCACGTTAAATGGAACGCAGCAATTGTCAAAAATGATGCGTTATTTACATATATTAGTTGTTATTTCAACATTATATTTAATTCATTTAGAGTTAATTACGAAAGTGGTCTAAGTCAAAATTATAAAAAAAATTAGTTTATCAGTTATTAACAGTGTTTAAATTCATTTTTCGTTCCCTTCTTTAATCTTTTTTTTCTCTCTTTGCGGAAGGAAACAAAAATTTTTTTTTGTTTCTTCCCCAGGAACGAAATTCAAAAAATAAATATCTCTAATATCTCGTTTAAATTAAATTTTCATTCTCCGTGAAAAGACAGGCGTCACAAATGCGATTTAATGAACGAAAAAAATAGAAGTATGTAGTAATGAGGAAGAGTGAATATAAAGTGCCGAGCAAGCTAGGAAATGTCTTGCAGAAGACCAGCAAAAAGCAAAACAAAATCCCGAAGAATATTATGGATTCTCTTTTGTTTCGATAGCTTATTAGAAGCGAAATAAGTATGTGTATAACTTGGGTTTCCATAATATGCATAATGACAATGTCAAGATGTATGTATGGGATGAAACTACAGCATCAAGGGATGCACAGGAAGTAGCGTCATGCATTTTAACGCATATGGAGGATATAACTACTCAATAAAACGTAATAGCCTACAGCGATGTTTGTTCACGCCATAATCGTAACATTAAACATTTTTTTTTTTAGGGTGGGTGTTCGTTACCCAGAGCACTGCGGCCATTGAAGCCTATTGTGCATCCCTAGAGATTTCCTTACGTGAGATATAGGTCTATATCCCTGATAAACGCCGCTACTTGATGCATATCCAGTGGGTCGGCGTTAGGCCACGCATGTGAATAGTAGTATTATTATGGATGATAGCAGCATCACATGTGAATAGTAGGTGGGGCTTATGTTCTTCTTCATCACCCATCATAATCAGATGATGAAAAATCCCTTTTGAATTCCGCCCTTGTCGGGATTCGAACCCGGTACCTCCCGATCCAAGCGCCGCAGCTGTAACCGCTGCGCCGTTTGGCCGGTAACATTAAAGTACATTAAAGTAGTACTGACGTGGATGAAAATTGCTCAGACTAATAATAATATTGAAAAAATAGACCACAAATTTTTCCTATCTGGTCATTCCTTTCTATCGATTGACCGTGATTTTGGGTTGATAGAAATTAAAATCAAAAAAGCAAATTAATTATAAAGGGTGGTCCATCTAACGTTTGTAATTTTATTTGGTTCTAAATTCAAGGGCGAATGAATATTTTCAAAGCGACTTGTTTTATTAGAAAGAGTATACATTGGCATTAAGTATGGAATACAATTTCATTCAAATGACTTCGACGGCTAGTTTTGCAATGCCACAATCTGTCAACCCAATTTTTCAGAACATTTTCGATTGTATGGGCTCCATTAATGGCAACTTTGATATGATCTTTCAAGTCTTGAATAGTCTCTGGATGGTTAGCGTAACACTTATCCTTAACGGCTTACCACAAAAAAAGTTTAACGGAGTCAAATCGTACAAATGCGTGCAGCTGATTATTCGATCCCCAAAGACAGTGTGCCAAAGTCCGATTGCTTCGTTTCCTGTGTGGCAAAATGTGTCGTCCTGTTGAAATCAAAAGCCGTGTGTCGTCTTATTGAATTCTGACTAACAAAAACTCGTTTATCATAGCTCGGTAACGCTCCCCATTGACTGTAAAGGCGGCTCCCTTGCTCATTTTCGAAAAACATAGACCAATGATGCCGCCGGTCCAAAATCCACACCATACAGTCACTCGTTGTGGATACATCGGTTTCTCCATGGTTACGTGTGGATTTCTTGAGCCCCAAGTGCGACAATTTTGCTTGTTGACATAGCCTCCGAGGTGAAAATGAGTTTCGTCGAAGAAGAAGATTTTTCGGATTATTTTTCTTTGAAGCGTTCTACAGCCCAATTAGCGAACCGAAAACATTGCGGATGGTCATTTTGCTTCAGCTCCTGCACTAATTGAACTTTGTACGCCTTCAATTCTTGAGCAACAGCTGCAATGTTCTCGGCTGTACGCGCTGTAATACACGTTCACTCGTTGGTTTATCCAACAGCAATCCAGTTTCACGAACTAGCTTCACAAATTGATCCACAAGTTGCCTTGTAGGCATATCATTTCTACTGAATTTTCCACGTAAGTTTCTTACAGTTTCAGTAGAAGACGAACACTTTGAAAGTAAGTTTTCAATATTTCTCAATTTTGTTTAAGCGTAAAGCGACCCATTTCGTAAATGTCAAGCATAAAACTAATTATCTGGCATAACACGAATGACGTAAGTGTTGCCAAACCCGAAATAAACGCTAGATGGGCCACTCATTACAACCCTGAGCATTACTATGGACTGATCGAATAGTGTAGAAGAAAAAATCCATTTTCGGTAAAACAAATGTAACAGTTAGATTATATTTCAACGAAACCACTGGAAGAGTCAACAACAAGAAGAATAGAAAATACCGCGGGCGAATCTGTCCCATGCCTGAAAATTCAATGTATGCGATTCTTGAAAAATTCAGCTTATAAAATGTTCTATACAACTTGTTTCGATGATTCTGAATTCCACGTTTTAGATCTTTCACCTAACAGGGGAAGACCAAAAATTTATTCAAAAAATTAACTTACTTCCATTATACACTACCAAAAGACCAGTAACGCAAGAAAAGCTTAAAGATATGACGGGTTTACTAACCGACATCCATTAAGAATTTAATTTGTCTGTCTGTTAATCAATTGATTTTTTCGGCTTTTTATTAACAAATATATTAATTGTTCATGACAATCGCAATATTTTCGATTTGGTAAATCAGAAAAATAAAGAGGCCAATCACTCATAACAGATCTACTGAAAAAAGTAAAAATATCATTGCCCCTTCCCCGTAATCTTAGCGCACGGGCCAAGCGTTATACCAATGTATCTCTTAAAAAATGAGAATCTTCAATGAGTTCTTTATGCTGGTAGTTTGGTTTCGTACTGAAAAGTTGGTCTACTCATCAGGTAGCTACGACTAGACTACAACAAATACAACTCGCCGGTTACATTAAGTATCTGGACAGAACGCACTGACATAGAGAACCATAGTCACTGAGAAACCTCATTTGTGTGTGTATTATGCCCATACGAATATTTATTAAGAATTTAATTTGTATTTTTTGTAATTTGGTCGTAGCTACTTGATGAGTAGACCAAGTTTTCAGTACGAAACCAAACTACCAACATAAAGAACTCATGAAGGATTCTCATTTTTGAAGAGTAATACATTGGTATAACCCTTCTCTTGGCCCTTGGGCTAAAATTACGGGGAGGGGGAATGATATTTCTACTTTTTTCAGAAGATATGTTATGAGGGAATGGCCTGTTTATTTTTCTGATTTACCAAATCGAAAATATTGGGGTTGTTATGAACAATTAATATATTTGTCTATAAAAAAGAAATCAATTGATTTACAGCCACACAAATTAAATTCTTAATAAATATTTGTGTGTGCATATACAAATGAGATTTCTCCATGGGTTTTTGATATTTGATGTAGTAATTCACCATGTCAGTAAGTTTTGGCCAGGTACTTAATGTAAATGGTGAGAGTTGTATTTTTGTGGTTTGGTCGTAGACTCGTAACTATCTGATGAGTAGACCAACTTTTCAGTACAAAATCAAATTACCAACATAAAGAACTCATGGAGGGTTCTCACTTTTGAAGAGTAATACATTGGTTGTAACTTTAGCTCCTTGGGCTAAAATTACGCGGAGGGGGAATGATATTTATACTTTTTTCAGTTGATATGTTATGAGGGATTGGCCCCTTTATTTTTCTGATTTACCAAATCGAAAATATTGAGAATTTCCCTACGAATGCCATGAACAATTAATATATTTGTCTATAAAAATTTGCCGAAAAAATCAATTGACCTACATCCCTCCAGTTGTTCAGAAGCATTTTAAAAATTTAACTCATAATGATTAAAGCGTAAAATAATAAAAACGGATTACTTTAAACTTGTAGTTTTTTACTGCTTTAAGTCATTTATAGGCCGTTCAGTTAATTTTGAAAATGGTCTAAGTCAATTCAAACTTTAAAAATCACATTTCGATATGAGATTCATACAAAATTTCATATTCATAATAAATTTTTATTAATCAAGACTAATAAAAAACAAAATGTTATATAATATGGAAATGTTTTTTTAATTTAATCAAATGCAATCCTTTAAATATCTCGAAACAATAAATATATAACTTAGACCACTTTCATAATAGTGGGCATAATTTCGTAGTATTGAATTGACTAAGTACAGAACATTTTTCCTTTCTTCTTTATTCGAGATGCAAGATGATTAATCATCACAATATGTTTTATTTTCTGCTCACTAAATATTATTATTAAGAGTTTTAAAACACTTTAAAATACATCTCTTAACCTTACTACCTGTTTTATATAAATAACATTAATAAAATTCAAAACAGTTCTCAATTTTTTGAAAGTTTCCACCGTTATTTACTAATGAATGTGCTGGTAAAAACTTTTTCCTTTGTCTCCTTTGAAATTGTCTCTTACAGGCGATATCATTAAACCTCTACATATTATCTCTTGCATTAACATAGTGCGAAAAATGTTTAATGTAATGCCGTCATTTCAATTAAATCTCGCACTTCAATTTGTGACAGTTATGTTCTTTCTGAATTTTTTTTTATAGCTATAAAAGTTTTAGATCTCTTTTCCTAATGAACTATTTTGTGAAAAATTATGGAAAATTTATATAATTTTAAGAAGGTATATAAGGATTTGAAATATTCTTAACGCCCAACTAATTATAAAACATGGATGTAATTTAACGTTAAATATTCTGGATTTGTAAGTATTCATTGTTCTTAATTAGGGATTTTATTTACTTTACATCAAATCTGTAATGTTGAATTATTGAATTAAATTACAATTTTTTTATTTACATTGCAGAGTGGTACATTGGTAACTCTTTGGGCCTTTAGCCAAAATTACGGGGAGGGGGGGAAGATATTTCTACTTTTTTTCAGTAGATATATTATGAGCGATTGGTCTCTGTATTTTTCTGATTTACCAAATCGAAAATATTGGAATTGCCATGAACAATTAAAATATTGCCGAAAATGCCGAAAAATCAACGTATGTATGTAAATGTAATGTTAATAATGAGACTTACTTAAAAATTCAATATTAACTGAGGGTTTATACGACAGCTATTAAAAATGCTAAACCAGATGGAATTAATGGTGGTTACAGTAATGGTATAAATGCGGCATATTTAATTCAGCCAGTTAAAATAACTTTGGCATCTGGCTTTGCTATAAAGATGGCATTTAAGTATTGCTAATTAGGCCGATGGTTATTTGCCGCAATTAGTGGGTGCAAACAATGTAGGCTTTGAAACTCTTTTGTCACTTTTCGAGGGTGGGTTGGCGCCTATTGGAGGTGGGGGACCAAAGTTGAGTAGATTAATCCACCAGCTCCGTCACCATCCTATAGGGTGCGCATCACGTGAGCTGTTCTGGTCATGTATTAGGTAGATGCGAGATAGGTACAATTGTGTAAGGGGTAACCTGTTCACAATTCGCAAGTGTACGTGCTGCCTCCTCGTGGCAACCACTGGTAACTAAGACCATTTAGTACATTTTTGGCCATATGGCACAGACTAAAGTACGGCGCTAAAGGAGAAAACCTTGACAAAAAACCCTAATCTAAGATGGAGCAGCATATGCCGATGGATGAATGGCTGATAGGTTAATCATTCCAAAGTGTGCGGACTCTGGATACCAGGCACCCTCCAGTTGTATTTAACTTTCTTGTAGTAAAGCTGGGTGACCTACAAACGATTTGCAATTCCCAACAGCTCGTAAGAGTAAAATCAAACGGAAGACGGGGCAGGTCTTCCTAGCGGAACTGCATGCTGTAGTAAACATCTAGGAGGGAGAGCAATAAGCCCAGATAGTATGTATCACGTATCGGCTGGCAGTATTAGCAGGTGCATTAAGAGCCTGAATATTGACTGTACGGATAATTAAGCAGGGTCCTGGTACAATAGATCTTTTAGGTCGCAGCGTGAGGTGGCATATCGCACAAGTAGCCCTTCAATATTAATAATAATAATAATCACTTTTTGACTGTCATCGATATTGCCTTATTTGGTGATTTGAAAAGAATAAATATATAATAAATAATATATTTTTTTATCGCTCTTGGTGGTCGAATAGGTTGCTTGCTTTATCATCCGGTGTGTTGTGAGGCATTCGACCATAATACAAAATTTCCTTCCACACATTCCTTTCCCAATAATAAAAAAACGTAGTGCTGTGCACATGAATACAAATGAAAAATCCCAAGCAACTACTGACATTAAAAATCAGACCTTCTCTCTCATTGAAAATTCGATACCTGAACCTAAATGTAATAAACCAATCTTCAGAAATAACAAAATCTCAACCAATTCGAGAAGGTTGGTATCAGTTTCAATTAAGTGTGACAACTACTGCAAATCAAATAAATTCCATTAAATTTCCAATCACATTGAATAAATCACTTTTTATTTTCAATATCTCTTACTTAATGATCATTTTAATAGCATTGTACTTAACGATTGCATTATATTTTGTTATTTTAATTCATTATTGGAAAAACTTCGACAAAATGTTCCGCGACAGTAATTCTACAACAACAATACACCAAAAAGGCAACAACAAAAAAACAAATTTAATAGAACAAAAACTAAAATCTTATAAAATGGGTAATAATCTTTTGATATCATCATTTAATAAGCCGCGTAGAATTTTATTTGGTTCCTAAGAGTGGATATATATATGTACATAAACTTTACCAAAATATTCAATTGACTTTCGAGTGGTGTGATAGAAAACTTTTTTTATTGGTATTTTGGCAATTTTTATGTTAGATAATCCTATTAAATGATTAAAATAATAATAGAATTTTAATATACTCGTTTATAATGATATCATAATACATATAATTTGATAGTGAACCGTATATAAAAGGGTAAGTTTTGATAAAAAATTAAATTTTGTGCTTGTATGGTTTAAATATGTTTCGTTCTTTGATTTTCATTTTTGTTGTGATTCATTAGGTATACATACCAGTTTTATGATTTATTAGTTTTATTGAAAAGTTGAAGATAGGTTTTTGAAACCAACCGGTTTTAGTTGATAGTAAATTAAACGTATAGGGCGGTAACTAAACATACATACATACTACATTGTAATGCAATATACACATTGTAAAAGCATTTAATCCAGACAATTAAAAACAGAGTTCGTTAAATAAACTTTATCCACTTTTGATATATAATAGCCCGATAACTATGCTGATTTCAAATAAAGAAAATGTAAAATAACCCAATGTTATTGTATAACCCACGTTGCTAGGGGCAACGTGAGTTATATTTGGTGTAACAAAATGTTGAGTAGTCATTGGAAAATTATTCGTAGTCAAATTGAATGAAAAACTATATTCCAAAAATTATTTAAATTAAAGTACACCATGACAATTTAAAGAACGGTCACTATGATAAAATGTATTTCAAAATTCAATGCTCCAGTGTGAAAACACAAAATGGAACTATTTCTTCTTAATTTACGAAATTTATTTCAACAAAAGTGGATAAAACGTTGTATGCCACTCGTGAGCAAAGAGATATTATCCACTCGGGATAATGTCCCACTCGGCTATCGCCTCGTGGGACAAACTTATCCCTCATGGATAATATCTCGTTTTGCTCACTAGTACCATAAATAATTATTGTCCACGACTAACGTATAATATACTCATTATACATTTGCTTCTTCAATTATAATAATATTCATTATTCACCGCTAGTTTATCTAGTAGTCTCTTCGTTCATTACTCACTACTACCAAGTAGAAATTTTATCTAGTAGTCTTTTGCCATTTTCATTATAATTAAATTAAAATATCAAAATGTCGACGGAAATTATTTTAGGATTATTTAAAGGATTTGATTATAAAATACAATATTTTTTATCCGTCGTGGACAAAGTATCGTATTCTACTCGTATAAAATGGCTGTTATTCACTCAGACACTCGTGTCGGTAAACTTCATCTTGGTGAATAACATCTATCATTATATGCTTGTTGAATAATATACTATTATTTTTACTCCTATTTAGTAATAGAGTTTGTGGAGAACACAAAATAGAATTCATGATAAATTTATTACTCTCGAGTTGGTTTTAAGTAATCACGGTTTATAATTATTATTCACTGATTGCGGGTTATATTTATTACTCACTTGAACAATTAATATTAATTTTGCCATAATAAAAACACTTTTTTTTTATTAATTATTGCTTTTGAAATATAGAAAACAAATTATGCGTACGATAAATTAACGCATGCTAAAATATTGTAAATATTCATCAGCGCATTAGACCAGTAGAAAAAGTATCGTATTTAGAGCCTTCTAGAGTATAGAGCCATAATCATACGTCATAATTTTTTAGAAGCTTTTTTAGTGGTATAACTTTTCAAGGTTCGCCATAGGTATCCATAGTAAAAATGACGTTTTTTAGCTTCAAGTTTTTCAATGAAAAAAGCACAAATAGTATAAAACGTTTATATAAAAGTTTTCTACATATCATTAAAAACAACATGCAAGAATGCTATATTGATATTAAATAAATATTAATTGCAGAAATATTAAAATAAATTTATGTCTTAACGAAATGAAATAGTACTTGCCAAATTTATCTTTAGTTTTACTAGTGTACGTCAGATGTCTGTATTTGTTTAGAGAAAAATACGAAAAAAATTATTTAATCACAAATTTATCATACGTTTTTAATATTTTGTGAATTTGGTTTGCTTTTCCAACAATTTTTAAACTTGAAATTTCGCGCATATAGTCGAACCTTTTTAACCCTTTCGAACGCCATTTAAAATTAAGTTACTTCAAAAAACAAAATAAGTAGCACAACTATGGACTACTATGATGTGGCATTGCTGAATTGCTCAAATGAGAAAAAATTAAAAAAAAACGGTTGGTCGAAGCGATGCAAGTTGATTTCCAATATTTGTATTGTACAATGCGTTTAGCGTGCGAAGGAGGATTTTAATTTCAAACGATTTACAATCTACACTATCGGAAATCCCACTACTGTCACGCTTTTAAAAATTTCGTTGCCTATTCATTGTCAAACAAATAAGGGATAGATGAAGGCGGCTACATTTCGTGATTGGGTTTCGAAATGTGAAATACCAAAAATCAAGAAAGATTTTCTTAGACATTCTGTTAAGATAAAAATTTGTCACATTTTCGAATAATCTAGGATTAACTAGGTAAACCCCAAACAACTTTTTAAACGGGTGGCCATGATTAATGTAGACAGACAGGCCTGCCGACGACATGTGTGCCGATCGTTGAAAATCTCGAGATATTGATTTTCTTAGACATCCTGTTAAGATAAAAATATGTCATATTTTCGAATAATCTAGGATTAACTAGGTAAACCCCAATAACTTTTTAAACGGGTTGCCATGATCAAAGACATGTTTGCTGATCGGTGAAAATAACCTTTTAAACGGGTTGGCATGATTAATGTTTAGATAAACAGGCCTACCGACAAATTCGCTAATTATTATAGAATAATTATTTATGGTACTAGTGAGCAAAATGAGATATTATCCATGAGGGATAAGTTTGTCCCACGAGGCGGTAGCCGATTTCATTATGATGTTACATTTAAATTGAGGAGATTTTCAATATCTATTATTTCTCAATAGCTATTTTCGATGTCATCGAAACTCTCGAAATTATCGGAAAAAAACGATATCGAAAATTTCATAATAGGCATTTTCGACGCTATCGAAGCACGAAGGGCCCCCTCTGTTGAATATGAGATCCATGGTGTCATTGCAGAGCTACGAGTCAGAACGAACGAAAAGCAAACGAACGGCACCAAAACGAAGAACCTGCTATATTGATGGTGTGGGGGCTGAAGGCCTAAATTCCTTAAAAATATATTTTATTTGAATGCTTTCGTTATTTATGTACAAATGTTGTCTATTCCACAACCTAAAAATAGGTTACTTAGGTAAGGATGCATAGATCAATTAAACAACTAGATTAAACCACGATTAAATGAAATAAACAAATAAAAAAAATAGTAAAATCACACATACTTCAACTTGTAAAAATAGAGTGTACAGTCTATAGATGTTTTGAATTGGTCAGTCTGTCAGATGGGTTTGGTCGCATCGATGAAAAATTTTATCCGATTTCGATGAAACCGGACAGTGTATATGGTTAGAGAACATACCGAGATCTCATTTATGAGTTTTGTAATAGATGTCAGCATGTGGTGAAATATATAAAAACTGACCAGATTGGATGCTAGCAACATCAGATTTGGTCGGAACGACCGTCAGACTGGCAAAGTCGGAACGACTGTAGAGATAATTTGTTTTGAAAACGTTGAAAAAATTATTTGACACCAAATGACTGCAGGTAAATTTACAAATTTGATTAACAAATTAGATGGAATTTGTCGCATGTATTGTTGAAAAATAATTCTTAGAATTTTTATATTTTTTTTTATATATTTGAGTTTTCACATTTATCATCTACATAAAAATAATCGTAGGTGATAAAAACAATTTGTTAGTTTTCTTTTGTACCAAAACTCGTTGTATTTTTGAATCGAATGGGCCCAAAATACACAAAATACACAACCTGGTTATTGAAGAATTTTTATATAAAACTGTAAATATTTATAAGAATGGGAGGACGGACATGGCTTTGGGGTTCTGGTAACCTAGTTCAGTGATTACAACATGTACTTACCCATTATAAGTACAATTGTGTAAGGGGTAACCTGTTCACAATTCGCAAGTGTACGTACTGCCTCCTCGTGGCAACCACTGGTAACTAAGGCCACTTGGCACATTTTTGGCCATTTGGCACAGACTAAAGTACGGCGCTAAAGGAGAAAACCTTGACAAAAAACCCTAATCTAAGGTGGAACAGCATATGCCGAAAGATGAATGGCTGTTAGGTTAATCAGCCCACAATATGCAGACTCTGGATACCAGGCACCCTACAGTTTTATTTAGCCTTCCTGTAGTAAAGCTGGGTGACCTACAGGTGATTTGCAATTCCGAGCAACTCGTAAGAGTAAAATCAAACGGAATACGGGGCAGGAGTAGGAATATACGAGAGTGGGACAACCCTCTCGAGGTCCTTGAGCTCCAATGCTACCGTCTTTCTAGCGGAACTACATGATGTAGTAAACATCTAGGAGGGAGAGCAATAAGCCCGGATAGTATGTATCACGTACCGGGAGGCAGTATCGTCAGGTTCATTAAGAACCTGAATATTGACTGGACGGATAATTAAGCAGGGGCCAGCACAATAGATCTTTTAGGTCGCAGTGCGAAGTGGCTGATCACCCGCATGCCCCCCCCCCCAATAATAATAATAATAAATACCCATTATAACTTCGTTATAATGGCAAAATTAAAAATATTATGAAATCATTTTTTAAATCGTAGTGCGATTTGGAAATCTTGTTATAATATTGCATCACCTTTTCTTGCTTTATTTTAACGAAAAAGTCATAGTCGAAATAATCACTTGCAACTCGCTCGTAGAAAAAAATATTCACATTTAAAATTTACCTGCCATTGAAACAGCGTACTGTTCAAGCTAAGGTTAAATTTGCAGCCGATTAATCATTCGTATAAAAGTGTAATTAAATTTTGGAAATCGTAGGTTTATTTGAGTAACTTAAGTTATGAAGCACCTACCTACGGAGAAATAAAGTTAACGAAAATAAAGTCAATTCAATATGGAAATAAAGTCAATAGGCTTGGCTTTATTTCTTTTTTAAATTCAAATAAAACCCATTGACTTTATTTTCATTTCAGTTTAGACTTTCAAAGTCAATTTTATAAAAAAATTGGTTTCCTCAATTAATTGAGTGAAAATAAACTCAATTAACTTTATTCATTTTTTTTTTTTTTTTTTTTTCAAATGGAAATATACCTGATTGTGTATTGTATGTATGTATTCTAGTTTCAAATTTATTGCTGGTATTGATTGCAGCAGCGCCTTTGAAGAGAAGAAAAGAAATTCTAGAAAAGGAATATTTAATTTTAAAACGAGAAAATCTTTCCCGCTGGAAAAGCGGGGTTTTTGGTCAGGAGCCCCATTTTCAAAGGTATACAAAAAAATGTTAACGTTTAAAAAACGGTTTTATCATTTGTGGTAGGTACTATTAGAAAGAAGCGATAAGACCGGTAAAAACTGTTTGAACTATGCACAGGTTGATGAAGCAATTATTACAAACATTTCTATTCTAATTTTAAAATTTAATTTTCCAGAATATTTTTAATTTAAATATTTATTTTCCAGAATTTCTTCTTTTTTTAAAAAGGGGATATGACAGAAATGAATTCATTAAAGTTAAATACTGAACGATTCACTTTAAATTGGAAATAAATTCAATTGACTTTAAAAAATTTGAAAAAGAAATAAAACCAATTTACGCAATACCGATTAAACCAATTGACTTAGAGTTAATTTAAAATAAAATAAAATTTACAGTAAAATCTCAACTATTTCGTCAGTGGTAAGAAAATTGGACAAATCACCAACATTGGTCAACATTTCCCATTCATCTGGTTGCGACTTATTTATTTTGCATCAAATTTATTATTATTTTCTCAACAAAAAACAAAATGTTTTTAGGTACTTAATTACTAGCGGTTGGTAAACTGAGAAAGATAAGGATGAGGGGAACCGGGATTACACATTGCATTACTGCATCTTATATTGTACGGTAAAATTAATGGTTCTTTCCGTAAACAAATGGCAGTGATCCTAAAATTGATTAGTTTTAATTATTTCTTGGTCATTTATTTTAAAGTAAAAATGCTTTTCATATATTAAAGTAATTAAGTAAAATAACGGTTTGGCTAATTAACATTAGATAATTAACTAATTGAAAAAGAACAAATAATTTTGTAAACGTTCCTCATAATTAATTCAAAGTCTTTCAATCATTAAGCGTATAATATTTCCATATCTTGAACATAATGTTATACAAATAATTATTACCATGCATTGTATAAAAGTGGCTTTACTTTTTGTTTAAGGTTTGTATGGTTCTCTCTAGATGCGAAGCATTTGTCAAAACATAAACAGTTTCATTGCATTCCGTATAATTACCCAAACAGTATTACATGGTATTGTAGAATATAAAGCTAAGTGAAAAAAAAAGAAATTTCATTAGTCCAATTAACATGATTAAAAACCGTTGAAGGATGTTAATTAGTAAACCAGAAAAAATACATTTGTAATTCGCTTGTTTCCGTTTTTTTTGTATGCTATTTTATTTCCTATGTGCGGAAAACTTTGGTACCTACGAATACAACAAAAAAACTGTAAAATATAAAAACAAGCAGCCGAAAGTTTAATTAGCTAATTTAAATTGAAAAGCAGGAAAATACGCATACACATTAATGGAAACTGTAACAGTAAGAAGAAGCTTTTAAGAAAGTCAGATAATAATACCGGCGTTGTATTATTTGTAAGAATTTACAAAAATTTGATACGATAAAATTTGATTGTTTATGGTTTGGATTTTTAGGGACTGCACGAGTTAACAGAATAATGTAACAACAGATTCAAATAATGAAATCAATTTCTAATTCAAATCAACAGTTCAAATACAATCTGAAATGCAATCAGAAATTCGATCGGAGCGAGCAGACAGAGCAAAAACAAAACAAAACAATATTGCTTTGTTGTTGTAACAACAAACTGCCGCTCTCTCCGATACAATAAAAAAACAAATGAAGACACATTTTAAAAAGAGTCAGTGACATTCATAATTATAATTTTATTTTATTTATAGTATTTTATCAATAACTTAGTATTAAAAGGAAAAGCATACATGGAAACAAAGTAATCGAAACAAAAAATGTAATGAAGTTGCTTCCATTAGGCATAGGTTAGGTTAGGTTAGGTTGGAGTGGCTACTTACGCACACTTAGACCGGTGACGGTCCATTGTGATACCACAGGATGTATCCCCTTTTACCCCTATTGGAACCATTTCGAGCTACTTATGTAGCGTAAGACGTCCCGCACTTTAATGTTTTCGAGATCCGAGAGGCAGTCCATCCTGAACTTACCTAAATGTTTGTGCCTTCTGAGAGCCAATGCTGGACACGAGCACAGGAAGTGGACCAACGTCTCTTCCTCCTCTTCGTCCAAGCAGCTTCTGCAGAAGTCATTAGCCTCCAGACCCAGCCTTCTTGCATGTTCTCCAAAAAGGCAGTGTCCCGTGAGAATTCCTACGACCGTTCTTAATTCACGTCTGCGTAAGGATATTATTGCCCTAGTGCGCCCCAAATCCAGCTTTGGCCAAACTTGTCTTGCAACTCTACAGGTGAGGGTGTTAGACCACCTTTCCCCCACTGAGGATAGCGCCTGCTTCCCAAGTGCTTGTCTCAGAGCTGTGATAGGCCTCCCCAGACTTGCCCTTTCCGGTTGCAGCTGGAGAGTCGTACCATGCCTAGCAAGTTCATCTGCCCTGCAGTTCCCCATGACGCCCGAGTGACCTGGAACCCAGACCACCTGGATATTGAAATGCTCCCCCATCTCCTTTAGAGATGAGTGACAACTCAACGCCACCCGTGACGCCAAAGACACCGATTCTAACGACCGGATCGCCGCTTGACTGTCCACATAGATTGTGATATCGTCTGAGGATAACACATTATGCTTCAACCACGTCATGACCTCCTCAATCGCTACGACTTCAGCTTGGTACACGCTGCAGTAATCAGGGAGACGAATAGAAATATTTACATTTAATTTGTCATAGAATACTCCAGCTCCTACTTTGCCGTCTAGCTTGAAGCCATCTGTGAAGAATTGCAACGCTTCGGTTTCCGATAACGGTCTATCCCTCCAGGATTCCCTTGAGGGAAGGAGGTCCGAATTCGCTTCTCGAAGCGTAGAGTAGGTTTAATGTAGTCAAGATTCGCCAGCTCATCCTTCAACGATCTGACAATAGTAGAGTGTCCTATACTAAGACACCTCCACTGAGAGACGGCTGCAAGTCGTACAGCCGTATTTGCCGCCATCTGTTTGCCAAAAATGTCTACCGGAAGAAGGTCCATTAGGCATAAAAACCTCTTAAATTTTTTCAAACCGACACAATTTTTTCAAGAGATGAAATAATATTAAAATTAGCAATAATAACAATATTAATAAAAATAAATTGAAAATATAGATAACAAGGCTCCTTAGCTTTGAGAGGTTTAAATATAAAAAGCCAAACACGAAATTCGTAAAAAATAGATAAACTACATCCTAAAACAAGGCTAGAGTAGGAAGAAATATGATCGAACTTCCTAATACCAAAAATAAACCTAGTACAAGCATTGAGACATCTTTGGAGAACATTCATATTTTTCTGAAGCATACCGTATAAAACTATGTCACTGTAAATAAAATGAGGAAGAAGATAAGACAAAAACAATTTTTTGTTAAACTGACTAACACAAAATCAAAACAACTAAGCATGCCAAAGTAAGAGTTTTATTAATAACTAAGCCTAAATCCCTAGCTGTGCTTGAATATTTAATTAGCAAACCCTGCAGAAAAATACCAGGAAAGGACGAGGTATCTAACGGTTTTTTATAAATTATAATCGACTGAAATTTATTCACATTTAAAATGAGCCTATTAGAGACCGACCAACTGACGAGATTACTTAAATCTACATTTATCAGAGAAATATTCCTAACAATAGAATCCTGATCCAAACGACTATTTCTATAAATTTAGACGTCATCAGCAGCAAAAATGTGAAATGAACAATGTTGAATAGAAGATTCTATGTCATTAATGTAAATAGAAAATAATAGGGACCCAGCATTGAACCCCGAGGCACGCCGGAAATTACAGGATCGAAATCAGACAAGAAGTTGTCGAAAAAAACTGCCTGAGAACGATGAGAAAGATAGTTAAAAATTAATTTGTCAGCAGAAACCAAAAATCTAAACTGAGATAAGAGTTTATTAAAAAGAATTCTGTGATTAATAGAATCAAAGGCCTTAGCAAAATCTAACAAAGTTAAAGAAGTTAATGCCCTATTATTCCTGTTACGCCTAATATCAGCACATACATTTAATAATGCAGTAGAAGTGCTATAAAATTTTCTAAACCCAGATTGGAAGAAATTAATTAAACTATTGCTATGTAAATGCGATTGAATTTGATTTTTAACAACTATTGCTATGTAAATGCGATTGAATTTGATTTTTAACAACTATCTCGAAAGCTTTAGAGAGAAACCTTAACATGCTAATTGGCCTAAAATGGGATAGCTCAGTAATGGATTACTGATCTTTGGGATGGAGATTATTTTACTTAGCTTCCACTGATCTGAAAGACCACAGACCAGAAGATTCCGATTTAACCTTCTAAATAGCAGATTGTAAATCCTTGAGAGAAATATTTGAAAACGAACACGAATTCGAGAACGCGTTAGAGAACAAATTGATGGTGCTACTGCTCGGGTTCAGATTTGAACAAAAATAACTATTAATGTCATTGGGTTTGAAAACCCCACCAGAACTACTCTTGCATCTGTCTAGGCCTAAATTGCGAACATTACGCCAGAAAACCTTAGGAAGAAGTGAGGAGTCTAACTTGTCCTTGCTTGTTTGGCAATTCGGATTAAGCCTACAACTCTTTTACTAGCCTGCTTGTAATCTAAATGAGATTGGCTATTAGGATACCTTTTCCATAAACGATATTTACTAACTCTAATATTTATGACAATCAAAATTTCCTGAGACAACCAAGGCGGAGATTTTGCTTTGCAAGTAACCTTGTTAAGCGGAACGCAACTATCAAACACCAAACCAATATACGAGTTGAAAAATTCTATTTGGCTAGTTGCAGAGCTAAGGCAAAAAATATCCTCCCAAGGAACCGAGTTACAAACTAAGTAAAGGCGGGAATTCTCTGTACTAGAAAAATCTCTAAAGCTAAGTTCACAGAAAAAACTAAAAGATCATGATGGGATCCCATACCGAGAGACAACTGATTGAAAAAACAAATAGAGTTATTAGTAAAAGAGATGATCTCATCAATAAGGTAATAAGAGGCACCGCAAGCGGTTGGACAAGAAAACGTTAATGCCACAGTGTTGTGTACAGATAAATTAAGACTATTTAAAAGATTCAAATAATCCCGAGGGAAGCCGGAATTTTGGAGTATATCGAAATTAAAGTCATCTGATATATACATTTCATCAAATCTACAAGAGAAGTAACTAAACAGACTTACTAAGTCCACAAGGGATTGTGGACAACACAATGAAAACGTTGACAAATAAAAACTCTAAATCGGATATTAGCAATTCTGAAATGGAAGAAGGTATGGTAACTAATCTAGCCTTAATGTGATCAGCTACAAAAATACATAAACCATCATAATTTAGCGGAGGTATCACTCTATCTTTCCTAAATATATTACAACCTGTGGCCATCAATACAGTTGAACTAGGGATATTTGGGTTTAAAAAGGTCTCAGAGAAACAAAGAATGTCGACTGAAGCACCATTAAAAATGTGACGAATCTCGTCAATATTTGGGGCTAAACTTTCCACATTTAAAGCTAGCTATATTTAACAATGACCTATCGACTAACATAGATTTTAAAACTACATTGGAGTTGTTAAAAAACATTTAAAATTAAAAACTCAAGTGTAAACTTGAGACGACGTGATTGTTGTCCAGTACTTACAAATAAAGTTAAGGAACGCTTCATCCAAAATGAACGAGATTACTGGAAATCTAAAACGAAAAGAAACAAAAAACCACTCAAAGTAACAAATGCCAAGTTAAAGTAAACAAAGGAACAATACTTAACCGTCTTAGAGGCGTATACCAAAGTAATAGGCTTGCGTGGGGCGCTATTTATTACTAAAATTTAAAGTACAATACATTCATTAAAAAAAATTAAGAAAAATTCGCGAATAAATATAATATTATTATGAATAAATGTACTGTAAAATTGAATTAAAAAGTTTAAATGGCCAATGTGTCTAAATTGCAATATGAAGTTGTTTAATAGAACATCGTCAGAAATTTGGATTGGTTCAATGAGAACTGGGTTCGATTCCCGATAAAGGTCGGGTGGATATAAACAAATAACATATATATTTCATTTTTTATTGGAAGTTATTGTAAAATACAAAAAAGAAATTAAGATTTTTATATTTTTATTATAAATCACATTAGCTTGATGTATTAATAATCACAAATTATATTTGCCACTAAACCTAAATTCCATTCGACACTAATTGAGAATCATATCTAACAAAAAGCGTTGCAGCAAAAAAAGTTAACTGTATTTTTAAGGGACTTAAAGCAGAGTTAATTTCGTTGACAACCCAAACTGTTCGGCGGAACGAAGGACGAAGTGCTGGTTAAGCGTAATACATTAATTTAATAAGAGTATCTGGAAACAAATTGGAATTATTCTGTGTACTTTGAGGTTAAAAATCAGTGTAGCGCGCAGTTCTTCAGTACAGCATAATATATTGTTAATAGACTGAGAGTTAATAGAATTTCCCTTCAAACTACAATATTATTGACTGTTTAAACTTTCTAATTAACAAAAAGCGAGTAACATTAAAGCAAGCAAGAAATAAGAATTTTTTTCTTATTAAATTTTCGTAAGAACCTACCTATAACCTACCTATATACATACAATAAACAGGTATACGTATGAAGACATAAATCGACCCACTTTCGACGACTAAAAACGTACTAGGTAAGATATACAGTACACGTCTTATATATTTTCATCAGGTTTTACGTATTTTCACTGGACTAATTAATTTTTAATTGCACGATATCAAAAATGATGCGCCCTCTAATGGAACCTTAGAAGCACGTTTATTTTCTCCAGTTTTTGTATTTTACAAAAAGCAGAATTCGTGCTGTTAAGATTTAATAATCTATTAATTATATATTTTTCATTTCATTTAGACAAGAAGTGAAATCTAAATAAACGAGAGATTCTTCTACTCGATATCACATCATATGGATTTCATATGCTATAAAAATAATTTTGTTTTACTTTAAATCGAATTCTTAGTATCACATGAGACATTCTTATTATTATTATTATTATTTTTTTTTTTTGATAAAATATTTAAATATTATTATCTTTTGGGTTTATTCATTTCCAAAAAAATAAAAACAATATCCCTTGACACAAATCTAAATAGCAAATTTAAATTTTTTGTTCATTCAATTTTCTTCTTGCTTTTCTTAAGCATCTACAAAACTAAGACGGAATGTTTTAGAAACGAATTATTTTATTGACAAAAAATATGTAATTCTGAAATATTTATATAAGTAAAAAATATGAATATATATTTCTAAATAGCTATTTATGTATGGAAGTAAAAATACATTGAGACAAAATTGTATTTAGGAAACGATTTTTCAGATATAAGTTACAACCTAAATATAGAATTTATTGTGGAATGTGACACCATATTCGTAATTGCCTGTTAAATGTTAAATCTATCAAATCCCTCCCAACATTAAAAAAAAAATAAAAATATATCGAAAGCCCTTACTTAGGTATAAATGTTTGTGAGGCAACAATGTCACCCTGAAAATATGTTTTTATCCTGTAAATAAATTAAAACTTTTAATAATTATAAGACGTTACTATTTCCGAATATTGTAGAGAATAAATCCATTTTAGAGCTGTGATAATGAAAAAAATAATCCTCTCAGCCGGCCATGGCGAGTGAATTGATTGTATGACAATTTACATTTTATATTATACGAAACGTACTGACTACAGGTTGTGTTAGCCAATATTAACATGCCGGAATCAACCTTCAAATTTCTTCACCATATTCACAGTTTTATTCCTGTGAAGTTAATTTCAATTTTACCATTTTTAATTTCGATTAATTATTTAAAAGGAATTAATCCGGTTTCGAACTGATAAGCCTAACATTAAGGAAAAGTGTCGCCTATATGACAATTTACATTATTTCTTATACAAAATGTACCGTGAACAGATTGTTTTAGGGAATTATACTAACACGCCCAAGTTCCCTTACAAATGTTTTGTTCACATTTCCACTGTTCTTTCTATTCCTATAAAAGCTAATTTTAATATTGAAACAGAAGCAAAACTATATGAATGTGATGAAAATATTTCTATGGGAATGTAAACGCACGGTTCGTTCCTCATATGTAGATTGTAAATTGTTATACAATCTTTGCAGTCGGTATGGATTTCTCTTAAAACTTTCAGAAACAAAACTTCATATAATTAATTCAAATTAAAAATTAGAGATTACACGAATTTAGTTAATTTAAATTAGAGTAAAATTAGTAAAATTAAATATAAAATTGGCTGACCCAATTGTGCATTGCTGTTTTGAAGGTAAAATGAAAGGTTAACTACCTATTAGTACACCTATTAGTACTACCTATTAGTAATTGCTTCTTTTCGCCATTAAATAAATTAGTTTAGCTTATCCCTTTCATTCATTTATTCATTAAGTCTCGAATTTATAATTGTTAAACGTACCCAACAAAAAAACTGTCCACTCATGTTATAGTAACAGTTTCCGTACTTATAAACCTCACTATAACATTCGTTATATAGTATAATGTAACAACGTTTTCAATGGTTAAAATCGATCACTATAAACATTGCTACAAAGTATCGAAGACAACAAAATAAATTCGAAGTACATATCGAATTTTTGACACGATTTTGAAATGATTTTCGAAAATCGTTGATATAATAATACAATAGTTACGACTCTAAATTAGGGCCGTAAGTATTTCGATAGAATATGTACACCAAATGCCAAAAATCACTCGAAAAAAATAATCCTGATTATACCAGCTATAAAAATCGTAAGCTAATCCTAAAGTGTTTAGATTAAGGAACCATCATTCATACTATATAAAAGAAATATTTAGTATGACAACCATCATCTCGCTCTGTACACAAAACAAAACATTCAATTGCTAAATAATTGAATTCATAATACCTAATTCGTACTTAAAACCATTTTATCCCATTAAATGTATATAAATAACCATAAAAATTTCAAACGTAATAAAAAAAATTTGGCGACAACAAAAACATCTAGATAGAAACATTATCCTCATATAAATCAAGAAATCTCATAAAATATCTGAAAACGAAAATTCATCGTACACACCACTATAAAAATTTACGTAACATAAAATGATTTATTTCATCTAACGCAGCCTTTAACAACATCATCTTTCACCCATCGTAAGTCGTCCGTCTCATGAAATTGAAATTGTTCGTCAACAGAATAACGAAAAAAAAAAATCGCGTACATCGTAATTTTTTTTATGGGCCATTTCACTCGTCATCACACCCCACTATCGAAATAGATGAAGCAAAATGCGGGTATTAAAAACTAAACCCTAAAGTGGGAGATGACTCTTTAGGATATTGTCATAATTAGTAAGGAAGATGATAATCCTGACTTATAAATACATACAATAAAAATATTAAGTTCTTGGCAACAAAGTGGTCTGTCTTTAAGTACTCATATTAAATGCTGGAAAATGATAGTATTGTTGTGAAACAATGATGATATTTATAGCCTGTGCAATTCGAATGACTTATATAAATCAAAATTGGAAATTTAGAAGATAGTGCTAATCAAATGGCTAAATTCCGAAAAAAGCGAAGACAGACATTGTAGCTGCATAGTACGGTATTTTTCCGCATAATACAGTACCTAGGAAATATTTCAGCAAGGATCCTTTTGTATCACGAAAAATAGCCACTAAAAATCTTGCATAAATATTTCGCTACCTATTGACAAATTGGCTTTTATGGCAAATGAATTCATTCGGAAATTAATTGAATAGTTAAAAATATTCGATAATAATATTAATTATGTAATACGGCGGTGTTTCAAACAACACTCCTTGATTATTCTTTTTTTTCGTCGCGCGCAGAGTAGCCATCTTTTTCATCGGTTTGTTCAGTTCGTGATAGTTCGGCCATACTCGATCCACTCATTGTCGTCGCATTCATCTCCATCTTCTGTACCATCCAATTCAGGTGATGAATTGCACTAAGGTTTCATTCTATCGGACGAATAAACTGAACTGAATTTCCGGGATTTAATTTGCATTCCTTTGATGTCTTAAATTAAATAGCGGTGGTTTCCGAGAGCTTTGGCCACCACATATGGTCCACGAAATTTAAGTTATAATTTAAGATCTCGACGCTGAACATGAAGTGCACACTGACGCCTCCAGCGTTGGTCTCGCGGGAAATGATAGATGGCAGAACATGGAAGCCGGTCACATAGCCGCTATTTCATACATGTTGAACAGAAGTACTATAGTTACGAATTAGAGGTTCTCGCAAGCGGTTCCGCCTCGTTACTGACTGTTTTGCTATCGCACGATTGAAAGAGAAAACCGAGATGATACCGAGAATTGCAAGATGGTGGATGCGATTACTCGAAAACGATTTCGAGGCGATTCTTCGATCAGCGGAACCGCCGAGAGAAATGGAAACTGCTACTGGTTGTATAATGAAAATTGGAGTTGATTAGAACGACTGGCTTCTTACCATGGAGTTCCAAGACGAGAACTTGAAAAGAATTATTGCCGTACTCAGCGGAGATCGGAAGTCCGATAACGAAAAACATTTAAAAAGGGAATTTCGACAAAAAGATTATCGATTATACCATAAGGAAGAAGACGAACTGAAGTTTGTTGAGCCAAAGGCACTTCGATTGCGATTAGTAGTGCAACACTTTCACGATAATATGGGACACTCCGGAATCGAGCAGACGATTGAACGACTGAATGAAAATTTATGGTTTCCGAAAATGCGGCAATACGTGAGGTCTACTAACTAAACTACGTAATATGGCGACTTTTAAAACAACAATTCTTTATTGTTTTTTCGTCGTGCGCAGGGCTGCCATCTTTTTCGTCGGTTCGTTCAGTTCGTGAAACTAAGAAAGTCAGTTCACCAAGTGCAACCTTCTAACCTTAGTTTGGTCTCTTGACGAATCTCTCAATTAAACAAAGAAGGATTCTTTATTTCTAATGTGCCTTCAATGTTAAGTTTCTTATAAGCGAAAGTCTTATAAATAATGCACGTTGTTCTATAGCGGTCATTTAACTGAAGATCAGTTAAATAATTTGCATCTCACAGCCGCTTGATCATACATTTGCCCTACTTTTCTCTTATAAGCCGCGGCTTGTTAATTAAAAAGTTTTTTTTTCATCTAAACAAATTATAGGCATTTAGGGTTGTCAAAAATTAAATTTTTATTTGAAGTAATTTAATTCTTGAGTACTCTAAATTCTTCATATTCTTAAAATGTATTAAATATGAGGTATTATTTTAAATTCTGAATAAAGTATAGTATTATCCATAAGAAAGTACCTTTATTTATTATTTATTTTTAACCTCCCTTCATAATGTAGCAAGAAAATTATTCTCATCACTCTATTGCCTTTTCTTCAATTCAATTTGAACATTTCAGTGGTAAACAACAATATTAAAACCAGTTCCGTTTGTAAAAAAGTGTTTTGAAGTCGTGTTTTTAATTACCCATCCGAAAGGACCGAAAGAGTCTGAAATAGCGCGAATGTGTAGTATACCAAAGCTTACCTAAATATACAAGCCGTCAGGTTCAGACCAATCTTAAAAGAAGCTTAATTTAAGGGGGATAAACATAAAATCGAATTTTTCAAGTTTTCGAATAATCGATCTTGGACTAAAGTACCGGGAGGGGGAGGGGGGGGGGAATGATATTTCTACTTTTTTCAGTAGATATGTTATGAGGGATTGGCCTCTTTATTTTTCTGATTTAACAAATCGAAAATATTGGGAATGTCATGAACAATTAATATATTTGCCTATATTTGTATGATAGATAAAAACACATCGATTAGCTGTAAAAACAGTTTATTTTTGAAGGACTGTAATCTGTAATTTTGTAAAAATGTTTAAAAGACGAGATTGGATACGTTACCTTTCTGACCACAGAATATCTAAGACCTATTTGGCAAATCAAAAATTTTGTGACGTTTTAATCTTTCCCTCGTTGTGGTGGTAAGAAGCTTGTTCATCAGTTCATTTGGATGAATTTCCGATCTTGAGTGGTAGTTAAGTGGCGCTAGAATCGCCAATTTGGGGTATTGTTGGGAGTGCATTTGAGCCTATGTGAATTATATTGTTTAACACGAATCAAGGTACCGTTTTGGGCGCCTATAGTTTATTACAGTTTTTTCTAGTAAAATCGAAATTAACAATTACTTTCTTTTACTCTAGTAAAATAAAGTAATAGTAATCATGAAAATTTTGGACCTTGAGATTTTTAGAGATTTATCTGTTTTGAGGTCCCCTGAGTCCGAAAAAAGTGGGTTTCGAAATGGTGTCTGTCTGTCTGTCTGTCAGTCTGTCAGTCTGTCTGTGTCCTCTCTACAGCCCAGATGGTTTAACCAATCGAACTGAAACTTCAGATTTAAGCTTTTTTGATAAATTGCGAGGTCCCAGTGAATTTTACTCCAAATCGGCAAACCGGAAGTGGCCACTCTCTTGGTCCAGAAAATTTATTTTGCAAATATCTTAAAAAGTATAAGGTTTATAAAAACTACTCAAAACAAAATGTTTCCAAAAATTAAAAACAAATAAAAATAAAAAATAAAAAAAATTAAATAAAAAATTAAAAAATTTAAAAATTAAAAAAAAAAATTTAAAAAAAAAAGTTATAAAAAAAAAAAAATTCTCAAAATTCTCTGTTCGTAAAAGACAGTCGTGTGTTGGCCACACCTCCATTTTTTTCTTTTGCACTCCTGAAAAATTTCATTTTTTGAATTATATCACTATTCTTTATCGTGTGCGATGTGGTGGCAGTCAGCGCGTTAAACTGGCAAGTTATATTCGAAAATAGCCCATATACATATCATTGAATACTAGTGTAGCAAGGTTTATAAAAAACTACTCAAAACAAAATGTTTCCAAAAATTAAAAACAAATAAAAATAAAAAATAAAAAAAATTAAATAAAAAATTTAAAAATTTAAAAATTAAAAAAAAAATTTAAAAAAAAAAGTTATAAAAAAAAAAAAAATTCTCAAAATTCTCTGTTCGTAAAAGAAAGTCGTGTGTTGGTCACACCTCCATTTTTTTCTTTTGCACTCCTGAAAAATTTCATTTTTTGAATTATATCACTATTCTTTATCGTGTGCGATGTGGTGGCAGTCAGCGCGTTAAACTGGCAAGTTATATTCGAAAATAGCCCATATATCATTGAATACTAGTGTAGCGTTGGAAAGTTTTTGGTTCTCTGCTCGTTTTGTTTTCAAATTTGACTTTTTCAGTAATAGCTTTACATTTCTGTTCGAAATTGATATATAACTTTGGAAGAACTGGTGAATTGTATTAGGGCATTTTTATTTAACATTATCTGAATCGGAACAAGATTTCCAGAAATAAGAACCATGAAACTGAAACAGCAAGCAAATGCGGAATTTTGGATACTTAATTCATTTGTTTTACTGAGATATTAATTTTTACTTTCTTTTACTCTAGTAAAATAAAGTATAGTAATCATGAAAATTTTGGACCTTGAGATTTTTAGAGATTTATTTGTTTTGAGGTCCCCTGAGTCCGAAAAAGTGGGTTTCGAAATGGTGTCTGTCTGTCTGTCAGTCTGTCAGTCTGTCAGTCTGTCAGTCTGTCAGTCTGTCAGTCTGTCAGTCTGTCAGTCTGTCAGTCTGTCAGTCTGTCAGTCTGTCAGTCTGTCAGTCTGTCTGTGTCCTCTCTACAGCCCAGATGGTTTAACCAATCGAACTGAAACTTCAGATTTAAGCTTTTTTGATAAATTGGGAGGTCCCAGTGAATTTTACTCCAAATCGGCCAACCGGAAGTGGCCACTCCCTTGGTCCAGAAAATTTATTTTGCAAATATCTTAAAAAGTATAAGGTTTACAAAGAACTAACAAATAAAAGTCAAAAATAAAAAATTTAAAAAAAAAATTAAAAAATTTAAAAATTAAAAAAAAAAAAATTTAAAAAAAAAAGTTATAAAAAAAAAAAAAATTCTCAAAATTCTCTGTTCGTAAAAGAAAGTCGTGTGTTGGCCTCACCTCCATTTTTACTTTCTTTTACTCTAGTAAAATAAAGTATAGTAATCATGAAAATTTTGGACCTTGAGATTTTTAGAGATTTATTTGTTTTGAGGTCCTCTAAGTCCGAAAAAGTGGGTTTCGAAATGGTGTCTGTCTGTCTGTCTGTTAGTCTGTCAGTCTGTCAGTCTGTCAGTCTGTCAGTCTGTCAGTCTGTCAGTCTGTCAGTCTGTCAGTCTGTCAGTCTGTCAGTCTGTCAGTCTGTCAGTCTGTCAGTCTGTCAGTCTGTCAGTCTGTCAGTCTGTCAGTCTGTCAGTCTGTCAGTCTGTCAGTCTGTCAGTCTGTCATTGTCCTCTCTACAGCCCAGATGGTTTAACCAATCGAACTGAAACTTCAGATTTAAGCTTTTTTGATAAATTGGGAGGTCCCAGAGAATTTTACTCCAAATCGGCCAACCGGAAGTGGCCACTCCCTTGGTCCAGAAAATTTATTTTGCAAATTTCTTAAAAAGTATAAGGTTTACAAAGAACTAATTAATACAAAATGTTTTCAAAAATTAAAAACAAATAAAAGTAAAAAATAAAAAATTTAAAAAAAAAAATTAAAAAAATTAAAAATTAAAAAAAAAAATTTAAAAAAAAAAGTTATAAAAAAAAAAATTCTCAAAATTCTCTGTTCGTAAAAGAAAGTCGTGTGTTGGCCACACCTCCATTTTTTACTTTGTTCCAGAGTATCAATTTAAATTTAAATAACTTTTATTTCGGTTTATTAAATATTACTTAAAAATAAAGAAATAACTGATTAATAATATGCATTTTAATTTTCAGTGATATTATTATAAATGTCGGTTTCCAGAAAATTGTTGCTTCTTCCTTGGGTTACTAGACGTTGGATTGGGCGAGGGGGAGGGTAGGGAGGGAACGATGGTTGTTTGTGGGAAATGTACGCTGGTTAGGTTTTAAAACAATTGTAATGTATTTATTAATTTAAAATTTGTTTCCCTAAACTTTGAATTACAACTTTTTTAAATTTTACTTTTTAATTTTAATTTTAAATTTGAATTTAAATAAATTCGACTCTATTTAGATAAGTAAAAAATCTCGATTTCGATTTTCAGGAAGTCCTGTGGAGCTTGTACCAGATTCCAGAATTTTTAAGCATCCAGCGGATATGTAGTTTTCAGAATTGTTTTACTTTGGTAGATAAATTTTCAAAATTCGCGACTATCCACAAATTAAAGGATAGAAAGTCGACTACAATAATTTCCAAATTCAAAAAATTCTTCTCTATAGAGGGAATACCGAAGGAAATATTACTAGACAGCGCAGCAGAATTTACATCGGAACTAGTCTCCAAATTCCTGGAAATGTACAACGTAAAATTGCACATGACCACGGCAAAATCTAGCACGGGTAACAGTCCAATCGAGCGATGGCACTCTACCTTAACCGAGCTGACCAGGATTATCTTTTCCAAAAATAAAAATATTACAATATCAGATCTTATGGACGAAGCGGTGCTAGCATCTAATAGCTCAATACACGCTTCAACAAAATTAACTCCTTTTGAGTTACATAAGGGTCATATAACAATCTCAAATTTCCCTAAAACTATTACTCTACAACATGATATTTATTTAACCAACATTAGAGAAAGGTATGACGAGGTAAAAAAATTAGTCGCTGAGCAAAGCAAGCAATTGAAAGAAAGGTCAATAGCAAAACTAAATCAAAATAAAAGTAACCCCAAACCTTTTCAACCGGGAGAAACTATATTTGAAAAAAGTACAACTAGGGATAAACTAACCTCAAAATATATAAAACATACGGTTGTAGCGGATAACAGAGCTAACGTTACCACTAACAAACGTACTGTACACAAACAACGCATAAAAAACTGAACTTTTCGTTACAGGTATTTTCCAGTGTCATTCAGACAAAATATCGAAATATTCGACCTATCTAACAACAAGGGAATATTGGGAATAGACATGGGTAAAGCTAGGATAATCTCCGGATATTCTAAATTAATACATATTATTGAACTAGGTGGCCTAACAGGAAATCTAGAAGCAATAGAACGCAATATTCTAGACGTAGAAACCGTCATCAGTAATAAAACACTGCCGAACTACAAATTAACTATTGCAAAAAGAAAATTTTCTAAACTAGAAAAAGATTTATTAAGTATTCTACCTAGACAAAGAACTAAACGCGGTCTTTGGAATGGATTAGGAACGGTAATCAAAAGCATATCAGGTAATGTAGACCATGATGATTATATTCAAATACAGAATGCCATAACCAAATTGGAAAACGGGAACTATGTAATAAATAAGTTACACAATGAGGAGGTGAAATTAAACGAACTTCTGATAGGAAGACTAGAAAATATAACCAACCATATTAATTCCTTAACGGATCAAATCGAAAACGCTTTAAATTCCCATAGGAACTTACCAAATTCTCATTGAACAAACTACCTAATAGAGGAGTACTTTTATAAAATTGACTATAACTTGTATCTACTACAACAACAAATCAATGACATACATGAAATTATCACATTCGCTAAACTACAAGTGATATCTAGACATCTTTTAGACAGAAACGAGCTTGATTATATTCATGAACATTTGAAAGTCAATGACGTTAAAATCGCATCTGACGATGAAATCTATACTCTTTTAAGATTAAAAGCATACTACAACCGAACAAATATCGTGTTAGCCATTGAAATACCACAATTTTTAAAAGAACAACTAACTTTCTACAAAATCAAATCAATCCTGATAAATAACACACAAATCGTTAAACTAAATCGCATCTGACGATGAAATCTATACTCTTTTAAGATTAAAAGCATACTACAACCGAACAAATATCGTGTTAGCCATTGAAATACCACAATTTTTAAAAGAACAACTAACTTTCTACAAAATCAAATCAATCCTGATAAATAACACACAAATCGTTAAACTAAATACCAATTCCTTAATCCTTGAAACCCATATACATGGAGATTCACAAACCTTGCTACGTAATAGAACACATTCATTACTGTCATCGCGAGCACATTTATAATACTTAAAACCACTGTTTACCATAAATCTTATTACATAAAAATGTACATTGCACAACAACGGAAACGGAAGACTTCGAGGACATCGATTACATCGAATCAAACTATCTTTACATCTCATCAACAAAAGGAATACAATTTTTATCAACTTGTCTCAACCAAACAGGAATTTTACAAGGAAAGAAATTTGCTTAAATTCGAGTATACGAATGAATACAAAACAACATACCACAAAAGGTATATAGTTCAACCCTTGGATGGATTAAGCATTACCACCAGTGTGGAAGAATCCATCAGCCTACAACGTCTGGCTAACCAAACCATTACTAATATGGAAAGATTGAACGCACATTACGTCCAGTCACAAATCAACGATTACTCCATCTCCGTAATAACGCTAATAATGATCACATCGATCAGCGTCATTTTCTTCTATCTTTACAGAAAATACAGAACTACGAGTAACAAGGGATTGTTCCAACAAAACAGCCAAGTAAATCTGAAAGATAAAGACGTCGAGGACGACGCCAATCTTCGGCGGGAGGAGTTATGTCAGCATCCTGTCGACATATCAAGACCACCAACAACAACCACATGTGCATCCAAGTCAATGTAACTATAATTTTGTATCCAATTTCTGTAATTTGCTAACGTAAAGTAATTTGTATTAAATTGTTTTCCATTTCCGTTAAACTAAAGTAAAATGAAACTCTTGATAACAATAAATTTATTTTATTTTTCTAACCAGCATAAAAATTACAAAATGCGATGTAAGATTCTCAATAATCTTACATCAGAATTTTTATAAACTTAAACGGTAGCATAGAAACTAAAATTCGAATTATATAAAATCAGTCTAGAATTAAACATCAACAGAGCTAGAACCTGGAATAAAGAAATTAATAATTAATTAGAGGTGGTTTTTATTTATTTTGGGACGCTTCCTCACAAATTCGTTATATCGCACGCAGCAACCATAACTACCTATCGAACCAAATAACCCAATGGTTTAATGGTTAAATTGGTGCGTTTTTGGTTCTGCATGGAAAAAAAATATTTCACATCTCCATAAATTACAGGAGACCAGGCAATTGAGGCTTATTATCGGAACGATTGCTATTGTATATAATATTACGAAAGCTTTAAATAGTGATATGTAATTGGTTATCATAAAAATTGGACCTTAACAAAAACAAAAAATTACTTTGGATATAGGATAATAATTTTTTATATAAAACATTCCTATATTATATGAGCCGCATAAAATATTTGTTCTTATCTACTTAGTAGTGATTCCTATGCTGCACATACCACTATAACACCGCATGAAATACTTTGATTAGTATTTTATATGGTAGATAAATCAATTTCTCTTTCGATTGCTATTAATACGAATATAAGGTTTTAAGTTTCAAACTTGAAAATACAGAAATATGTGTACCCAAAAAAAATTCAATGGAATAATATGTCAAGGAATAATCTAATTCCAAACGATGCGGTAAACTTATGTAATTGCAGCTTAAATCACATTCATTTCAGATGATAATTGGAAAAATCTGTAAATGAAAAACTATTCATACATAATTGGCTCTAATGAAAAGGTAATGCAAAACACTATAACAACATACCCTTTCATTCGTTTAAAAAGTAGGTTTTCTTACTGTTATACTTAAATAGACAAAACTACCAAATACTGAGCTGATTGCTGATTGCTTTTGCAACATATTTATAAAAGGACGCAATATTCAATAGTACCATTAATATGTATACATACGTCTAAATACAAACTGTTTTTAATAATCAATACATGAAGAGCATACCTTTTGAGGTTGTTATTCCATTCTAATATACAAAATAGATTTTGTGTTGAAAATACGTTGTATGAAGTGAAATTCTGTGACTGCTTTTCCTAAATTATCCAAAAAATTCTGAAACGAGAGAACAAAATTGTTAATATTAGTATTATTGTTTCTAATAATTATAATAAATAACAAAAAAAAAAATATGTGAAAACATAAAATATTTTGTGTTGTGTGCTGGCTTTATTGAGACTTTTCTTTGAAGTTATACCTTTTTAACAAAATGAATCATCACACATAAAGAATGAATAAATTACATAATGAAATTCACCATCAGAACTACTAATTAACTATAAATGTAACGGTATTCATTTAGCGGTTTAACTATTGTACAGTCTTATTTCGGTAGAACATCTTTGGGATTCTTCCTTCTGTTTTCTAACGGACAGTAACAAATATACAACACTATACTGATATGTTAAATTTACAAACTAATAAAATAAAATTTCCTGTAAGAATTCTTTGAACATTTTATATCTGATAATACCGGAATGCAAAAGTACGACCCAAGGCTCCGGTCGAATACTCGGGTAAATCATTTACTACGGTAAATGTAGATTTTTAGTGTTCGTTTTTTGTTAAATTATGCATTTTTTTCTGTTTTGTACTCGTTCAATTCTTACAACAATAAAGAATAAAGTATCTAAACGTGAAACATTTCCATTTTTTTATTTCGCTTACTCTACATAAAAAAAAGGTAAATGCATTTACCGAATTTAGTGGATTTACGTACTCGAGAATTCAACCGCAGTCAAGGAAAGGAATTTGGATAGGTTAAAAATAAAAATGCAAAAGTTTATGACGTCCATTTACATTACAGACATACTAGTGTGTTGTAGCTACACACTACTTACACATAACGCGTTAAACGGGGCATTTTCGTATTACATACATAAGTAAAAAGATTAATTGTCGGATTCTAATTAGAGAACAGAATTAAAAATGAGTCCTGAATGGTTCAAACACAACGACGACCGTTCTGTTCCGCTCGACGCCCGCGCTCCACTTTAAAGTAATTTTCTGAATGAAAGACGAAAAGTTGATTCCTACGAAGGAATTAGATGCCGCCTTGTTCCAAGACGGAACATATAAACAAAACGGGACAAAAACGAACGAAACAGAATGGGCGCCAACGTTTGGCTTTACGTGTTTTTATAGTTCACGGATACATGATTTTTCTAACACTAGATATAACCGTACCAGTCATTTTGACTGGTTTTACTATTTTTCATTAATAGCCTACTTTTTACTAAGGATTCTTTTACTTTGAAACAAAAGTATGATTTGACATTTAGGTTATCATAGAATGATTATTCTTTATTATACTTCAATAAAAATGCAACTATACTGTATACAATTTAAAGAGATTAGTTATATGGTTTTAGTTCTGGTATATCTAGTGCTAATTTCTCAAGTAGGTACACATTTAGAAGAATTTACTTTAATTATGAATAATTCATTTGCGAAATGAAGCATTGAAAACTCGTGTGATGGAAGTTCGTACTTGTTGATATCTACGACAATGCACTTGGTCAATAAATAAAGTTGGATAAATAAAATTGTTATAAATTTACAATTTTTTTATTATTACTTAATTGTAGTTTATATTGGATTTTATATTCTCTTTAAATTACAATCTCAATTATTGCAGATTCAGTCAGTAATTTTTATTACCCGTATTAGTCTGCAACCTTGCTTTATTTAATATTTTATCATTAAACAACATTTTGGTAACAGAGGTCTTTTTCCTAAAACATTAGTCTACATTTACATGAATGTATTCATTATTAGTTTCGAGATTGGTTTGGACATGTCGTGATACCATAGACAACAATAGATGAATATTTTATATGACGAAAAAATTCATCTATAATGCATCTATACATTCATAATGTTTTGTGGATTATATCGTCCCAATTACTGTTGCAAAATGTTGTGGTTTGTACAAATTTAAAAAAAATAAAAACAAACCAGAGAATGTTACAGCCTTATTGTTGTTTAAGATTAGTGCAAGATTTTGCAGAGGAAATAAAAAATGTTAGCCAAATTAGCTATTTTGAAAATGATATATTCTCAAGATCATCACTTATATGAAAATAAACATTTTGAGCGGGTGCGAAGTTGACTATAGTAATTGGATCAACCAAAACCAACCATTTTTTGAGTTGTGCCGGTTTTCATGTATGCCATCGATATGTATAATATTGACGAAACAAAATCAAAATAAAACTTAACCAATGTCTTCGGTGTGTATGGAAATTAGTGTTAAATATTATATCAAAACATCACGATGGATAATTATAAAATAGAAACATTCAAGCGTTACCAAGTACAGAGAGCTAATACATTACTGTCTTGATAATATTTGTTTGCTTTTATCTCATAATACCAAATGACCAAAAATTGGTCTGTACATTTCCAAAACAACATCAATGACACGGTATAATCCCGTTCATTAATATCGAACATGTTTACATAGACTTCTTTGTTCGGCTAGATAACTCTTGTTCGGCTAGATAACTCTTGTTTGCCTATAGAGAACAGTAATGGACCCTTGGATAATCAACTATTTCAAATTTGAGCAGGAAGCATACATTTCTCTCAAAAATATCGAGAAATCTTGAATTTTTTGAATAATTTCGAAAAGTCTCGTAAATTATCATCACTTCTGTAATCTCGAAGAATCTCAAATAATATCGAACATGCTACACTAATAATATTCCTTAAAATCATGCAAATTAATACCAAGCGAAAGACCAAGCGCCAACTCAATAATGCAACATCATGCAAAATAAATATCTCGAAAATTTCAAATAATCGAAATCCGAACCATCCGACTCAATTCTGAAACCCTAAACCTGACGATTTTTTCGTTTTAATTTAATACAAAGACACGCCCTAAAACTCTATTATTTTTGCTTTTAAAATAAAGCAAAAATTTTCTGGAACTCTTTTTGTTTTAAAAGTATATGTTTAGAATGTTTCAACTTTGTCCTTTTCTCAAAACTTAGTGCTCCAACGATCGCTGCCAGAGTTCATCAACGGGAAAAAGGAGCGATAATACTTCAGGCAATACGCAATAATTTGCACAAACAAGAGCATCGTCAATGTCCGACACGCAAGAAATATATTTGCCGACAAATATGTGAATGAGCTCGAAGAGTTCTGGGAAAATGTTATTCCCTCGGGCGAAAGTAAATTTAACGTTTTTGGTTCAGATGGGCGTAGTGTGGCGGAAACCCAACAGTGAACTTGAGTAAAACATGGTAGCGGAAGTATAATGGTTTGGGGAGCTTTCAGCTGAAGGAGTGTAGTATATTTGACCTTCATTGAAACCATAATGAACCGGTTTAATTATTTGAATATTTTGAAGGATAATTTGTTGTGCTGAAAAAATGGGACATGGGCAAGATTTTCGCCCCGTACAAGACAATGACCAGAAGCATTGATAATTTATGGAATTATTTGGAGCAAAAGATCCGTGAATGCCAAATTAGCGGTAAGGAACAATTAAAACGGATCATTGTGGAGGAATGGGCCTAAAATTCCCCCCGAAATAACCCGGCAGTTAGCTTTCCCTAAAAATAAGTTTGCAAAGTATCATTGCATGAATAGGAATACAAGGATTTTCAGATGACGGTGAAGTGAGCAAACCCGAGTTACCAACTTCAGCTTTATTTCTTATGTCCAGATCACTAATAGGTGACTGGAAATACGTGACTAATTACGTATACGTATCAAGAATACGTGAATTGATTTAAAAAAATATAACCGTATGTTAAGAAAATATTGGGTTAAACGTAATAATGTTGACATGTGATCAAGGGGTAATAAATATGCAAGCATATTAACAGCTCGGCATCACATCCGAGAAACAATATTTTATATTGCCGAGAGTTGGGCACATTTTAAAGAGGGAGCGCCTCTTAATTTGGCCAAAATTTCTATTGCCAAAGAAAACCTAAATGTTGCGGCTGTTTTGGACGAGAGTTCTTTCCGAGTACTTAGATACTTTAAAAGGACAAAGTGTATGGTCAGAAATAAAACTTCGAAATTGGTGCAATTGTTTTATTAAAAAATGAGACAAGTCCTCCATAAAGCGGTCTCTGGTTCACGTTTTGAACATTAAACCAGAAGTTTATGAATCGCACAGTGCAAATGCTGGTTAAATTGACATGGACAGTTGAAGAAGGAAATGTTAAAAATTGTTCTAAACTTGATTTAAAATAACTATAATAAATTCTCAAGTTACGACTTAAGAGCACTTCAGATGATGCAATTTACAAGGTTTGGTTCGATTTGATAATCGATTTATTGCACTGTAAGTCAGTCTGATAAAATTACATATACCACTGTTGGTCTTATTTGTCAGACGATTTTCTTACAACACGAAGTTAGTTACGTAAGTTGAATACTTAAATAATTGCAATTACATTTTTGTCCCGTGAACCATTTTGGTCACGTTATGTTTGGTAACGCTGGTTAAATTTTTGTGTTCGTGGTGTACATTTTTTCACCAGAAATGTACCATGTACAAACCTTCAGGCATTTTATTTCACAAAAAAGAAAAATTTGTATTAAAATTAAAACGAAACAGAAATTGTAATTTTGTTCAAACTTTAATATTCAAAACTAGAATTTGGTTGAATTCTGGAGCTTAAATGTAACCGATGTGGTTGATATTTGAGTTTTGAGATATAGGAGTAAGGTGTCAAATTTTCCTTCTTCTAAATCGCTGGTTTTTCAAAGGAAATTTTAATTTTTTTTCTACATATTATTAGAAACTTCACATTCAAAATTTTACCATTAAAATTCTATCTCCAGAATCACTTAACTTTTTTGGACCCATACTGTAATTTCTAGTTTCAAATTATAACCTCTAAAGATAGAAAACACTAATTCAAGTACCCCGTCAAAAAACATTGTCTTTCGTCTTCTATTCTCTAACCTAATTTGTGAAGTCCTGAAATTACACTAAAAAAATATCTGAACTGAAACATAAACGAAACCGAAACACTTATGCACTCATAACAGAAGCCGGTAAAGGAAATACAATCGTTTTAATGAACGGAGAAAACTTTAATATTGAATCAATGCAAGAAACAATTCAATGAATGATCTGTTACAACAAAGCGGAACCAAGAAAGAAAACGTGACGAATTTTTATCACTCTGATCGCAACAATCCAAACTATATCAGTAACGTGCTAAACAACACAACAACCAATTCTACTCACCGATAGGAGGACTTCCAATGGCAAATCGTCCCTCAGGAACTTTAGCTAACTTATACAAGAACCACTTTGAAATCAGCATTAGTACATACAAAAATCAGCATTAGTACGAACAATAAAACTATGAGTCAATTTAGCAGTCTTCACAAGAACATAAACCATAAACAAATCCGTTAGACTTGACAATAAAAAATGTTAGCAACTAGCATACATTCAAAATATGCATAAAGGATACACAAAAGGCCGATTCATAGCCAAACTATCCAACCACCCTTACCAATATTAGAGAAGCCGCGATGATTTTTTTCATAAATAAACTCAATGCAATTTCGATGAATAATTAGGACTAAACGGAAGAACTGAAAATCATGAAACACATACGAGGAGCAATAAAAAACGGATGTTACATCTTCATTGGCCAAATGAACAATAGGTACGTTTGGAAGAAACAATCGAATATGATAGCCACTTTAAACAAGCAAATGGACAAAACCGTCAACAAGAATATACCGAAGCTTTTTAAAAAACACGAATATACAGTGCTGGTAAAAAAAAATTGACCTGCGATTTAGTATTGTACTTAAACAACTTAACATAAATCTAACCATAGACACAAGAATCTACAAGAATACGTATAACAAATACATGACAAACTGGTAGAACTGTCGAAATCAGATTTCCAGAACATCTAAAAGAAATCGGAAAACCAAAAACTGACTAGAAATACGCACAACTCTTGGCAACTGAAAAACATAATTACATAGACTGCCAACACAAGCTCACAGGCATTAATTGTACAGGTACATCCCCTTATTATTAAACTAAAAATAGGTCGCAACAAAATTTACAACCTCATTGTAAAGCTATAAAAAGTGTCATAGATTCACAAACACCACATGGTCATAAAAGTCTGTTTCCTTTTTTATTTTGTAGTTTTCGTTTTTTATAAATATAAAATACGCCCTTTTCTTATATAAGGAATAAGAAATTCCGAAATAAAAAGTAGGCGTCGACATTTAGAAAATAATAGGGGTGATTCAAACGTCAGGCATATAGAACACACAAAAAGTGAGGTATTTAAACAGTTTTTTATTATAAATTTAGTTACCGTTTTTTAGAAATTTGACATTTCTATTTTAAATAAAAGAAAGTGACAAAACCAAAACAATTGCTTTTTACTACAATAAATAAAATCTTTATAGTGACATTAGTGCACGAATGAACAACAAAAAAGATAACAAATTTGTGTTATGCTGGAAACAGATGTGCAGGATTTATGCATGCAGTGATGCAAGCATGTGAAGTTATCCCAGTTTTTCATCCCAGAAAAAATAAAAATGTTCATCAGGTAACACTATCCCATCCCATCCCAGTTTTTTTCTATACATATTAGAAATGAAAATAAAAAATAAAATGATGATAACATTTTTTCATCCCATCCCAGCTTTTTCTATATAGTGTATTTCGAATACAAAATATTCAATATAAACTAATCATAATTATAAATTCTTTA